>JAPDVR010000002.1:24987528-25385028 GCA_026230005.1 Gila orcuttii | reverse complement strand
TGTGCGTGGGTGCGTGTGTGCGTGGGTGCGTGTGTGCGTGGGTGCGTGTGTGCGTGTGTGTGTGTGTATTGGTCTGCTATTGGTAACAAAACTTTTGAGTGATATACTGTATATATATAAAAATACATAATAATAATAATAATAATAATAATATAATAATAAAAATGTTGTATCATTTATAATTATTTATAATTTTTCAGTTAGAAGTATTATTTTATGACAATTTCACGTTTTTTAATTATCATAAAAAATTACATCTGTAATCAAATACATATTCCATCCATATTATAACCGCCTCTGTCGAGTCACAGGGATTATGGAGCCTTTTCAGTGTCTTGAGCCACAGGCACAAATGCATATTATTCTATAGAATGTATAATTATTTATATATTTTTGCTAATTTATATTTATTTATTTAGAATTACTATTCATGATCATTTTAAATAACCAAATAACGTTCCAACTGCATATCAGTAGATATACATGTGGAGTGTGCACAATACTGTGAAAATGCAGTGGATAAATGTCCCTGATATTTACAAATGTAAACATTCATGGAACGTGTCCATTAAAACACATTATGTAACACCTGTCATTATGTTATGTATAATTTAAAACCAACCTGCTCTCCAGGTGTTCGTGTTTCATTGCTACCAATTGGACGTGTGCATTAAGTGTGTGTTTGTTTGCATCTCCGTGTTTCTGAGATGCCTCCCGTCCTCAGGCAGTGTGTGTCAGGGTGAAAGTGCTGCTGGTCAGAGAGGCTAATGCTGACATCTGCCCCCTGCCAGCTGACTGCCCTCTGGGACAGAGATCTTAACATGCACAAGCCACACACATACAACCTCTTTCCTTCTCTCTTTTTCTTTTTATCTCTATGGCTTAGAGCAACAGGTGTTCCTGCAGCTCTTATTAAATGTAATGAGACTATCTCTTAACCTGTCCTCCTACTTTTCTCTGCTCTCTTATCTTCTATCAAAAACAAAGGAGTAACTCAATCACTATAGTTGGTTACATCAACATGGGATTGAGGTAACAAAGTTTCAGGCAGCGCCGTCTGTAGGCGCGTGCCGAATCAGTGGGTAAAGAGTCCTGGAGCCGACCTTTTCTTGAGCATCTCACGGCCCCTGAGGGCTCCAAGGAGGGCTGGCCTCTGAGCCAAATTAACTTATCTTGTCCATTTGTTTCTCCTAAAACAGATTACAGCGAGGGAGCCCACACTGGATGCACTTGGGCCCCTCACTCACTCACTCACTCATTCCCCGACTGAAGCCCATGGGCGCTTGACGGGCTTTGTTCATGGTGCATTAACTCTGTCACACATTAGCTCTGACCACAGCTAATTGACTGCACTTGAGTCAATTGCTGTATAGAGTCCATATTATCAGCTTTAAAGGGTCTTTAGCTTAAGTTCCTTTTAGCTAACCATGCTCCTATAGAGTCACTTGGAAGCTCCTTGGGAGTAAATCTTTTTAGGACCTTTTATGCAGATTTTCGGATTTTGGTCACTAGTATATCAGTCTAATATGGAAACACAGAAGTGTGGTTTATTTCAGGGAGCTTCCAGAAGTTTTCTTGGATAGCGCTGTCAGGAGAGCAAACAGTTTGAAAGACTGCTGGCTGGGAATCAAACGTGGGCCTAGGAAAATTGATGAGTGTCAAGGAGCCTGAGCTTCAGCGCACAGACTAAATGGCTATATTTATTAGACGTTACAACAACAAATGGATGCTTATTGCTCTAATGGCCCTGATTTCCTTCTTGTCTCAAGGAAATCCGCGAAGAGCAGATGCACAGGGCCATTATTAGTCAGTCATCTGACCTTAGCTTCAAAACATTTAAAACATGCACTCATGCACTTGGACAGAAAAAAAAGCAAACATCAGTCACATAAAGATTTTGCATGTTTAGGATAAACATGTTAAGGATGTCGATTTAATATGTTAATTCAGAGCAAATAATAAAAGAAAATGTTTTAAAAACAGCTCTGGAAATCCAAAGATGTCTGTCAGCACATGTATAGACCAACAATGAACAAAATTGCAAGCACAGAATGCTAAATGTTTCCTGCCTATATGGCCAAAAACATCCCTAAAATCGATTACAAACAAAATAGATTGTTATGGACTGTAGGATACGGAATTTTATATCAAAATTATATTGACATTTTTGTAAATAAATGAAGTACTTGCACAACATCTTCCGCATTTTATTTGTTATGGCTCTTTTAGATAACATTTTTCAAATAGTTATTCATTAAAATTATTATATACATATACATATACATGTTATTCATGTAAATGTTTATGTTTGCACATGTAGATCCCTAAAATCGATTGCAAACCAGATGGATTGTTGTGAAGGCTCGGTTATATGGACTTTTTATGTAAAACACTGCAAAAAATACATTTCCTATTCAGTGTTTTTGTCTCGTTTTCCTTTAAAAATATCTAAAACCTAATTGATATTATGTCTTGTTTTCTGGGAAAAAATAAATAAAATTTAGTGCATTGTTGCAGAAAACAAGAAAATATATCTGCCAATGGGGTCAGAAAATTCATCTTGATTTCCCTTTGAATTAATTTTATTTTTCTGACCCCACTGGCAGATTCTTTTTTTCTTGTTTTAAGCCTTCACATGATAAAACAAGACTTAAGTCGGTCAAGACTAATATCATAAGTCATTTTGCTTCTCAAGCAAATGTGTCTTTGGTTGATAAATGTTTAGAACTGTGTACTGGAAAACAAGTGTATAATGATAATTTTTTTGCAGTGTATAATAATGTAAAGCTAATTTGAATTATCTTAATGCAAGGGCTTTTCTCAGGAAATATTTTCTGCATTTATACGATTTATGCATTTATTTGTAATTAATTTGATGAATGAATCACCATATTGTGTAATTATTTAAATTTTTAAAACGTGGTAATCGATTGAATGTCCTAATTCAATCCTAACTGGATGTCCTAAAAAAAATGTCCTTTGAATAACCAAAGCATCATTCAAACAACATGGGCATTCTTTCAAAGGAGAGTGTGCATGTTTACATGTGTTTGCAAATAATGCATATTAGCCTCTTGTGAGTCTCCCCGTGTTCTATAAACAGCTCTATGCTATTTAAATCTGGGTGTGACTGAAAAAGCCTTGCAGCACATTAAAATAGAGGCCTCTCAGTGCAGTAATTACTCCCAACAGGAGGGATTGTTTGACAAGGCACAAGGCAGGGGTCAAAGGTCACGCCCTGTCTGCCTCCCTTGTTTGCCAACATGGACACAAGATCACAGACCGCCAAGGCGCTGCATGTTCTGTCACATTTTGCCTCCTTGCAAACAACAACAGCTCTCAGGAACCCTGTGTCATTTGGAAACATAAGTCTCAGACCTTCAAGTTCTAGTTCTATTATTACGTCACTTTTACATTTGCCATTTTCTTTCTCTCTCTCTCTCTCTCTCTCTCTCTCTCTCTCTCTCTCTCTCTCTCTCTCTCTCTCTCTCTCTCAGTGGGCCTCACTGAATGTGGCTGATTGGTAATTATGATAAAACTCTTGTTGCCGCGAGCAAATTGAGTCCTGGGAGTCGGCCGTCCAGTCCGTGATTGATCATTAGTCTGTAACTGGCAGTGTCTCAAACCAGCGGTGTATTTTTAAAGCAGATCAATGGTAAAGAGAAATGTGGCGTGAGGCTCGATGCCTGAGGCCTCAGTCAGAGAGGAGATTGTGTGTACCTTTATCTGCTGTTATGCTGAATGATGGAATATGGAAATATAAACATGGTCTAACAGATAGTAAAGAAGTAGTTGTAAATGAATGGACTACAAGCACAACATCTACATTTTTAATATGGCTCTTTTAGATAACAATATTCATGTGGTTATCCATAGGAAGGCAGATTGATTCAACTTTTTAGAGCTGTCAATTCACAAAAAATATCATGTTTTTGGGATTAACGTGACCAATTTTTAATTGCAGAACTGCTGCAATTCATTAAATGTATATTTTTTTCCTTCCAAATGTAGTGTATTAATGCATAAATAATATACTGTATATTTTTGCAAATAATATATATTTTCTAATTAATAGTGTGATTCACATATTGGTGATATGTGACCTTGGATCACAAAACCAGTCACAAGTCGCACGGGTATATTTGCGGCAATAGCCAGCAATACATTGTATGGGTCAAAATTATCGATTTTTCTTTTATGCCAAAAATCATTAGGATATTAAGTAAAGATCATGTTCCATGAAGATATTTTGTAAATTTCCTACCGTAAATATATAAAACATTTATTTTTGTGAGTGGATGGAGCAAAACCGCGAACATAAATGGACAACTTTAAAGGCGATTTTCTCAATGTTTAGATTATTTTGCACCCTCAGATTCCAGATTTTCAAATAGTTGCATCTCAGCCAAATATTGTCATATCCTAACAAACCATATGTCAATGGAAAGCTTATTTATTCAGCTTTCATATGAATCTCAATTTCTACATGTGACTGGTTTTGTGGTCCAGGGTTACATATTGTTTAATATTGAATGATAATATAAAATCCTACCATACCACTACAAAATTCTTTGCTTTTGTTAAACGTCCCATATAGATTTGAGAATAAGTTACCTGTTAAGAAGGCTTTGCTCCATCATTTACTGATAAGTTTTGTGTGCAATACCATTTAAAAATTTGGGGTTCGCATGTTTTTCATTATTTTGAAAGATGTATCTTTTGCACATCTTGGATACATTTGTTTGATACAAAAATACATTAAACAGTAATATTGTTAAATATTATTACAATTTAAGATAAGTTTTGTTCTATTAAAGAATTTGCAACAATGTCTTTACTGACACTTTT
Source organism: Gila orcuttii (assembly GCA_026230005.1). Taxonomy (NCBI): domain Eukaryota; kingdom Metazoa; phylum Chordata; class Actinopteri; order Cypriniformes; family Leuciscidae; genus Gila; species Gila orcuttii. The sequence continues at coordinate 25,380,180 of JAPDVR010000002.1, read as the reverse complement.
AATCAGCTCATTGCATCCTGGTGCTGGTGCAGTTATTTTAGAAATCTTTAGAAATCAGACAGTACAGAATGCAACAGTTGTACTGTCAGACTGAATAAAAAGATTAAATATTTCAATAAACTTACCTGTTGACATTAATCTCAAACTGCAAGGTGTTAGCTCTGGCAGTCCTACTTTTACATATGTATATACAGACATGATTATCAATGATCTGTCATTTACATATAGAAATAATTGTCAATTAAAATGCACAAAATAGTTATGAAAACATACATTTAGAGTCAATTCAACACTCTCCCACACAGTGGAACATTGCAGTGTTTGAAGGGTGAAGTTGTTTCACTGAAAGTGCGCTGGCACTAATCCTGTTACTAGTCTCCTTCAACTCTGTGATTTGTGGTTCAAGCTGATCTGTGGTGAAATGTTTGCTACTAACAAGAGGTCAGAATTTGTCTGGTTAGCAAGGTCCAGTTAGCCCCTTCTGGTAGATGCTGAAACTACCCTGTAAAATACTTTATCTTTCAATCTGATTATCTATGTATTATGCACCCAATGTGCAACATGCCATTAAGATGAATGGGAATGATAACAGATTTTTCCAGTTATTATAGACCTCTTTGTCTACTAGTCTTTAATGTTTGAGGAAGCAGTGAAATGGTCTGGTGTGTATGCCTACAGTACCAACCACTGCTTTTCTCAAATTGCTTGGACTGGAAAACTTGGAAAATGCAATATTCCATTGAATTTTGAAGGTGCTGCACACTTCTGTCACTGAAAATATCTGGATATGAAAACCCGCTTGCAAACATTCATTAGAAGTTGCGATTCGGGAACTAGGCAACTGGCAGATTGTAAACACTCATAACCAGAAACAAATGAGTTGCAATATTTCAAATTGAATGTGCGTCATGAAACCCACAGCAAGTAGTCCGTTCAAAAGAAGTGTAACAACAATCTGTTTCAGAGTTCAGTGCTAAATTTGCGAGGTGGAAATGGATGCACTGCTCTTTTCTAGATCATGAAGAATTGGTGTTTATAAGGCAAAATCAATAATTGAAATATGTAAGGAAACGTATTCATAAAGCGCGACCAATACAAATTTCTGTTTAGAATTCATTTAAATGTTACAATTTACATACATATACATATATATGAATGGTAACGCAGAAATTCATTCTGCATGTGCTTCATAAATAAGTTCCAATGCATTTTATTTGGAGAAAATAAAAAAGCAACAATGTATCAGTATAACAAGTGGCCACCTTGTAAATACACAATACCTATCAACTGGACTGCCTGCTGACCTTTGCCCACCAAGCAGCATTTGCGTGCATTGAAGCTTTGGACTGCAGGTGAGAAAGCTCTGACCTGTCAGCGGTGCTAGAACCCTCTTCAGGGCGCCAGAGCACATGTGAGGCTGAAGGGAGGAATGTTAACAGTCGTCATTAGTATCTGGGCTTCTGAGGGGGAGAGGGGCCCAGCGGCCCTGCTGCGAGTATGTCACCAGCTCGCGCCTCTATCTCTGTTTGGGTTTTCCCACGTTATGTCATGCATAGACATGCACGTATGCACGCTAAGTCGTGAGAAGCAGGTAGGGATTTTATTTTGTGTTTAGAGTCCATGACTCCAGCTGAGATTTATGCTTGCAGCAATGAATATATTTCACAGGGGAGTATGTAGTTCATGTCCAGTGTATTTTTAGGAGCCATGGCACTTGATTGAATAATTGAAAAAATACATTTTGTACATTTTATTAAATGGTTCATAATAGAAAAGAAAAAAAAAAACATTGTTTCAAAGATTTTAAAGGTGGTATGAAACCAAAAAGTTATCCTATTTTATTTTTAAGTTACACAAATGAATTAATAAAGTTCATTATTTTCCATAATGTAATGATAAAAATTAAACTTTCATATATTTTAGATTCATTGCACACCAACTGAAATATTTCAGGTCTTTTATTGTTTTAATACTGATGATTTTGGCATATCAGCTCATGAAAACCCAAAATTCCCGTCTCAAAAAATTAGCATATTTCATCCGACCAATAAAAGAAGTGTTTTTAATAAAAAAAAAAAAAAGTCAACCTTCAAATAATTATGTTCAGTTATGCACTCAATAGTCAATACTTGGTCAGGAATCCTTTTGCAGAAATGACTGCTTCAATACGGCGTGGCATGGAGGCAATCAGCCTGTGGCACTGCTGAGGTGTTATGGAGGCCCAGGATGCTTCGATAGCGGCCTTATGCTCATCCAGAGTGTTGGGTCTTGCGTCTCTCAACTTTCTCTTCACAATATCCCACAGATTTTCTATGGGGTTCAGGTCAGGAGAGTTGGCAGGCCAATTGAGCACAGTAATACCATGGTCAGTAAACCATTTACCAGTGGTTTTGGCACTGTGAGCAGGTGCCAGGTCGTGCTGAAAAATGAAATCTTCATCTCCATAAAGCTTTTCAGCAGATGGAAGCATGAAGTGCTCCAAAATCTCCTGATAGCTAGCTGCATTGACCCTGCCCTTGATAAAACACTGTGGACCAACACAAGCAGCTGACATGGCACCCCAGACCATCACTGACTGTGGGTACTTGACACTGGACTTCAGACATTTTGGCATTTCCTTCTCCCCAGTCTTCCTCCAGACTCTGGCACCTTGATTTCCAAATGACATGCAAAACTGAGCAACAGTCCAGTGCTGCTTCTCTGTAGCCCAGGTCAGGCGCTTCTGCCGCTGTTTCTGGTTCAAAAGTGGCTTGACCTGGGGAATGCGGCACCTGTAGCCCATTTCCTGCACACGCCTGTGCACGGTTGCTCTGGATGTTTCTATTCCAGACTCAGTCCACTGCTTCCGCAGGTCCCCCAAGGTCTGGAATCGGTCCTTCTCCACAATCTTCCTCAGGGTCCGGTCACCTCTTCTCGTTGTGCAGCGTTTTTTGCCACACTTTTTCCTTCCCACAGACTTCCCACTGAGGTGCCTTGATACAGCACTCTGGGAACAGCCTATTTGTTCAGAAATTTCTTTCTGTGTCTTACCCTCTTGCTTGAGGGTGTCAATGATGGCCTTCTGGACAGCAGTCAGGTCGGCAGTCTTACCCATGATTGCGGTTTTGAGTAATGAAACAGGCTGGGAGTTTTTAAAAGCCTCAGGAATCTTTTGCAGGTGTTTAGAGTTAATTAGTTGATTCAGATGATTAGGTTAATAGCTCGTTTAGAGACCCTTTTCATGATAGGCTAATTTTTTGAGACAGGAATTTGGGTTTTCATGAGCTGTATGCCAAAATCGTCAGTATTAAAACAATAAAAGACCTGAAATATTTCAGTTGGTGTGCAATGAATCTAAATGAAAGTTTAATTTTTATCATTACAATATGGAAAATAATGAACTTTATCACAATATGCTAATTTTTTTAGAAGGACCTGTATATATAAGTAGACTTCATATGCAAAAACCTCTAAGTCTGTGAAATTTTTCTTTTAAATTAGCATTTTTATCCAGATCCTATGTTTAGGTTCAGTAATCTCCCTGTAATGGCAATGAAAGGGTGATCAGTAAAATTATAGAGTATAGAGTAAGATTATTAACATAAAAATGCTAATTTCAAAAGAAAAATCACTGTTTCTATTAAATACTAAATATTAAGCAGCACACTTGTTTTCAACATAATAAGAAATGCTTCGTGTGTATCATAACAGCATATTATAATTATTTCTAAAAGATTATGTGAAACTGAAGAATGGGATAATAATGCTAAAAAACTCAGCTTTGCCATTGAATGAATAGGAACAGGATTAAATATATTAAAATAGAGAATAGTAATTATGAATTGTAATATTTCTCAATATTACTGCTTTTACTCTATTTATGATCTTATAAATGCAGCCGTGGTGAACATAAGAGACATTCAAAAACAATAATGAAAAAAAAAACTTAAACTCTTCTTAAAACTGTTCAATGGGTTTCTATAAAGATATATAGTTCCCCTGATGGAAACCCCTAAAAGGTTAAATATATGAAATGCCTGACCTAACCCTTTAAGCTTATTATCGTTTATAATCAAACATAAATAAATAAATAAATAAATAAATAAAATGCAATCTGCAATTTCCAACCCCATTGTATGTTCACACAAGGGTTTAAGAGGGATATAAACCCTAGGGTGAACACTAATAAACATAAAATGTATCTTTATAGGGAACATATAACCCCATACCCTGTGTGACCACCTTCATGAACAGCACCATCTTGATTAGCAAATGTGTAACATTCCTTCGCACACTTTATGGACACTTGTGCGCTGAAGTCTGAAACCTCGCTCCCAGTTTGTAACATTAACGGTGTGTAGAGTGAATTTATGGAGGGTGAGATGGGCTATCCTGGAGGTCAAGCTGACCAGGGCAGATAACACAAGCTGATCCAGGGCACTGCAGGCCACTGTCCCCCCCCACCCCCCACCCCCCCCCCCCCTCCCCTCTCAACCCATTCCATGGATCTTCAGACCCATCCATGACTCTTTGAAGTACCTGTGATTTAAGGTTATGAGAGAAGGACTCTGGCGAGGCCTCATTGATCTCCAAGCGTATCGGCGGCTGCGACTCTGCCACGCTTTTGTTGTGAGGAGATTGACCCTATTTTCATCTCTCCGTCAATGTCTGATGACCGGACGGTGAATCCAACCTCTGGCATCTGGCTTCTCTGAAGTGATGCTGTAGAGTGAAATACTGAGTGAGCGGGATAAACATTTGCTTTTATGCTGAAGGTGCCGGAATTCAGCAAGCAGATCTCGGACATTGAGGAAAGCACATGTGTGCTCCAATGGATGGTTGGCTTGAAGATGATTGCGTGTTTATGTGATGAATGGGGTTCTTAAACAGCATTCTACAAATCCTAATCAGAAACTATCGAGGAGGAAAATCGCTGGTCAAATTGTGTCCGATCCAGTTACTCCAATCAGATTATAATGGTGATAAATGTATAACTTGAAAAGCACATGCCACAATCGCACACATCAACATTACTAGCTAGCTTGTTCCAGCATCACTCACAATTTTAAGCATTTGAGGGTGGGTGCCATGGAAAGCAAAATGGCTGCGGCAGTTGTTCTTGTCTAATCCATACAGCCGAGCTGCTTTGAAATTTAACAAGCAAAAGAATTACAGCTCCTGAATGTCAAGCGGTTTATTTTGTTTTAATGCTACAGGAAGCAGCTGCCATCTACTGTATGTACACAGCTCAGCCTCTATCATCCATACAGGAGAAAACGCAGTACACTCTGCATTGCATTAAATCTCAGTATAGCAAAGCAGTGCCATGTGATGCTCATTCTGAGCTGTGCGAGCTCAGAGAGAATTGTTTTTCCAAGAAGTCACACTGTTCTATGGGCTGTTGTTATTTGGGTCAATGGCAAATAAGAGAGAGAGAAAAAAAAAAAAACAATAAAGAAAAGGACGTTTTGGCCACGTTTTTAGACATTTTCTCTTGGTGTTCATGTTGATTTTTCATAAGGCTTTGATCAACTTTTAATACCGTTTTCACAAAAAAGTTAAAATTGAATGACTCATAAACTCATAAAATTGAAATGTCATGTGGTGTAACCATCAATTAAAAAGAAATTACTGTAATTAGGTACTGTAATTACACCTTACTTACGGTAACTGTAAATAAGGTACATGTTCCTACACATTGGAAACATTTGCGTGTACACATCTAAAGCTTTGATGTTTAATAATATTTTTATAAAGGTTAAATTATTAAATATCACGAAATATAAAATATTAATTAATCATTCATAAATATAATTAGATTTTGTAGTACAAATGCCAAATTATCTGATATTTTAAGATAGCCTATTTATTTATTAACCTTGATATCATGAGGATTTGCACCACACATATTTGTTTTGACAGACAAGCATTTTATTAGTAAGCAGTAAAGCAGCTTTGTCAAAATATTGACAAAATAAATAATGCTTAAAAGGATGTATTTTACAAAAAAGATTATTTTTTTAATTACGCTTTGTTCATCATGATAACAAGACAGTCGTCTCAAACAAACAAACAAACAAACAAACAAACAAACAAACAAACAAACAAACAAACAAACAAACAAGCAATTACAAGCTATTTTAATACAAAAGTTATGCCTGTAAATACCTGATAAAGGTTATGGGACCGAAATGTTGCTGAATAAATTGTGCTACTTTTTGGAAGTTGGGATAGTGTGAAGGAATGTTTTGTTTCTATATTGAATTGGTTATTAAATACAAAAATTAAAAACATGTTCATCACAGAAGAGGTGCATTCAAGTCTTATAAGGATGAATTGCATTTGAATGAATATTTGAATAAAGTAGTTGATATAGATTTGCTTAATGGGCCTTTTAGCTTATTAAAAGGATCATTGATCATTAATATTTTGTTGTTAGTACAATTAGAGAGGAGATGTGTTCCCACTTGAGTTTTAGACGTAATCTAACGGCTCTGTTAGCATTCCCAGGAAGCAATCTTTAGCTATTGTTGTGACTGGATTAATAAGGCTATCAGGTTTCACAACAGTTCTCTCAGGTAATTGCTTGTTCATAAAATAATTGAATTATGAAGTCACTTACCACACAAAGCTCCGCTAATTCCCCTTTGAACTCGGAAATAGTTTAGTGTGTAGCAGCACGGCAGTCTGTCATGGCCGTTGAGAAGTCGCTATTAAAAAAATGAGTTATAATTGTGGGAAAACATAAACTCTTCATGACCAGATGATCACAGATGGAATCTCCAAGGCAACATTTCCAAGGAGATGGAAGTTGATGCAGAAATGAGAGTCATTGTGTTTTCTTTGGTGGACATTGGTGTCCTTGGTGTCACTTCAGTGTTGAGATCCCATGCCTATATTGAGAAAAGCCCCCCCTAAAATGATATACAATATATTCTGCAATATGACTTTCCAGAACAAATATTTTAAAAGACAGTTCCCAAGGCCTCAGAGCTTAGAAACCACTCCACATTAACATTATCTTGCGGTTAAGTTCTGTCACCTTTCAGCAGAGCTCTAACCACTGCAGTGCTTGATTTAGCTGTCAGTAGCACTTTGCACATTTTGGCTAAGGTACGCTGGATCATCCACTGCAAGTGTTCTGTTCAGTAACATCACTTCCTAAATCACAGCTGTTTGGTAGACGGAGGGAACAGAGCGACTAGACGGAACCCGGACCAACCCTCAGTCTGAGATCAAGGTCTGTGATGTTGTTTGAGCTTCTCAAAATTGAGTGTGATTTATATGTCATGGGGAAAAACTGTCGGTTTTTGCAATTTTGACAATGATGACCTTATGAGTGGGGAATGGTGGACTCCAAAAGGCCTTTTGGGAGACAAGCTGCTGCTTCATCTCAGACAATGGAGCACTGTACTGCATTTCCTATTATTGCCTTGGATCGTTTTTAAACATATTAGGTCACTGTGATGTGGCCGTTACATATCGCTGCTCTAAAGCTGACCCTCTGGTCAGATTCAAATGAGTGATCGTTCTGAGATCAAAAGATCATTTGTTTTTCAGAGATGCTCATATGGACTGTGTAGAATAATAAAATATGGATTACATGATTAAAGATCGATGTCAGGTTGTCCACTTATGAGCTCTGACCACAACTTTCTAGGATTCACATGCACATTATTTTTCTTCTGTTTGTCCATGGTTAATAGCTTAAAGGTATCTCTTGAGTAGTACTTCTTGGCAGTCACCACTCACTGGTCAGCAATGGGATGAATTTGGAACAGATTGCAGATTAAACTTGAGGAGGTAATTAGGCCTAAAGAGGAGATAATTTTGCTCCAGCCAGGCTCCTGTTGTTTTAAGTCCTTCTGGAAAATGTGGATTTTCAAATGAAGACCATTTAAAGGTGTCACTGTGGAGCCATGGTGAATTAAAGGGAGTCACTACATAGTCTAAACAAGCAATCTTCTCCATTATCAACAGCCTGACAGGATAATAGAGTACAACTGGTCGTGACAAGGGCTATGGTGACAAAAGACCGGCATCTATCATTTAGCCGTCTGCAATGGTGCCCACTTTTTATCAGCGCAGTTTGATTTAAAATGAAACAACAGGAAATTTAGCAAAAGTGAGGAGAGTGAAGAAAATTTTGCTCTCTCTCTCTCTCTCTCTCTCTCTCTCTCTCTCTCTCTCTCTCTCTCTGTGTGTGTGTGTGCGCGCGCGTGTGTGTGTGTATTTATTATCAAACATTATTTATTTATCGAACATTATTTAAATGTGTTTCCCTTACAGGTATTTGTTATCATATTTTACATTTACATTTGCAATTATGTATTCAGTAGATCAGATGCCTTTATCCACATCACATTACAAAAGAGGAACAAAAGCAATTTGTCAGAGCCAACAATAGATTTATCAGACAACTGGATTAGAAAGCAAGAAGAGCAGAAATGCAGAGAAGAAATTAAAATTTTACATCAAGTTGTTCATGTTCTTGTTACAGCCTTAAAACCAACTAATTCAGCATTGAGGTACTTTGACGAACAAAGCAAAAACTACCATAAAAGTTCAAGAGGTTAGAAAGGTAAATGATTTCATCTGCCGGGCCCAAACTACAGCAATGAACGCGGGCCAATAGCAGCACAATGAGCCGGTCCATTCCTCTCCTAGGTGGAAACGGCTAGTTAGAGTCCGTAATCTCCAGAGACGCCTCCAGCTCGCCTCAACCCCGAACCCCCCCGCCAGGGGCTTTTAAGTGGAACCTTCTGAACATCGAGCCAGCGTTTGCTGGATAGCAGGCAGCTGGACTTTGTCATGCATGACCAGGGACATTCTTGTTAGTGTAGTGTAACCTTTTCTGCACTAACACAGATAACACTGGCACCTAGCTGGGTCCTAATCTGCGTGCAGTGCCCAAGCAAGGGGAGGGAGACCGGGTGGAAGCTAAGAGGTGGTGGTGGGGTGAGGGGGAGATTAAATTATTCCAAACAGCAGGCCAGCAGCAGTGGCTAAAGGGACCCTGGCACCCCCTAAGCACCGGTGACCTCACTACACTGAGAAAACAGATTCCCATTCAGGGACATTTATTGCATATCTGCCTGAGATCCTGAAACCAAACTCCTACTGTAGAACAACATTGGTGCCGTTCCTCAGCCAAGTGCTTGACATTCGCTTCCCTTGTTTTCCTATCGGAATGCTTAGTTTGTCAGTTTGCATCTGCTTTATGCTGTCTCTAAAACCTCGAAAATGCAAACTGTGGTTGTTTTTCAAAAGCGGCCCCGACAGCATGAAATATAAATGAGTTGTAGACGTGTTGCAGTAGTCTGCGTGTTTAACTCTTCGCCGCTCGTGCATATTATCCGCCAGAGGATCAAAGCATCGAGAGATTCTCTATCACATCGCTAAAATGTTCATCTAATCTCAATAGTGCTGCAAGGGATTCACCGTTGGTGTGGAGAGCTTAGCTGCTTCAGGGAGAGGGGCCTTCAGACAGAGAGAGCCAACATGTGTACTCCAGATGCCCAAAAGCAGAGGTGGGTGTGAGCCACGCTAGTGCTGACAATAATTCGGGGACAGCGGGTGTCAGGCTGAGAGAGGCCTACACCTCATCACCCCACCGGCTAATTGATTTCCAAATGAGCCGCGGTATTTCTGCACAGTAATCTTGAAAGGGGGTCATAAAAATGTCCGGGGATACAGGGTGTGCCGCGCTTTTATCTGAAAAGCTCAAATGTCTCTCGCTCTCCATTCCTCTCTTATTTCTACAACCGCTAACCTTTCTCTCTTTCTCCTTTCTTCCACTCATGCTTTTTTTCTCTTATTTGCCTTTTCCCTTCATGCAGTTTTAAGCTGGCACACCTGAATTATTATTTTTTTCTTTCTCAAATTCAGCCCTTCTCCAAATGTCTGAGATGGAAGAACATCCAAATCAGAACCATATTGGTGCTCTCACCACACTCTGTGCAAAAAATATGTGTGTATGAGAACAAAGTGAGTACACATGAAGAATTCCAAATCTTAATAGCGTTCCAAAAACAATGATACATTGTTTTTTCCCATTTAGCTGCTGATTAGGTGATAAATCAGTATGGGGTTTGGTGTTGTGACATCGGCCATCAGTCTCCAGCATATTGTGGTAAATGAAAACCAGGGACCATGAAAACTCTTTGCCTATGACATCTTTGTCTTGTGTTCATGTCATCTTTACCATGAAAATGTGCATTAATATATTAAAGTTTCTTTTAGATACCTGACAAAACCATTTTTTAGTATTGTGGTACAGCTGTACCTTGTACAGTATTGTTCACTGTGAACGTACAGTGAAAATGTGAGAAAATTTAGGAAATGTGAGCAAATGTGAGCTTCAAAAGGATTTTTTAAATTAATTTAACTAGGCTTTTAGAGTATTTTTTCAACTGTTTGAACAAGTTAATTGCCTCGATAATTTAACATTGCTTGCAAATATATGAATTCCATTGAGTACGAGAAATGAACCGACTGTAAAACACGAAACTACAATAAAATGCAGGTCATCAAGCTGGGGTTTTTTAGCGTTTGCGTTGGGAGGGGGGGGGGGATAATTATTCTCAGAAGTTAGCAAAGTGATAACCACCACCCCACCCCCACCCCCACTGGAACTTCTATAGGGAATTATATATATATTTATGTTTACATTTACATTTATGCATTTGGCAGACGCTTTTATCCAAAGCGACTTACATTGCATTCAAGGTACACCTTTTACATAACATTTATTTCCCTAGAAGTTGAACAAAACATGATTTTTTTTTAAAACAAGTTAGGTTTTTTAAAACATACATTTTAGATTTATATTTATTTAATGTTCTCAAAGCAAGAATAATAACTGTGTTACAAAATATTGTAAAAATATATATTGCACTGATGCAGAAATTGTACATTTCCATAATATATTATTATATAAATTAAATTGTATAAAATCTGAAAAACTATTGTAAATTTATCATTTTAATTTTGCTTAGTCATATAAATTACAAGTTATAAGGCAGTGCTAGATACTAGATGTTTAGTTTTATTATGTACAGAAATTTAAGTGATGAAAGGTTATACTGGAAAAAAATATATATATATATATTCATAACACTCCTTGCCTTGACTAAATTAAACATACTTTGTAATGAGCTCTGATGATCTGTCATGGCGTAGAGTATCTCAAAGCAAACATTTCCACCGATTACTCAGAGCTGTTGTCCTGAGACTGGCACATTTTAAACTCGGCAGTGTCTTCGGGTAGTGCAGAGGCTGGGTAGAGGCATTAAACCTGGCAGAGCTGACAACTAACTGACCACTTGCGGCTCTGCTGGCATTTTGCCTCTCTCCCTTAGAGCCATCCAAATGTAAATATTTCCTTAGTTACCTTGCTTGTTGATCTGCAGACTATTTCCATATTTATATTGCACTCAAAACATTTACTGAAGACAATGTGAATGGACTAAGGTGTTGTTCCATTAACAGTAACAAAACGTTTTGCAAAAACTTTTTCCTTCTTTTTTAGCTACTGTTCCCCACTCAGATGAGGCAAATTAGTTCAAGAAAATTGTAGCACATTGATGCAATGTTTTATTTATACATGGTCACCGCAGCTGTGTGTGCATACAGGTAATTTTTATATACAAAATATCTTTGTCCTGTAATTTACAGTTATTTAAATAGTTATTTATACTGTCTTTTTTATTATTTGGTATTATTTGCATAAAGCAAAAATTGCAGTCAAGCCCTATTGGATGTGTGTCAAGTAAACCCACCCCCACCCCCAACCCCCCCCCCACACACACACACACACACACACACACACACACACACACACACACACACACACACACACACACACACACACACACACACAACTCCACTCTCTGCAGAGTCTACATTCTTTGAACCTTGTTTCCTGTTTGTCTTTATGACACTTAATACACAATCCAGACCAAACAGTTTAATACAGTTTAATCAGCAGCTTTCTGGAACAGAAACACTGTTCATCTAATGACTTTTACATGGAACAAAACTGACTATAAAAAATTATAATAACATTGATAATATAAGATCAATAAACCAGATTTGTCAGAAAGAATACAGTAACCTTTTAATGTGTGTTTAATTTGTGTGGCGGTTTAAAATAAATAGAAATGAGAGAACACCCCTCCCCCCCCCAAAAAAAAAAGAAAGAAAGAAAGAAAAAAAAAACTCTGTTGATGCACTTTAAAATACCCTTAATTTGATAATCTTCAAATGTCACATAAATATCTCAAGCATATTTTTTAAAATCTATATATCAGAGTGTAAATTGCCTTTATCTCTGGCCTGATGGCTCCAGAATACACGGAGCTTGGTGGCTCCTTCTTATCAGAGCCTTGCTGAGCCTATCATCACTTTTAGGAACTACAAGGTGAACTCTGACCTCTGATCCCTCTCTTCGCTAAGATATTGATAAGAATCCTAGTTCTCCTAAAACTACTGATAAATGCAAACTTTTAAAAGCACATTTTCACAGAAGGAGTGGGGTCTGGAAATGAGGAACTTACATCTCCTCTTAAAAGTCAACAGACCCATTAGAGTAAATGAAACATCTCCATCCAAGAATTGTATATTCAGAGGCTTGAATGGCTATTTGAAGGGTAAAACAACAACAACAACAAAAAACCATTATGAGATTGGTAAAAGCAACATCATGCCATTGATTCAATAAATCACAGCCAGACTGCATCACACGATGCAGAATGGACAAATAACAAAGTCAGCTATGACACTGTCTGTTTCACATTACGATTAATCGTTGCACATACAATATAACCACGTTATCAACTCTCTTCCCTCTCCTGTTCCAAGAACAACCATATACGCTGGCATCAATTACCCATCCCAAAATTCAGTTAGCTCTTCTTTTCACAAAGCCGAAACGAAAGCCGATGGCTACACAGAACCACACTGGGGCTGAGGCTAAACAGATTAGCACCGGGGCTGCTGGGTATCTGGTGAGTGTCAGCGGTTGCCTGGCCAGGGTTTGAGTTTGCGCGCGCGTGTTCGTTGGACTGGCTTTGGACGTCCTCTCTCAGTCCTGAGGCTTCATTCACTGATACGTTGTCTCGTGGAGCCAGTTTTGAAATCGGGTTAGGGCGACAGGGAGAGAATTCAAGCATTTGCTCGCTGATTTGATTTAGCGAGGGCAATCGGTCGGGCAGTTTCTCTGATTTATAGCTTCCTGCTTCCCTTTTGCTCCTCACGTTGCCCTCTCACATACAGTACTGGATCATGCTGCTTGTGGAAGAGGGCACGCGTACTGAGCAAAACATACACGCTTGCACACGCAGACTACTTATCAGTGGTCACTAAACACTGGGTCCGTGCTAACTGTATTTATTTTAAGATGAAGAAATGCTTCCCACACCGCAGATAGGGAAATCCTCGATTGCTTTCTGGCAGTCCTCTACAGGCGGTCTATGAGACTTCTCGACACAACAATATCATTTATTTCTGGCCAGGCAGTTGCGAGGCCGGATAATGTCCGCCTTTGACAATGCCACCCGCAGACTGAGAGGGACAGTGGAGATGAAAGCTGGCATGCTGCTAACCTTTGTGTTTCAGAGAGATGATTCTCCTAATTGCTTGTGACTGCACGAATAGCCTTGGAGACGACTGCTGTCCCGGACAGTATTAGGGTGCGCCCGATGCCTGTGTGCCCACACACACAGTCCCATACAAAAGGCCCTCAGAGCTGGAGAAACCAGATTGGCCATTGTGCAGAACCACTACGATTTACACACGGAAACATGGAGCCTGAACAGTTTCCTAGATTTTCAATGACAGCATTTAGTTCAAATACCACAGCCAATAAACTCCAGTGTTCTCTTTTTTTATCATTCTTATACTATTTATATTTTATATAGTACACTGATAAAAATGAATTAAGTGTATAAGTGATAGAAACATTATTTTGACAAATAAATATTTGTTTGTTACTCTATTTGAGTAGGCCATTTAATATGGATTGGTAGAAAAACAAATTACGTTTATATATTGAACGTATTATTCTGAGTGCACAAGGCTTTGTAGACGTGTGTGTTTCCAAGACACTAATAAAGTTACATTTATTTAAAATATTTACTACTGAATCCTGTAACCTTTCATTACTCATCTATTGCATTTGAAATCGCATACACTGTTTAAGTAGGTTCTTAATTTGATCAAGATCTTAATCACTGTTACAAAAGTGACGTAGTGTATAGTGATGTATAGCGATGTATACAAGATGTGTTTAGTTTGGAAATTATAGCATGAATGTGTTTAGTATGAATGCAATCTGATTGTATTAGATCCGCCTCAATAGCAGTCATGTGAGTTATAGAGTGAGTTCTGTAGTTTCTCTGCCGTTAACAATTGCTCTCCCATGGTCTATGAATAGTGTTCATTCCATGTGAACTTCAGAATCCTGGCGGAAATGGTATGTAGTATGTCATCCGGATACTTTTTTGCCTACTGTTTTTTGAATACTGTGAATTACTCATTTATCATTCTACTTTTTACGTATTATACAGGTATATTAAAACATTTGGTGCTGAGGCAAATAATTAGCTCAGAGTAAAAAAAGTCCCAAAAGATTTTTAAGTAATCCATATTTTCACAAAATAAATAATATTATTGACAAAAATGAATAAAAAAATACTGTTGAGTCAAAATTCCATAGGAAATGAATACGGGTCAGTTTATCCCCCTTAGTAGTGATACAAAAATCTTTTTTTTTCCGTCCTATGACCAAAAAATATGAAAATTGCATTGATGTGGGTCAGAAAGTTTTTTGAATAAATAATTTTAACTTTAAAATTAAAAATATCTTTTCTTTGATAAAATATTTTTAAAAATCACAGCGTGACCCCCTTTATGCATTCTAGGGTTAAGAACAACAGTAAATGAAAAGCATGAAAATATGTCGAAATCCTGCTCTATAATCAGAACTTACTAACCAAAATATTTCTTGTTCTTTATATTGCACAGTCATTACCAAATAACTCAGTTTAGATTATTGTTAAGTAATTTAAAATTGTGGCTATACTGATAAAAGAATGATCATTCATATGTCACAGGCAATATCACATGAATTTTTTTACAAGATTTTATAAAAATGTAATACTAAACCTTGTATACATTGCACCATGTTTAATTACTTTGCTGTTTAGCTTTTGGTAGCACAGTGCAAATTGTAAATGTAAATTTTCATTTTCATTTCTATCATCGAACCCTCGCTCAATTCGTTATTTTTTTCTGAGGAAAAGGGTATTTTTATTTATTTATTTATTTTATTGTCCATACAATGGAAGTCAGTGGACTCGAAAACTGTTTTGTTGACAACATTCTTCAAAATATATTTTGTGTTCTGCAGAAGAAAGAAAGATATACAAGTTTGGAATGACATGATGGTGAGTAAATAATGACAGAATTATCTTCTTTTTGTTTGTTGTTGTGAGAATTAAATTTGATGGTAACCTGTTCAGTGTTACTCAAAGGCATAAGAGCAATGGGTGGTCCAGTTATGGCCCTTTAAGAGCCCTATTATTTCCATCCACAGCTGTCCTCACCCCAGCCTTCTGTCCAGAATCCAGCCACATATCTACCAGCTGGCCTTCAGTGCCGCTAAAGCCTCTGGTTTTAGGGTACGTGACATCAAGGCATCGGAGCAAAGGCCTAATCACGTTAACATCCACAACCAGACGCTCCACTCATTTGACTAATCAAAGATAACAGCTCGTTCAGAGAGAAGAGAGGCACTGTATGAGGTACTTCCTATCTCTTTTTCTTATCTGTTCATCCCTGTACAGCACCTATGTAGCATGCACTTAATGTGGCCTGGACTCACTCATTAGCTTCCACATGTTACCTGGAATGCTCTGTAGTGGGGGATGGTTTGCATGGTATATACTGATAGTTTTATAAAGGGGATGGGGGAAAAAATACTGCATAGAAGTTCATTTTCTTAATAATTTTAAGGCAACGGGTTTCCTCAATTTCTATCTATCTATCTATCTATCTATCTATCTATCTATCTATCTATCTATCTATCTATCTATCTATCTATCTATCTATCTATCTATCTATCTATCTATCTATCTATCTATCTATCTATCTATCTATCTATCTATCTATCTATCTATCTATCTATCTATCTATCTATCTATCTATCTATCTATCTACCCCTACCTACCTTCTGTCTGTCTATGATCTGTCTATATATATAAAAATAAATACATTTATTTATTTATATAATTAAATAAATATAATTTATATATAAAATAAGTAAAAGCTCTACATTTTCACATGCTAACATTGCATGTGCATTTTGTTTATGTATTGTATTTTATTGTTTTATTCTACAGTATGTTTTGCTGAGATCAAATTGATACAGAAACAATATTACAATTGGATAACAAATGAAGTTTACATGTCTGAAAAGTACTGTACAAATCTGCTTTATAGTTGCTTCAATATTATCAAAGCTTTATTATTTGCTTTGGTACTATTTTCAAATAAGGTGTACATTCTCAGAACTCTTAGTACTAATATCATAACAGATCATCAAAAGTGCACCTTTTTCAACCATTTCAGCCTGTTTTCAATTGTGTTAGTTAGGGATGCACCGATACCACTTTTTAAGGATCGAGTACGAGTACCGATATTTTTTTCCTGGTACTCGCCGATACCGATACCGATGCCTGTTGTACTGGGGGGGGGGGTCTCGTTTTATGTGGCAATTTTCTAAGAACAACACAATGAGACTAATGAACATATCAGCATATTTATTTTCAACAACTTAAATAAACTTATGTTTAAAAATAAATCATTCTTATGTGCTTATCACAAATTTTCAAAGCCCAAATTTCACAGTGTCCAATAATCTCCAAAGGGCAAAACCAAGGACATAATGAATGTAATTTTTACCTGCCTGTCACAAAGTTGTCAAAGTGCTAAAGAAATCACAGACAACAAGACAATCAAAGTTGTCCTAAAGTGCCAAAGAAATCACAGAACAAATGTTTATAACATAACACTGAGTAACAATGTAATCACAGCCTAAAGCATGGTCCGAAATTAACTTTTTGGCTCACCTGCCACGGGGACTGGTAGATGAAAAAATCCACCAGCCAAGCATATTTTTTACCGGCCGAAATAATAAACAGCCTTTTTGTGTCACATATACATTAATTTATATATAGGCTATATTAAAACATTTTTGTCATATTTCTGGTCTATTATTTTCCATTTTTACTTTTATTTACACACATATTACACAATTTACACACATTAAAATAATATTTTTTGTGGTGGTGCCTATATGAACATAGTTCTGTACAAATTAAATGTATTAATTGTATATTTAATAAAATATATGCAATAATAATAATATATTATAATTATTTCAAAAAAATATTTAGTTTTACTCTGCCTATTTTTTTTTTTACTCCATTTACTCTGACTGATCCGATCAGTAACTGAAGGACTGGAAATATCAGTTTTAAAATAAAATTAAAATTAATCGGTTCAAATGAGTCATTAGTTCGCGAATTGGACGTGTCAATGTCATTATCGGATGTGTTCGCGTTGTGTGATTATCCTGGCAGCTAGGACATCCCACAAGATTTGTGTCAACACAGAAAACATTTAATCACTGGATAGGTTTTTCCGTTTATTTAAAGTGTGGTTTATGTCAGCTGAATGTGCAGAACGCTTCAGAGAAGATAAGGTATTTTAGCACAATTCACACCCAGCGGTAATTCAGGAAAAAATATATCCGAATGCTCCACATGAAACTATGGTCTTCCGACCTTTTACCATCGTGTCGATTTATTTTGATTAATATGTGACAACGAGAGAGAGCAAGACAGCACTAAGAGAAAGTGCGCGCGCGACCTCTCTCTGCTCGTGCTTCAGTTGCGCCCTGTCACACGCACTACTGTCGTCTACATTACTCGCAGATCAAAAAATTCGCTTTGGAGCAAGAGCATCGATAAGAGGACTCGTTAACGTTAACTCGTTACATTACTATTTTGGTATGAACATTCACCCGCCAGCGGGGCGGATAGCCTTTTGAGATTTACTTGCCAAACAGAAAATCTACCCGCATTTGGCGCTTGGCGTGTGTTAATTTCGGACCCTGGCCGAAAGTGTAAAGTGAAATATTAGACTGTACTATTAAATCTAGCAACACTATAGCTGCAGGAAGAGTGTTCAGAAGAATTAAGAAATATAAGCTAAGGATATACGTGAGGTCACATGTCACGTGAGGTATCGGTCTTTGGTATCGGGGTATTTTTACGAGTAAGAGTACAAGTACATGAGCTTGGTATCGGCCCTATACCGATACTGGTATCGGTATCGGTGCATCCCTAGTGTTAGTACAATACACAAAATCACAAAGTATCTTTTCACAACACAAAATAACTGTGTCATCTATATAAATGTTTCATTCACAGTAACTGGCTTTCATAAAGCTCCTAATGTCAAACTTTTAATTTGCATCTATTCTCGTTCAGTTTGTCTATTACATTTGTCAATTATTTAATCCAACTGAACTTAATGGTCAATCAATTAATCATTTGGTACACCTATAGATTTCTATAGATATTGATTCCATAGACAGTTTTCATAGAACTTGTTTGCATTTTCCGATATGGATAACCAAATGTAATTAATTAATTAATTATTTAATTCTTTTTACAAAAGTGATTTATAGATAACCACCACTATGTTCAAAATGTGTGCACGTGTGTGTGTGTGTGTGTGTGTGTGTGAGAGAGAGAGAGAGAGAGAGAGAGAGAGAGAGAGAGAGAGAGAGAGAGAGAGAGAGAGAGAGAGAGAGAGAGAGAGAGAGAGAGATATTTGCAATTTGGGAACAGAGCAGGGTAGAGTACAGGGGAGAGGACATGTAGTATAACATCAGGTTGATCAGAGATGCATTGGTAGAAAGGAGACAGATGGCATCAAACAGCTTTTTACATGTGTATGCTGTGATACTGTAAACAGATTACTGTGGTAAAGACTGCCACATTACTGTAACTCCCTTCATCTGTAAAGGTCAACTGCAGTATAGATTCAGTAATTTACTGTATTGCCAGCAAACTCAGTTCTAGCACAAAACCTCATGGCAGTTTCATAACTTCATCACATCTTTTGATAACACACTGGATACAAACATTATGGATTTTATGTTTCATAAGTTAGATAATGTAAGCACATCTCTAGCCTGTGTTACTCTTTTATCAACAAGGGTGAAACATGTATATTGAAACATGTATATTGCATTGTTTGCTATTAAATGATTTTTGATTGTTAAAAGTACTTAATTGAAAGAAGATCATACTGTTGTGTTTCGGTGATTAAACCAAATGTTCACATTAAATATTACAATAATCTTGTGTTTGAAACAATGATTATGTTGACTGAAATGTGTACAATATTAATGAAAGCATGGGATCAGGTTTTGAAATAATGACTAGCTGTGTTACAAGTGTGATCAGTTTAGATTTTTCGACTGAGAGTTTAGAAAATGTACACTGTAAAAAAAAACTAAGTCAGAGGAAAAAGTATATTAATGTTATATTAATAATTTAAAGTAATATTAATATGTAATTATTTTTTACAAAAATCATACTTTTTTGACAAATTCAGAACTCAAAAAGAAAGAACATCAGTCAGTCTCAGTAAAACAATCTTCAAAAATATATTATACCAATGGTATCATTTATATATATATATATATAATGGAATTCATATAAAACAATAAAGGGTATAATAAAAATAACTTTGCTTTGTAATTCCGGTCAGCAGTTTTGCAGTCATGGATAGCATTCCAACATCAACACTTATCAGAAACTTTTCAGCAGGAGCCATTTCTGCACCGAGCGAAGATTGGTCCTGTCCTGGTGGTGAACGATGTCTATAATGTTAAGCACAACAAATGACAAAACCATCCAGGCGCGCACATCAGCGCAGGGGTCAGGGAAGGTAAGGAAAAAGAGGCCCACTATGACATATCTACTGTGGGAAACGGGCCGCAGAGATAACCAAGCTTTAGTGTTTCATCTCTGCTTCATCCCATATCACATTATCACTGACCTTTCACCCTGCAATAAGAAAGGCTATGTAACCCAGAGAGAAACACAGCCGTAAATCTCTTTATCCAGAGCTATAAAAGTATAGGACCTTCAGACGATGTGAATTGTATAAAAACGGGGGATTTTTTTATTTGTATCTCTCTTATTTTATTAATAAGTATCTATAATGTATCAGGCACATTTTGCCTTTGTCCTTAAAAGTATCGCTCTTTTTTTTCTCTGTCCCTCTCTTTCTTGCCTGCTAAAGGGAAAGAATGCTGGAGACTGAAGAACACTTCATTAACCTTAGTGAGAATGGACACAGTTAAAACTGAGAAGACACGCAGCCACAGGAAATCCAACATATCCGCTAGCATACACATCACACAGTGATAAAGAAAAATGTGATAGTTAGATTGTTTTAGTCTTTGGCCTAATGAGACAGTTTTCCGTGACAAATTATCCCACAGTGAGATGGTGGCTTCTGTTAATTAGCACACAATTATAGCATGAAATATATTCAGAATTGACTCTTTACAGATTGTTCACATCTACCTCTTCATTGCATGTCTCAAATGGCAATCAATACAATACATAATATATATATATAATGTATGACTATGTGATAAAATCATGGGCCTGTTCACTGAGATTATATGGGATATTTATCCGACTCCTGCTTGCATTTTACTTATTTAGTCTTAAAAAAAACTATGTTGTATTATACACATTCAGGCTTTTTTATTCTAAATATAAAGCATAAAAAACAGGAAATAAAAATGCCACTTTATTTCTAGAAATATTCTACACTGAGTTCACCTAAATATGAAAACTCTGACCTTAATGAGGGTAACAACAAGAATGAAAACGAGGCTGCACAGTGGGTTAAATGGACTGTACTATTGTTTAACGACATACCGAATGTTTAGCTGACAAAACGTCTTTCCGAGAAAAAGAAAAAAAAAAAAACATTTAGTAGGCAAAAAATCATTTAAACAGTTTTACATAAATTACGTTATCTAGGACCTTTATACAAGTGCTTGCCTCTGTAGAGACTGCAAGTCTATCCCTCACAGCCTCGTTTTCTTTCGTGTTAAATTCAATATGCATTGATGCATTGAACATCTATCATTAAGGTCGAAGGTCTATTGATTTCCATTGATTTCCATTCTATGTTCCACAGAAGAAAGAAAGTAATTCTGATCTACATAAAGGTGAGTAAATGATGACAGAATATTTATTTTTAGGTGAACTATATCCCTTTAAATGCAAACATTATTTAAGCTTTAATGTTTGAAAGTCAAAGCTGGGACATAACTAACACACAAAACATACTTACTTTATTATTGCAAAGGCAGGTAAAAATGCCCTGGCCTAACTCGTTCAAATGCTTTGATGGGTTTTATTTCAGCTAATGAGGTGTGAAGCCTTACCCTGATTGTGTGTGTTTGTGTGTGTGTGTGTGTGTGTGTGTGTGTGTGTGTGTGTGTGGTGCTGCCCATAAACCAAAAGTGAGAAACAGCTTGTTTGGTAGGAATTAGGGGTTTACATTTTCATTTGACCACTCACTGCCATGTCTTCTAATGTAAAACTATGCAGAGTGAATTTGACACACTAATGGTTTTTCAAATTTAGTCAGTTTTGTGTTACAGTAAGACCATCAAAACAAATTGTAATGGAATTTTTATTTTGTTAATCAAGTAGACGAAATGGTTTCGTAACCATTAGCTTGTTTTCCAAAGCTTCTCTTTAATGTGTCTATTTTAAAAAGGTATCGTTCTCAGTGGTTGATTGGTTGCCTGGGCCTCTCTTATTGTCATCTCATTCCTGTCTGTGTCTCGCAGACATGGGGCCCCTTTGCAATGTAGCCATTAACTAAGGTCATTACAGAGAGAGGCTTTGTCATTAAGACCACATGGTTCTCCTTGAGTCATGCTAATTTTTTATTCAATTTATCATTTTATTCTGTGATTTCTTTATGGGTTTAGACAAATCTGAAGTGTCACCTTCAAGTGTCTAGAGAGGTGTCGGGGTCAATGTCATCCTCTCTTTTAACGGCCCTTTGAATAAGACATGGCTTTTGTTCTGTATTGACAGCACATACTTGGACCTGTCAGTCAACGTGTCACAAAGTGCGTATTGACGAACACAGAGGTTGCGTTATCGCTGAGAGTAATAAATCCGATGCTGTTTTAATGCGATTGCATTTCAAGTATTTTTACAGCTATGTAATCGGTGTGATAGAAACCAACAGAGCTGTTATGACATGGGAAAGTTGCCTTACCACCCAGGTGCTAACACCCTTTTGAGCAGCTCTGCTTAACATTGGCATCTCCTCCAAAGCTTTCAACAGTGCTGTTACTTTACAGACTCGCAAAGACCTCTGGGAGATGTAGTCCTTCAGAGTTTCGTAAACCCAATGGATGCGGGATTTGCTTCTTTCATGTGGACTAAAGAATCCATCTTGCATAAAATGTTGCTGTTGTGTTCAGAGTTTAGCCTTGAGCACAATCACAGGCTGAAAAACACAACAGATCCCTTACGCTCATTGTAGCCGAGCTGGTAAATGCAAGACGCCATCTGTTTTTTTTCAGTGAATGTCCAAAAGTAACCCAAGGGGATGGGCGAAGTCTTTGATTGGGTCGGCACCCTGTTGCTTCAGAGGCCTGGTCTCTGTATCAAACGACGCCATGCTGGAGAAAGACCCCATGGCACAGGGGATACTGTTATAGACGGCAGTGACCTGGATGTGTGTCAGTAGGGAGAGTGGTTTATCTCCTCTCTATTTGTCATTTGTTCTTTTCCTTTTTTTATCACTCCTCCCCCATTTCAAAGGGGCAGTTTAGTTTCCCTTCTCTACTCCTTCTTGTTTCCCCTCTGTTTTTCCATGAAATCACTCGTCTGTCACCAGATCCTAGCCATCGTACACAATTCAATTGTCTCGGTGGACGTCGCACAATGAGTTCCTTGTCCTTTTGATGCTTTTGTCTGGAATGAGGCCCGAAAACAAAAGCTGTGGTGCTTTTAAGCACATTTTTAGCCTGAGTTTGTTTTATTTCTGGAATTGAAGTTGACCCAAGTCTTATTCATATAGCGCCATAAAAAGGCCTCATGGACTCCCTGGATTTACAACTCACGGTGTTTCCCCAGGGCCTTGGAGGCCATAGTATACCTGGCTCAACTGATTCCCCCCTCCCGCCTCCAAAAATATTGAACCCAATGCATTCCAAGCCACTAGGCGGTCAAGGCCCATAAAAGCCTAACAGTCTATGCTGTGGCTGTTGGTGGTCTGTCTTGTTCTTTGGCCTTTAGATGGCAGAAGGGGCCTTTTTGTCTGTCTGTGTGTAAGTGTGTGTGTGTAAGTACGTCTTTTGCAAGGACGTCTGAGAGAGAAAAACATCAAAAGGCAACATAATCCAGGTACAGGGCTTCACTTTTAACTTTTCAGCAGCTAGTGTCTGAAGCAGCTATAAAACTGTGGCCAATGGGACGAGAAACGTGATTGATGCTGAGCACAGCTTAATTGCTAAGAGATTTAGCTGCCTGTTCATAATATACTGAAAATATAGAGGCTTTGGGCAGAACCTTCATTCAGAGTTGTATTTCAATAACTCAGCTCATTCACACACATTGGTGTTCTGAACCTGCCATTATACACTGTAAAAAAGTACTGTTGGTTTAACTTAAAAAAAAGTAAGTTACCTGGTTGCGTTCATTGAGATTCCAAATTTGAGTTGATACAATTAATGAGATTGGTTTAATAAATAGTATTTCATAATATTATGTTATCCGAACCACATTAATTATCTAAGTTGATTTGACAAAAGAAAAAAAAAGTTGCAATTCATGAAAATATTTTTTTACAGTTTTGCTTGCAGCTCATTTCCTTTTTGTATTTTTATTAATGTTTCATTTAATGTTTTATTAACACTTTTTTTTTCAGGTATACATTGTACATTTCAAAGAGGCGGGGGTATGCAGCTGGGTAGACTTCATGTGACCACCTGGGTTCTTCACAAGTCTAACCCACTTCCAGAGCACTCTTAGAGGTGAGTGAGAGGACTCATTGGAATAACTTTTCCTGTAAGTATGTGTGTGTGTGTGTGTGTGTGTGTGTTGGGGGGGGGGGGGGGGGGGGGGGGGGGGGGGGGGGATTTGGAGATTTCTCAGGCACTGTCATAATCTTTATTGCATGATGTGATAGAAAATAAATGTCTCTGGATCATTGAGGTTAACGTGCCAGGGGAGCAATATTACAGTTTAATATAACTGCATAACATCTAGTTTTATTTTTCTCTTTCAGTGTCATTCACATGCAAGCGGGTTTATGGTGACCTGGTTTTATTTTGATCCAGCCTGGGATGTTAAAGACAGGCACTTGAAAGCCTTCCACTTAAACCACATGGTTGAAGGGAGTTTTATCTCCACCTAGCGGTTTAATTGTCTTAATGCAAGGTGAATGCTTTGCAGTGAAACTTCTCAGTTATCTAATGCGTCAGTGGTGCATGCGCTTGAAATGCACCTATAGCCTATGCAAATTCCGCAGCAATATTAACTAACCTAATACTGAAAGGAAAGTGGAAAAAAGAGAAAAAGAAACACATTTTATATATATATATATATATATATATATATATATATATATATATATATATATATATATATATATATATATATATATATATATAAAGCAATTATAAATGTGTGCAAGGGGATAATCGGCTCAATTTTCTGTAAGTAATTAAAGTGTGCTTATAAAGGAAATGCAGAGTTTCTACCACGGAAATTACTAACGGAACACTATAAAGAAATGCAGTAGCCATATGGTCTTTTTGAAACACGTATGTTATTTTTAATTATCCTCATTAAGGGTCAACAAGTAAATGCTATTTTCTGTGTTTTTTTCGCGATTTTTTCCCTAAGCATAATGACTGGATATTAATAATTTAAATACATTAAAATAAAACAGAAATAGTTTACTGCTACAGTAAGATAAAGACTATACAAAATTACACAAAATTATCACAAAAATACCACCATTATTTTTAATAACAAACTGTTGCAAATAACAAAGTGGTGCATTTAAAACAAATGTGCTGTCAGTGCAGTAGTTTATTTTACAAATAGATCGTCACAAATCCACAATTATGAATACCGCTCTAAATAACACATTCCTTTCCAAGACATGGAATCATGGATTAATTGTTTTTTAATTTGTTTCTTTCACGAATTTACGGACTTTACAAAACCTAATCCGTAAAGGGCATGGATGTCATCATTTCCACTGATGTCCAGCTCGCCCTGATGAAGGAATATTATGCCCAGCCAATATATTTTAATTTGCCCTGTTTTGATCCTTAAGAAAATTGCACACGCATACATAGGCTACATGCACATTCATGAAAACACATGAATATATCATTAAATCCATTTGTAAATTAATGTAATTTGAAAGAAAGAAAGAAAGAATGAAAGAGAGCTATTAGAATCTCTTTTGGATATGTATCCACTTATTATATTTTTGTTCATATTTAATAAACATTTAACTTCTTCTTATTTTACCTTTAGCAAAACCTTTTTAATAACAATAATATATATATATCCGCCTATAAGTATTTAGTTATTTGTTTTTAAGAATTCAAAAACACACTTTTCTTTCAGGAATTTAATAGGCTATATATTATCTCATTTAACTGGCAGTCTGTGGCATCATCGGCTATTACGAAATGATCTTGTACTCTTCATCTTTGGTGATAAATGTTTTAGACAAGCCACTCTTGACATTCTTACTCAATATCCTCGATGAAGCCATAAAGGAGAGCGCTGGAGCTGCAGCAGGACCTGTTCTTTCTCAATGCAATGATGGATACCACTGCAAACTTCTTCACTTCACATTGCGTCCCAAATATAGATTTACAGGTGTACAAAAATAGGGCAAATGTAATCAGTTCGCATTTGCCGAAAATTACTGGCAGTTAATTTGGGCTACCTCAAAAATGTATGTGTAAACAATTTATGACGTATGATAAATTGAGTAAACGAAAGACATATCGACTTCGTATGAAATAGTCTACAGACTTAATTATTTTGCGAAATTCATTTAGGCTACTTATCGCGTTGTAATTAAAAAAAAATCGGCATTTTATGTAGACTATGAACTAAATATGTAGTGTTTGTTAAATATGAACGCACGAAGGCTATACCTGCTTGGCACATTCTATTTCATTTCTTTTTCATATTTTTTTTGTCAGTTTAACAATGATAAACACCATGACAAATTTGTCTGTCTAATAAGTACCACATATCATGATTATTACTATATTTATTTTGAATAGGACGACAGTAATCGCGATCAAACGTGAAAGAGAAATGGATCAAGAGCCATGTGTCGTTTTTGGCGCTCTGTCCTCTGAAGTCATTATGAATGTGCTTTCCGTGTATAATGCACACACACACACACACACACACACACACACACACACACACACACACACACACCTCTGAGTTTTATTAACTTGGTTTCTTATTTTACAACGTAATAATGTGTGAAAATAGGGAGGGTTCATAGTCAATTAAGACTTGAAGCAAATCTCCACAGTGTTGCACTGAAAAAAAAAACTCTGATGAAGATAGCTTAATAATAATACTACTAATAATATAATAATAGTCTATTAATTATAATAATAATGCAGTCAAACAATTACAATTCACCTAAAACCAACGACATCGAAAACCTTACATGAAACTGCCAAATTTAAATTCGTGCGCTGACGAGATAAGCATATTTATGATCATCAGCTTGATAAGAAAATTGGTTAGGCTATGAAATTAAATTCTTATTAGAAGTACAAAGTTAAAGACTGAGATTGAGCAGATAAAATATCAAACAATTAGGCATTAGTAGAAGGCATGTGCGCTATTTGGTCAAACAACAGCGACAAACATGCAACTATCAAATAGTACGGCAGTGTAGGCTACAACAATAGCTGTGTCGGTTATCCAAACAGTGGACTTGCGAATGTAGTGTGTTTCTCCAGCAGTGCTGCCACCAGAGATCAAACAGTTTGACACTGGCGCAATGAGCACAGCTTATGAAGGGGGTCCGAGTGCTGTGTTGGGTGCTGGCTGGGGAAATGTTATGATCTTGTAATTATGGGTCTTGGACAGATGCATTATCCAGGCTCAGCGTTGGAGCCACTGGATATTATTGTAGCCAGAGAGCCAGAGGGCCAGACACCTACCATCGCGGAGAGGGGCTGACCCCGCTGGCCCTGCTCCCGCGCCATATTGCACATTTAAGCACCAGGGTTTTCCAAGTTCACCGGCGTTGCTGATTAACAGGCCAGCATTGAGGGGAGATGATTCTGCATTCTCCAAACGAGTTCCCAACAATCCACACGCGGTGAGGTCATGCTGATCAAACATATTAATCCGCTTTTCACGTTGTCCCCTTTATCATAACATTTATTCAGATTATTTATTCAGATTATGCAGAAGAACATCCAAACTACTTTTGTATTATTTCTTTCTTTCTTTCTATTATTTATTTATTTATTTGTTTATTTATATATTCATTCATTCATTCATTCATTCATTCATTCATATGGCTTAACAAAAACACGAGTTCTTTGCAAATGAACTGTTGTTGTCTGGTTTACATGAGATTAACTATTGCATTTAAGTTTATTTCGTTGCCCATAATAGGGAGACCTGAGAGAGTTGCAATATATATATATATATATATATATATATATATATATATATATATTTTTTTTTTTTTTTATCAGAATTTAGACATCTACATTTCCCTAAACGTCAGATATAATATGCCACAATATTGAATTGTAACATCAATCATAAACATCTATATTTTTAAGTTTGTACGAGTGTCTCCTGGTAATTAAATAGCATTGGCTAAAAATAATACTGTCATTCCACATTTTTCTATTTTCATGTTTTACAACATGCTGATGAATACAACTCAGATTGTAATACCAAATTATACTTTCTGTAATGATTTTTTTATTATCATTCTGTAGATCCTTTATATTTTTACCCAGAGAAACAGTAGCATATAGGCATATGAGTCATTTCAACTTAAATCACATTAAACTGACTTAAAAAAATTGTTGACTCTTGTATAACTTATAAAAGAGTTGAACATTTCTTAACTTATTTTGATGAGATAAAGCAATGTAAAAACATATGTTGTCATTACCCAATGATAATACCCCCCCCCCCCCTTTAGAGTATCTCTAGGAGGTTGCTCTAATAAGAGAATGTGAATTAATTTGTGAACATAAACATTTTTAATCACTCACCCTCCTTATCATGGACTGTATAGGCTACGGTATTTCTTAACAATTCCTTGCAAATAATGAGGCTATCAATTCAAATCCACAAAACAACGCGCAGCGGTTCAGTTAGTGCAGTGAGCCTACCTGTAGCCTGTATAAGATGACATGCTCTACATGAATGTCTTCCATCGGCTCTGCGGTCCTGGAAGAACTCTTTTCTTAATCCCACAAGTGTCAGACACACGCAAACGTCAAGCGTCCTGTATGGCATGATTGTGACAGTGGACAGCCCCTGTCAAAGAGATACGGCCTCGTGCACAAACAATCCATAAAACAAACCTCTACGATAATATTTAAGATGGGTTTCAATAAGTCAACGTGCTTGTGAAGGCCGTCTTGTCCGTGTCTCACATGAAAAGCTCACCTCAGACAGGTAAAGAAACAGCTCTCAGGAGCGGTTATTGCTCTTCGACTGTTTCTAGCACAAACTCACAGCTGTGGCACACCTGTGCCGTTCTGTGGTGGCCGTTTATAGTGTGAATGACAGAAGACTATCTGCGCATCACGGACCTGAGACAGGCAACATGCTCAGCTCATTTGGGAAGCTCATATCCAACTGTTATCTTATATGATGTGCGCTCATAAATAAAATAATAAAAAAAAAAAAAACCTTTTGATCAAAGGAACATGTTACATACTCCTCTGAGAAACCGTCCTTTGATAGTGCCTTTACAAAAAGTTGAATCAAGCATAGCTAGTAGGCTATGTCTTTAGGTCTGTCAAAAAAAGCCTCATCCTAACCCAAACGTGAATTAGGCCTACTATGTTTTACTCATTTTCATCATTAGGCTATTTAAAAAGCGATCAATTTAAATGCGCAGTTTTAGGATTGACTACATATATGTATGTAGTCTATATTAAGATGACATATACATATATGTAGTCAATCCTAAAACTGCGCATTTAAATTGATCGCTTTTTAAATAGCCTAATGATGAAAATGAGTAAAACATAGTAGGCCTAATTCACGTTTGGGTTAGGATGAGGCTTTTTTTTTTATTTATCTGGATAGCCTATAGGCTACCTATTGATTTTATTTGATTTTAAGGTCTACTAGGCAGATATAGATGCAGAGTCTGTTTAAGGTTCATTTAATGCGGAAACATTGCAAAGAGAAATGCTGCAGTTGCGCGTCCATCATCAGCACCACAGTTGATTGCACACTGGTCTAAATTCCTGCATCCAAATGAGCACAACGAGGTATGACATTTTAATAAGCTAAATTAGGGCAGGCCTGTATTAGATCCTCCTCTGTAGGATTTTTAGAAGCGTCACCCTGCTGGGTAAAAAAACAAAAAAAAAAAAAAAAAAAACATACTCGTTTTAGCTGGTTTAAACTGGTCTCACGGCCTAACTTAAGCCTGGTTCACACGGCAGGATAGTTAGGCCGATTTTAGCCCCGATTTACCCCTTCCGACAATCTTAAGGATGCTCCGATTATCGTAAAATAATCTGATCAGATATTCCTGCCGTGTGTGGTATGTTAAGAGTGCTCTCGTCTGCTCGGAAGGACGTCGGG
The DNA here is from genome assembly GCA_026230005.1 of Gila orcuttii. Classification (NCBI taxonomy): domain Eukaryota; kingdom Metazoa; phylum Chordata; class Actinopteri; order Cypriniformes; family Leuciscidae; genus Gila; species Gila orcuttii. The sequence goes on along the minus strand of JAPDVR010000002.1, from coordinate 25,350,211 downwards.
ACCGCTCCGATCTCAAATCGGGGATATCCAACATGTTGGATTATTTTGGCCCGATTTCTCCTCGTGTGCTATATGGGAAACGAGCACGCAGACTGTGGCGTGTAGCCAATCAGAAAGCGAGTTGACGAGGCGCAGAGGAAGCACCGGGAAACAAAATCAAAACAGCCGGCGGCATGGCGCACCAGAAAGTCCGGTGGACGACGGAGATGGATTCGGTTAAAAACAAACTACAAACTATCGCCACTTCATCCTCTTCGTCCGCCATGATTGTTTACTCAGAATTCACGTTTGATCTCGAGGGATTTTGCGAGATTTTCCGTCTGACCTGGGAATGCTCGGGAGTCAAATTGGTTCGTGTGTGATGTGTTGATTTTGCCGTGTGGCTGCACACCACAAACGGTACGACCAAAACTGTTAGACCCGTGATTTTTTATCGCCGTGTGTGGGGTCTCTCAGGTTTGGAAAATCGGCCGACAATTTTAAAATCGTCCCGTGTGAACCAGGCTTTAGGTGGTTAAATTAGCCAAACAAAACTAATTCAGCCTGGCTAAGCTGATGTTCAAATTGAAGTCGCCTAGCAGGTCTCCCAGTCTGACGAGCTTAAAAGTGCTTAAAAAACCTTTGTAAAACCAGCCTGCATGTTGGGAGACCATGCAGAAAACCAGATCGCATTACAGCACAGGAAAAGTAATTAATCGCATTGTCTCAACGATGACACATGACCAAGGAAGCCAATCAACCCAAATCATCACTCACTCAGAAATTCATGATTATTTAGTATAGGCTACAGAAACCTATTGCGTTTGAGGCGGTGGTCGGGTGATGCAGGGGGTGGTTTGCAGGAAACAATTATAGAAACAGGGGCAGCCCCGTCCTCAAGCATAGAGTCTGGGTTATACCCGCATTATAAAGAAGGACACCGAGGACCAGTCTAAACAACCTGCCGTCATCAGCTATAGGCTACCTCCACATCCATAGGCTATTTCTATTATTTTGGATTATTTCAAAACTCACATAGTGACTAGTGTGAGATCATAAAGACTGAATTTGGCTTTTAAAATCAAATTAATTTATTCGAAACAAATTTAGTCGATATCCAGGCAGGGTAAATCAGGGCTTAAAACCGAAAAAATGCAGACGCTCATTGTGACCCTGTCTCCATTGGATCTGCATCAATGGACCCTGTCTTTCAACACAGAAAATGTCAAATTTATCGATTTCAAAGACAGCAGATGTAGGCTACGTTGAACTCGCCTTTTCCAGGGCCCAGACAATAAACTTTAATATCAAACTAAAACCAAAAAAATCCAATTACTCAAGACATCTATAAAAGCGGGGAAACTTTGGTTAGGCAATTGTGGTTCTTTTTTTGGGAGGGCATCATGACGTTTGGCATCTGCTTGGCATTCATGTCGACGAACGTTGCGTGAGAGTGTTAAAATACTCAGCACTTTCCCAGGAGAAGCATAGCCTATCCAAAATAATATTAAGAGAACATTCGTATATATATATGTATATAATTCTTCTTCTTCTTTTTTTTTACAATTGTCCCATATCTCCGTCAACAGAGAAGTGTCAAAATCACAAGGTCTTTGCATTTTCTCTGGGGTGTCAGGTAGACCAGACGCAATTTCAGGCGTCAGAGAGGCTCGCGCTGTTGTTGAGTCAGTTGTATTGATGAAATGCAGAATAGCGAAGGCAAGGACTTCATCAATCATGCCAAATTATAGCCAAAACTCTGCCATTAGACCTGAGAAACATAACGTCACCTCAGATAAACAACATTTTAACTACATGCCTTTGATAAATCCATGGGCAAAACAGAAAAAAAGTATGGGCCTGCTGCTAGGTACTTGCAAAAATAAGATACATTTGATTGAGTAAAACTTTTATTGTTTTCACCACTGAACTGGTTGATGACATATTAGAGGTCGAGCAAAGTAATAAAAATGAATCATATGTAGGCTAGTTTATTTTATTATAGAAGTATAGGATAAACCGAGGCCAGTTGTCACACTTTTTACATATTTGTTAGAGTAGCCTATAGGTTTATTTTTAAAGATAATTTATGGGCGCATATAGTTAAACGTTTCGGCTACGAAAACAGCTATAGCTACTGTTATTTTTTGTTCTCCAAATAGTAACAGCATTACATTTAAAACAACAACTCGCCCCAACTAGAAAACAGCGCAGAATTTTCAGTTAAATCTACCTTCATTATTGCTTCTTGCCTAATGTTTGTTAGTGTGTGTATATATATTGAAAGTTTAATTTGGATGATACATTTCACAACAATTTTACTTTCTATTTAGTGAGTTGCAAACTTTTGTTTGTGACAACTAGCCCCAGTCTACTGCATAATGATTCTCACGATCAGTTACTGGTATTCAATTTCAAGCAGAAGTCTGTACTTCCATTTAAAGGTGGTCTCATTACATCTTTTCATTTGCCCGCCACACATGAACTGGGAAACGACTTTTCTTGCTATGTCTTTCTCATGCAGAATAATTTTGAAAGCATTAGGCTATACAAAGTATTTGAAACAATCGCATTTAACCGGCGAAGAGTTTTCTTTTGTCAGACCCAAATGTTTGCTTTTTTTTTTTTTCCCCAGGAAAAATTAATCTCATATTACTTTGAAATAGCTTGTTTTAATAAAAGTAGTGGCACAATTTATGTAAATACCAATTTCCCAAAAATATCTTTTTTTTTCTTTTGCAATCAAAGAAAATGTCGTATTTAAACAAATGCATTGCTTTTGAACGGCTTGGAGTGGACACACATGCACACGTGACTATGCAAGCAGTGACTTTCAAAGTTTTATTTTTTTGATACAATCTATGAGTACGTTAGTCCAGTGTTATCATTCTGAAATCTATACTAAACAAATTCGTTCTGTGTTAAGCAGATTTGTTCAAATAGAATAGCATTTTCTGGATAAATACCAAAAGAATGCTGAGCATATAGTGTAAAGAAATACAAAAAAAGAAAGACAGCTGTAATCTGTTATTAAAATTACAGTTAATTCAGCACTGGATAACAATGGTCAGAATTATGTAGCATTGTGACATGGTAAATAGGCTATGCCAAAAAAAAAGTGCAAACGAGAATGAACTTTTTTTAATTGAGGGAAAAAACACAACTCTTAGTTAAAATACTCCAAAATAAATTTTAATGTTTATAAATCTCTATACTTAAATATATACATTATGTGCAAATAAAATGTTCAACATTAAATTAAACTATGCAGAGCGTGTGAATAATAGTATCATTCCTTATTATTGTGTATATGTTGTTTAATATTTAATCCTCTCTATTGGCACCCAATTGTAGAAAATCTAAATAAAAGACAAATCGGAATAAAAGAAAGAAAAAAATACCCACATTTATGAACTGAGCAAATACTAAACCAAAAGACAACATGTCCAATTATTATTTTTTTTTTTAGAAAAGTTTCTCTGGAGTACTCAGATGTTCAGATGATACATGATGATAGCTGATTTCATCTGATTGTATATGAATAATTTGCATGTAAATAATTTATATAGGATTGGGAAATGGTCTAACATTAGTCTACAAGCAAAAAATAAATAAAAAAAAAATAGAAAAAAAAGATGACCAAAAAAGGTACCAAACCTATGAAACATACAAATTCAGTGCAAACAATGTCTCACAGGGTTTTACTCTTCTCAAGGAAGATGAGACATATGTGACAATGCACAAACACAAAGCCTTCTAAAACACGAAAGTGCACATAGAGTTAAAATAAAATGCTTTTTTTAAATTTTCAATAGTTCTGCTATTTTAGCCTGTCAGTCCTTTGATATCACAGTGACTAGATTGAATGTCTTAGACTTGCCTGAATTTTGTAGATATGGCAAAAAAAGCTGACATTCATTTGATATAAAGAGAGGTTTTCAAATTAGAATGAGGAAGAAAATAGATGTCGTTGTAAATATGACGCAAGCCCCATTAAGTCTACATTCAGCTTTAACTGACTTCATAGCTTATCTCATATATCTTAATGTAGCTACATAGTTTTGCATGTTTAAGCGGTTTCTTGTAGGTAAACCTTGTCGCTACCATTGCTAGCCTGCTAACAACTGACTTGCTTCACTGATTCTTCACATTGTGGCCGTCCTCCACGTCTGTAATGCAGCACATCATATCTAGAGCTCATAGGACTTCATTTTAAAATGAGTTCTGACAGTGTTTCTTCCATGTTCAAGTGGAATCCTTCCTAGTGCACTACTAATGCTTGCTTTACGTGCCAGCTCTCTCTGACGTGTCAAGCTCTGTAGTGCCTAGGCCGCCACGTGGCCGATCAGATAGATGTTGTCATAGAGGTGGCCTACAAAGTCCTCGCTGATGTTCTGAGCAGCCCGCCGTGTGTTTCGGATAAACTCCCTTTTGGACATCTTGTTCTTTACGTGAGGGCTGGTCAGATCGATGGAGAGAAGGATAAGGGAGTAGCACAGCACATACACAGCATCTGCAAAACCAGAAGAGAAAGAGAGAGAAAGAGAGAGAGAGAGTTCATGTTTATGTCATTTATCTTGTAAAGTTGTAATCCCTACCTCAAATAAAAAATGTTTGCATTATGCAGAAACAGTAATTATATTTCACAATATTACATTTTAACATAACTGTTTTTTTGTCTGAATATATTTAAAAATGTCATTTAGTCCTGTGATGCAAAGCTGAATTTTTAGCATCATTACTCCAGTCTTTAGTGTCACATGATTCTTCGGAAATCATTCTACTATGCTGATTTGGTGCTCAATTAGTATCAATTATTATTGGTGCTGAATTACTAATAATGGTTTATATTATTATCAATGTTGAAAACTGTTTTTGCTGCTTTATATTTTATTAATATTTTTGTGGAAACTGTGATACATTTTTTTCCCAAGATTCTTTGATGAATAGAAACATAAAACCCCAGCCTTTATTTGAAATAGAAATCATTTGTAACATTATAGATGTCTTCACTGGCACTTGAATCAATTTAATTTATTGGTTAAATTAAAGTATTAATTTATATATTATTGTTTCTGTCACTGTTTCCACAAAATATTAATCAGCACAACTGTTTTCAACATTAATAATAAGAAAAAATATACATTTTTTGCAACAAATCAGCATATTAGAATGATTTCTAAAGGATCATTACTGATGATTTCTCAAAGTCATCATGACACTGAAGACTGCAGTAATGAAAATTCAGATTTGCCATTACAGGAATAAATTATATTTTATAATATATTCAAATGGGAAACAGTTATCTTTGTAAGAATATTTTACAATATTTCTGTTTTTACTGCATTTTTTTCATCAAATAAATGCATGAATTAATTAATTAGTCCAAACTTTTGGCTGCCAATATATATCAGGGTTCCTGCACACTTTTTAAAGTCAAATTTAAGGCTTTTTAAGACCTTTTTAAGACCTGAAGAAATCAGAATTAATACCATACATTGGGGTGTGCAATATTGACAAAAATATATCTCGATATTTACAACGTTTTGTTGATAATAATTAGATGATATTTTACTGATTGTGTTTTTGTGCTGGTGCCATGGCTGGTTTAGGCCTGTTGTTGACCGCAGACTCACGAAGATATTCATATTTTTCATATTCTATGCAGTGGTCAGTTCACAGCAGTGACAGAAATTATTAATTAATGTGCAATATTTGGCACCTTAAATTGACTTCCAGGGGCATTTTCACCTATATATGGAAATTTTTTCTAAACGTATTTAGGAGTTATGCATCACCTTTTATGTCAAATACTAACATTCAAATTATTCAAATTAAATTATACAGTAATTATACTTATTTATACAATAATACTTAATTACACAATTATACAGTACCACCGTTACCAGTCAAAATTAAATCATTCAATCAAAATACATCTTTGCAGTGCAGAGGTGACACGGAAGGGGCATCAGAAGTGGCATTAATATTTACACTCCATGCTATGAGATGTTTTTTTTTTTAAATCAATATTCAATATTTAAATTATGAAATGATTTCTAATTTTAACGTTTTAATTAAAGGGTACTTTAAATATGAAACTAAAACCGCCAGTAGGCGGCGGCAAGTCACAGTCTTAATAAGCGAGTTGAAGGAGTCATTCATTCAACCGATTTGTTCAAACGGCTGATTCTGTGTTGGTTGGACTCAACACAGAGTCCTCTTCTGCTAACACTTTAAGCCAGCGGGCTTAGCTCAGCTTTAGAAGCAAACGGCAGTGTTAGTACAAGGGTTTCTCACATGTTGCTCTATACAAAGACAAGATCATGCAGATCTGCAGCTAATAAAAGATGGGTTGATTCAAATCAATACACGACAATAATCCTGCAAGTTGTGATTTGCATGTACCACAATTAGAACCAGTACTTCAACTTTAATTGTTGCCTATGGCAAAAATCTGTGGACGTCACTTGTGACATGCTGTACATGTCTGACACAGAGCAAAGCAAACCACCGTGATCTTGATGTCGCAATTACACATTAGATCACATCGTAGTATAAGTGCCGTTCTGGCATCTGTAATGACTGTGCTGTAGTTCACTTACCAGGACTTAAGCCCACTTCCCGGACCAAAGTGGGGTTGCAGGCACAGAAACGATGAGAAAACTTAGTGATGAGGGTCTCCAGGTACTCGCCCCGCTCCTCCGGGGCATGAATGTGTCTGAAGAAGTCCCTCAGTGCATTAGGGAGGAATTGGTTTCTAAAATTATGAAGTGTGACCAACTCATCCAGGACATCTCGCCTGCAATCACAGGAAACTTAATCAACATTTTTAGTTATTATCAGTAGCAGAATACCATATACATTGAGATATGCATTCATGTACACACACACACACACACACACACACACACACACACACACACACACACACACACACACACACACACACACACACACACACACACACACACACACACACACACATATATATATACAGTGCTTGGTATAAACTATAAAACTACATGTCTTATAGAAAGGAATGAAAAAATTAGGAAACAAACCGTTCATCAAGATAATTCCGCAGCATCTTCCAGTTGAGCATTCTGGTATAGAATATAAACTTGGCAATTTCCTTCGGGTGGTCCAAAAGAATCCCTCTGAACATGAAGTAACTGATACCCTGAATGAAAGAACCCACAAAAAACAGGGTGTGGGGATTAAGGGAAAAAGTGAAGGAGGGGGCGAACTTTTTTACCAGACACCGCGTTTTAGTCCGGAGCAAGGCTATCGCATGTCCTTTAAGTGGACAGCTAAAGCTTTGCTAATCTAACCTAAGGCACGAGCGAGGGGGAGTCAAGACATTCAAATGCATCTTTGAACAGAAATTATATTTTAAGAGCAGCTTGCATGAGAGAAAAGCTATTCATTTCGTTTTAATCCGGGTTGCGGTCTAAAAGCCTATGTCATGGACCATTACTCATTCTAGGTGAGCTTGTAAAAATAATATATTTAGTCTGCAGTATGAGCATTGCCGGGATATGTGGGAATTTACAGGGTGGAGGAGGAAACCGTCATATTAATCATAGCTGAGATTGGTCAGAATTGTGTTTCCAAAGCACACTGTGGCTATGATCATTCCTCTGTTCTTTGCCCGTTTAAACATTAAATGGCTTGGCCTCTAATTACAGAGACATTATTGTGGCGAAGTTTGCATTTTGTGTACCTCTTGCGGGTTGGCGTTGAAGGTTAAACTTCCTTCATCTAATTCCATGTAGAGCTTTCTATAGGAAAATCCATATGGAAGCCTTCGATTGTATATGGAACAGTGACCCCAAGTGGACTTGCACAGGCTAGAGGGCAGACAAAGAAAAACAAAGCAGTTGAATAGGAGGAATGCTAAAATATAAAAACACACAATTAGTGGAAACATTTATTTATTTTATAATATTAGGAAATCTAAGAGCTGAAATAATGAAGACAGTTTAGTTTGCATCAAATCCATTGAAAGAAGCATTATCCTCCCTTATACGAGTTCTCCCTGAATTATTATTGAGAAAATACTGAGATGATATTTTATATGGAAGCTAAACGCATCACTGACCCCTGCCACAGGTACTCATCATTGCCCAAGTCCTGCCACACACAGGAGGCTAGGCACAGGTCGGTAGCATTCAGGTAGGAGAGGATGGTGATGCTGAGTTCGGGCGGCAGCATCTCAAGATCGATGAAGCCCTGCTCCTCTTTGCCCCTGCGAACGCGCAGCAGGTGACTGATGTCGGAGCCGGGGACCTGGCACTGTGGCGTACGGCGCTGCTGCAGCGGATCAGACAGTGGGGGACCCATTCTTCGGCCCTGCTCTCTCTCCTGCTGGAGGAAGCACTGTTCACTGTACTGCTGCTGCAGCTGCTGGTTCCTCACCACCCTCCACAGAACCTGACCCATCTGCAGATCTGAAAAAAATATTAAAAAATGCATTTCATTGCAGCTTCATGCATTCAAATAGTATACTTGTATACAAGTTTGTGTAGGTTGAGAAAAAAAAAAAAATCCACTACACCAACTTTACACTACATGAAAAGCTACATTTTTAGCAGCCATTACTAAAGTCTTCAGTGTCACATGATCCTTCAGAAATCATTCTAATATTCTGATTTGGTGCTCAAGAAACATGTATTATTATCATGTTGAAAACCGTTTTGCTGTTAAATATTTTTTTGTGGAAACCATGATACACTACAATTTTAAAAGTTTAAGGCAAGTAAGATACAAATAAAAAGATATTAATACTTTTATTCAGCAAGGACACATTATATTGTTTGAAAGTGACAGTAAAAACATTTATAGTGTTACAAAATGTACTTCTATTTCAAATCAATTCACTTTTTAAACGTTCTATCCTGAAAGAAAATGCATCACTGTTTAAGCAGCAAAAACGGTTTTCAACACTGATAATACGAAACATTATTAACAATTGAGCACCAATAATAATAATTGAGCACCAAATCAGCATATTATAATGATTTTTGAAGGATCATTTAACACTGAAGACTGAAGTAATAATGCTGAAAATTCAGCTTTGCCAGCACAGGAATAAATTACATTTTAAAATATATTTAAATAGAAAACAGTTATTTTAAATTGTAATCATATTTTTCCAATATTGCTATTTTTACATGACATAAATTCAGCCCTAGTTAGCATAAGAGAGAGAAAAAAACCCCTTGATTATTTCAAACGTTTGATCAGTTGTGAAAATAAGTTTTTCAACAGTAAATTTCCGGTTTGAAATTGAGTCAAGTTATGTCACCGAGTTCCTGCATTACTGCTGAGCTATAGACCTGTTAACTCTCTGTGACTATTAAAAAACTGAAGTATACTACACATGCAACAGATTTTGATTACTAAGAGTTCAGGTCTTAGATCAGTTTCTGTTTTTGATTTCATATACATTAGGCAGGAGAAGCTGATGTAATCTCAGCGCTCACATTTGATACGCACAAGGTGCTTTTATTCCCTGTTTCACTGAGAGCTTTTGTAAATCATATAATCTTGTATTGTATTTATTTATTTATTATTAAAGGAAAGCGTTGTGTATTAAGCCTTTTATCTCTCTGCCTTCTGTTCCTACAAACTAAACCAGAGTAATCCAGAGGCCTCAAACTCTCAGCACATTATTTTTGATTTAGATCATTTCTGTTAGGTCCCCGAATCCTTGCATTATCCGACAGAGCAAAACAGCCCAAAGGAAACTGTTTTTAGTGCTAGTGTGCAGTAGTCCGCTGGGAAATAAAACCCCTGATGGCAGCTTTATCTCCACTGCAGTAGCACTAATCCTCTCTCTGAGATATGCATTAAGCCTTTTTATGTGGCCCTGTCTGACTCCCTCCAAGGGCCTTTCTCTCTAAAACATATCTCAGTCTATGAGAAGCCTTGTTATTCTTGTCTTTAATGGCCTTTTGAATGCTCTCGGGTCACTTTCTTTGTCGCAGAGTCTCTATGACAGCTTTTTTCATATGATCTTGACATATTACTTATTCGGGACTGACGCAATGCTCCTTGGCATTCTGTAGGAGGAGCTTGGGAATTCTTAGACCTGCTTAAAACATGGAACGGAAATCTGAGTAAGGTCAATGAACTCTTACAAGCAATTTCCCTCTGCTTTGCCTAAGGGCAGAAGCAGTTCTTAAATCATTACAAAACATGTGCGCTTATTAAAGTTATATAATAAACATCTTTTTTTTATTTTATAAATGGTGGATTAGCTCATCTAACTCTTGTCTTTCTATTAAAAGTGAAAGTAAACAGGTCTGGCAACTACATGCATGTTCTAATTAAGTGTACTCTTGACAAAAAAACATTTACAGCATGTAAACCGAGAGAATACAAGCTGGAAAGAACAGCTATAGGCCTACAAGAATATCACAAACGCACCATTTACAGGATCTAAAAATACATTTTAGGTCAATTGAAAAGTACTTAAAACGTAGTTTAACCCTGACGTATTTTTCTGCCTTTATTTGCATAACTTAGTATCAGTAAGTTAGCCTTTCAGATTTCTGCCCGAACAAAGGATAACTCATCTGACACATTATAGAAGTAAACAAATATATTAGTACAATATCTGAGACTGTGAATTATAAAAAAATATATATTATTTAGTGTGATGACTGACATACAAATCGAGGTTTTCTACAGTTTGTATTTTTTTAAGCTATGGGTCCTCTATCATGTTTGGCTGAAGCACAAAGTCCCGCCTCGCTCTAAAACAATTGGTTAGAATACCAATTTGACACATAAACTCGAACTTTGATTGGCTGCTGGGGAAAAACGCTTCTGTTTTTATTTTCGCAGCATCAATCGCTCTAAGCAGCGCCACCCACCTCTGTGTATATGAAATTCTTCTACCGCCGCCGCGACGAAATGAGTTGCTAGTGATCTGCCAGTGTGTCACGGATGAAATCATCTCAGTCTTTTAACAAGAGCCCAGGACAACCATCTTGACAGCTCCAACGCTGCTGATCGACGTGAGACAGTCCTGTGAGACTATCATTCATCAGTCCACTCGCTCTTCCTGTCTGTCTTTGCTGTCTCTCCGCCTCCTCGAACACTCTGGCCAGACTGACGTTTCTTGTTATTGGTGGAAGTGACGCAAATCTCTCAGAGTAAATATATCACAGGTACATACAGTTGCACTTTCGATCGAAAAGTTTTCTGTCATGTTCGTACGGTAATATAACATAAAATACACACATAAAATGAATAAAGAATGAAGTTAATAAAAAATAAATAAATGAATACATGCGTGAATTAATTAAAATACACGAGTAAATTAATAATTTCATGAAATTGCATTAACACATTTGTATGTGCTTCTAAAAACATAAAAGAAGCAAGCTAAGACAAGAATGTGTAGAAGTGAAACAAAGGATTGAACCGTCGTCTCCTGGTGTATAGAAACCAATAACAACAATCCCGGACATTTCAGCGGCAAAAACAAAAGGGAGGAATTAGCAATAACTGTTTAACTATAAAATACAGCCATCGGTAAGACAGTTGTTACTGTATTACAAACGCAAATAAGTGCGAAATTTAATCAACTAATGAAAAATATGTACTTGGAATAACACGCCACGTTCATTTTACATTGTATGGTCTATGAATGGTAAATTGACATCGGTATGTATTTATACAGTAGATATTAATAAATATGTAACGTTAACTCCTAATGAAATCCTCTGACATTACAGTGATGGGCACTGGTGATTTGAAAGGATGTCTAAGAAAGCTGGAAGCCTCTCTCCGTTCTCTAAAATATCCTAGAGAAGTGGACTATCAAAGGTATGACGAATTTTAAACCAATAGTTGATTTAATTTTTTTAATATATATATATATATATATATATATATATATATATATATATATATATATATATATATATATATATATGTATATATATGCAAGACTGGTTTAAACATGAATAAAATTCATGTATAAAAAAAATCATGAATACAATTCAGTTGCCAAATTATTCTGCACATGGAAATCAGGTGACCATTCTACATAAGATAATTTCCTAATTCATTTACATGACGCTAATCATGCCTGTGTAAATAAAAGACTGGCAGTGAAAAAAAATCAAAATGCACTATGTATGGCAGAGTGAGAATTTGATAAATCTCCATTCTTGTACTGAATCCATGTTAGCACTTTATAAAGTAAGATTAGGGTTTATACTTTAAATATTATCTTTAAAGTCACCATGAAATCAAAATGTACAAGTCATAATTTATTTCATGGAATATTGCAGTATTTATTATAAATGACTTATCTGTGCACATCATTATTATTATTATTATTTTAATGTATCTGTCCTCATAATCTTTAATCAAAATAACTTCCCCTTCCCCTTGCTCTTGCTTCTCTTCTCTTCTCTTCTCTTCTCTTCTCTTCTCTTCTCTTCTCTTCTCTTCTCTTCTCTTCTCTCTAATGACGTGTTTACTGGAACGAGGGTGGGACACCTGTCACTTACTTGAGAACACAGCAATAGCAAACCACAACCATCCAATCAATTCCCAATGGACAAAATCAAGTCCCACCCTACATTGTTTACTTGTTTGAGAAGCTGCTTCATATACGTCACAATAGGGAAGGAAAGACTAGGCTATAGAAACTTCTGTTTTATGTCGACTTTAAGATTCTTTTGATTTTGTACATGCTACCCTTGTAGATATTGCTCTTTTTGTGTGTTACATTTACATTTATGCATTTGGCAGACACTTTTATCCAAAGCACTTAAATTGTATTAAAGGAATACATTTTTTCAGATCATGCATTTCATGGGAATCAAACCCATTACATTGGCGTTGCTAGCACCATGCTTTGCAGTTTGAGCTACAGGGATATTGCATGTCACGAATGTGGATGGGGTATAAGGAAGGCCTAATTGTCCTATGATGGTTAGCATTATATAAAAGTTAACACTGTTATGAGCAAACATCAGGCCATTGACAATGAGTCCAGGCCTTTTATGTCTTTGATAGAGATTAAGAAAGAAGTCTTGGCTAGCTGAGTGGCTGTGTGAAGTTGTTGATCAGCTGTGTGGAAATAGAAAAAATAGTATTATATGGTTAGGTTAGAGCTGCACGATTAATCGTTAAAAGATCACAATCTCGATTCAAACACCCACACAATCTCATTCCTAAATGGCAATGATTCGCCTGTGTCTATTAAACCTTTGACAAAATCACACCGGAACATTCAAATCTGAGTTTGCGCTGCCGCTGACCCGGGGAGAGCAGTTGTCATGCATAGGTATGAAACAACTTCAAGAACAGTCTTTTTAACCACAGTTTTGTTATTTCTGTGTTATATTCAAATTATCACAGAAGTGGGATACAAGCTTAAAGTTCGGATAAAAAAATGTCTACGGTAATGTTAAAAGTGTATTTGTCATTGAATCATTCATTCAAGAGATTTGTTCAAAAACGCTGATTAAACATCTTTGATGCTTAAAGTAGGTTTTTGGATATATTCCCCTGAACCTAAATTAAGTAAGTAAAGGGACCTCCTATAATAAAATCTGACCACACTGACATTCGATACAAAATCTCATTCACTTCCCAGCCTTTTTGAATGCATAGTGTTATGAACCCAGTATGGGTCATGTTTGTGGGTTGTGTGTTTTTCTTTCTGTTTGGTTTCCAGGAGGGAGTTTGAGTGAGTGACGTCATTATTGACTAAGGAGTTACACCTGTGTTGGAACTGATGCCGGCAAATAAAGCAGTTCCCTTCAGCTGTGACGGGGCGTGCTCTCACCATTCTCGTGCCGTTTGTGTCTTGGATCCGATTGTTGCTTTGCCTTGTTTTGCGTCTCGTCTCATTTAATTATTCTTACTTAAATAAATGTTATTCTTTTTGAGCAATATCCCACGTGTTTTCTCCTTCTTTGTCGCGGCTTGCGAGCCGGCCGTGACAATAGCTCTTCTGAATTAATTTTTCACATGCAGTCAGCAGAGATGATTATGCAGGATGTAATTCATTAGACATTAACGTCCCCCAATTCTACCCCCACTCTCTTGGCCTAGACTTTAAACATCTTGACTCACGTAAACATCCAAAAGGGGGGTCTGCCAGTGTTTCATGTCCCATATTTTGTTTTGAAGTTTGGAAAGTTGAAGACTTGTCCCGAGCCTCTCCAATGCTGTGCTATTTTGTAAACATGCTTTACAAAAACCAGCCCCGTTCCTCCACCAGGATCTCAAGCTGCACATCAGATGCTCAGTGAAGAGGTTTTGATGTGAGATGCATCAAACACAACATTCTTCTCTGAAAGACGGATCCGTTTGGCTTGTACATGCTGGAGATGATCCAGAAAAATGACTTAATTTGTCTCCAGCACGATACTCAAAATGGCTTGCAGACATGTTATAAAACTTTATTTGCTGATTTAAAACATATATATGGTGTTGATTGTGTAACAAATTTTAATTGTTTGTTCGTACAAGTGCTTTATAATTTGATGTTGTGATTTACTCTTCCAGATTGGCTGTGGGAGATCCATCAGCGTGTCTTCCTATTGTGAGCTTTACCTTCACGTCCTTTTCCCCCTCACTCACAGAGCACCTGGTCGATTATGGTGTGGAATTAACCGGAATGAATGATTTACGATTTATTGAGAATGTTTACAAGGTGAATTGCATGAATGTAGCAGTAGCTTATTAAATATTATTTTTATGTAGCTTGTTATTGAATAGGATGAATATATCCTTTAAAGGGATCATTTATCAAATAAAATTCTGTTATTGCTAACTCTTCATTTCTTTTTCTGTGGAACATAAAAGAAAGATATTTTGAGAAATGTTTCTGTGTTCCTTTTTGTCATTTCTATGAAAGTCAGTGGTCACCAAAACTGGTTACCAACATTCTTCAAAATATCTTATTTTGCGTTCAACAGAAAAAAAAAAAGAAATTTTTTTTTTATAGGTTTGAAACAACATGAGGGTGAGTAAATAATTTAAATTTTTGTGTGAATTATCCCTTTAAACTCTTGAGTTTAACAAATTGAGTCACAGTTCAGTTAAAAGGCTATTTAATACAGCACACATTGGTTTAGCAATTTTCATTTGAAATCAACAACAGATCTTTATTAGCATGCATGTTTGTGATATTGCAGCCCGTTTTAATTTGACTTTTATAAACTGTTTGCCGTTTCATTCAAGAGGTAGTGGTTTTGAGGAGGTGGTTGTTTTAAATGGATCCAAGTGGTCGGAGTTGCTTTGTTTCAGTTATGAGGACAGAAAGTTCATTTTTGAGGTAAAAAATGATAGAGTTTAGAGCTATGACCGAACCCAGTCAATGATAATGTTTTTAACGTCGCCTTTAATGAGGTGGATTTTTTTTATGAAAAGCAATTTCACAAAGTTTTATGTTGCCTATAGCCATATTTACTGGCACTGTCCCTGATCTCAGAGGGTTTTAACCCCCGAATCAGAAATGCAGGTCTCTTCTCTGTGATTCGGAGCATCTGTAGCCCCATTCTCCGGCATTCAGATGTTCTGGCAGCTCTTCTCCACCAAGTCTTGTGTAATTCAAATTCTCTGCTCACGTCTCTCTCCTGCAGTGAGAGAACAAAAAAGGAGGCTTGCCTTCATGTTGGTCCAAGTCATCTGATCTCAGATTAACTCAAAGCTGATTCTGTACGTTTAACCGTTGGACTGAAGAGCTGCTCTGTCTTTTGACGCTTCCTCCGGTTCATTGGCCTTTCGTGCAGTTCTAAAAGTTCTGGCCTTCGTCCCAGGATCATCTGCAGAGTCAGACTGCAGCTCACGTGAAATATTTTGGGGGGAATTAGTGTTCCTAGTATATACCTTGAGGGCCTCGATGGCATTTGCTAAAAATTAGAGTTGTAACAGGAAAGTAGTGTTTAGCAGTTCATATTTTTCCAGTCATAATTTTTCCCTTTGCGCTACAGCTCATTGTTTACATCTGGCTTAGTCCTCCTGTGATTAGTCTTGGTGGCTCTTCTGGAGTTCCTCCTGTACCAGAAATTCTACAAATCAATGTTTTGTTTGCGATTTTAATCAACTGAGGGGATACTTTCCTTCCAAGTCCTTTAATATGTTAAAAATATTTATTTTAGCACTCTTTTTGTTGTATCTCTTAAAATGTAGGTCTTGCGGGATGTTTTCAGCTATAAGCCGTTGTTGACCAAACAGCAGTTTCTTCAGTTTGGCTTTGCTGAGAGGAAAGTCACCATTCTCTGTGATATCATTGGCCTTATTCTCTACAAGCACAAAGAACTGATAAAAGAAAGCAAGGTATCTCAAACATTTTTTTTCTAATATAGTGATAAGCGAAATAGGTACCATTAGTTATCAGCCAATAGAGATTGTTTTTTTTTAAAGGGTCAGTTCACCCAAAAATGAAAATTCTGTCATCATTTACTCTCCCTTATGTCTTTCCAAACCCGTAAGACTTTTGTTCATCTTCAGAACATAAAATGAGACATTTTAAATGAAATCTATATAGAAAGATTTTAATCCTGCTGTTGACAACTACCCCTTTGACGCTTCAAAAAGTTCATAAAGAGAAACTAATTCATATGAATTGAGTCAAAATTTTCTGAAAAGACTCGATCGTTGTGTATGATGAACAGATTGAATTTATGCTTTTATTCACATTTAAACATTGTTGAGCGATCATAAACAGAAGCTCAACCGTAACTGATGAAAACAGTATCCTCATTAGTTCTTGCAGAAGCTCAAATGTGCTGCGTAACATACGAGAATGAACCTCATTGGTTCTTGCAGGTCAAGCAAGCATGTTAGAGCTTCCGTTTACCACAACTGATGTGTGAGCTGATGAATGCTTATATGTGAATTAAAGCATAAATTCAATCTGTCATCATATACAGTGATTATGTCTCTTCAGAAAATGTGGGCTCAATTCAAATATTACATTTGTGTTCTGAACATGAAAAAATGTCTTACAGGTTTGGAACAACATGAGGGTGAGTAAATGATTTGGGTGAACTAACCCTTTAAATTCGATAATTAATTTGGCATTCTCATTTTCCCTTTTTTTACTTTCTTACGTTTTGTAGCACTTGTAGCATTTAAAGTGATTTTAGTTTTAATCTATTTCGAGAAAATATGATAGAATTTTTAATATCAGACATTTTTTACTGGTTATTGGCCATATTGTATTTATTTATGTTTATTATTTATATTTTTATATTTTAATTGAATAAACAGCAAATTGTCTTACAGCATGTCAGTAAGCCAAAGAGAAGGCCTCAGTTGAAGAGCTGCATTAAAAATGAGATCCCTTCTCCTGAGAGTAACTCACTGGTGTTAACAGCCCAGACAGTAAGTGTAAACATAATTGACAGTAAAATAAACAAAATTGATTTGATGATGATGATGATAATAATTATTGTTATTATATCTGCTGCTTTCCCTCTTAGGTACCTCAGAAGCAGCCGCTGGTAGAAAGGCATCTTGGCAGCAGCTCAGCACCAGCTCAGATCAGACGCTGCTCAGATGTGCAGCCACAGCAGGAAGAGGAAACAGAAAAGAGGGAGTTGGACAGTGAGGATCTTGAGGATTCGCCTCAACCTACAGATTCCACTGTGAGCGCGCATCCTGCAACACATGTACACACAGGGTGGTGCATGAGTAATCATCGATTTGAGAGCACATTATGCACCAACTGGTCAGCTTTAATGGTTGAAAGAAAGTACTATGAGAAACTTTTATCATAAGCAGTAGCAGTGTTATTTTCTCCTCAGCAGACCATGTTGTTAATAGAAAGACTTTTTTTTTAAAGAATATTTTGAAAATGTTGACGTTTTTTTTTTTTTTCATATTGTTCATTTATTTATTTATTTTTTTCCAAACGGAAAACATAGGTTGTTAATGTTAGATTGTTTTTTTTAAACCATTATTGATGATAACAATATGGTGATTAAAACAAAATATACATTTAACATACACTAAAACTACAGTTCAAAAGTTTGTGGTTGGAAATCATTTTTAATGCGTTTAAAATAAGTGTCTTATGCTAACCAATGCTGCATTTTTTGGATCAAAAATACAGTAAAAACTAATATTGTAAGCAGTATTGTGAAATATTAGTACAATTTAAAAATTATTTTCTTTCATAATAGATTCAAAATGTGATTTATTCCTGTAATGGCAAAGCTGAATTTTCAGCATCATTACTTCAGTTTTCCGTGTCACATGATCTTTCAAAAATCATTCTAATATTCGGATGTGGTGCTCAAGAACATTTCTTATAATCGATGTTGAAAACAGTTGCTGCTTAATATTTTTGTTGAAACCTTTATACATTTTTCAGGAATTTTTGATGAATAGAAAGTTCAATACAACAGCTTTTTCTTGTATCATTTTAAATGTCTTTACTGCCACTTTTGATCAATTGAATGCATCCTTGCTGAATAAAATCTATTTATTATATATTATTATTATTATTAAATCTTACTGACCACAAACCTTTCAACGGTAGTGTACGTCATACACATTGTAACTGATTAATTTTTTTGGGGTAAACATTTGGTCTTTTTTTTTTGCGTTGTGCAACTAAACTACACAATTACTCAAATTGCCAATTCCTAGTACATACAATCATCTGCAAAATTCTGAACTTGTTCAATCCACTGTAATGCAAATGGGGTCTCTTTAGGATTGTGTGTTAGAGAGCCGGCTGAGGGGCGTGGAGGTAAGTCTTCTGGAGAGTGTTGGCAGACTGGAGCAGCGATTGGCCCTCATGGAACACAGGATACATGCTCTGGAGAAAAGCTTGGCTGGCAAGATTATCATCGAGAGCAACCAGTGGGAGAACTTGGAGAGTCGCGTGCTGCTGCTGGAGACCAGGCTGGCACTGACCTCAGCACAGGTAGGGGAGTTTAACATCTTTTTGGAAGTTAAATTTCAATTTATTTTGCAATTGTGGCATAATGCTGTTTTCTCCCAAAAGTCACTTGGATAATCAAGCTTGCGTTACGGGATGAAAAGCAGTGACAGTCAGCACAGATACGCACACTATAGCAAAGCTCTCACGTTTCAGTTTAGAAGTCGGAAAATTCATATGGAAAATATGTTGTTTTATGGAGACTGCAAACCACTTTAGAGGTCAGATTCCAGTCTACAGCAACTGATTTGTTCAGGAAAACAGAATTTTGTTGCAATTTAATATCCTTGTATAACAGTTCCTGGGTGTGTTATTTTGTTTTGTTATTTGTTTTAAAATGGCATGTTGGCATTGCATCTCTTGAGAAGTAATGAATATAAATATGTGTTATATGGTGCTCACAAAAGTTTTCTCTACTACTATAGGGTCTAACTTCACAAGATGGGGTCCTCAACTCAGGCAAGGTTGAATTTAAAGAGAATACAGGTACTTCGCAATGTTTTAGCTTTTTCATTTGAATCATTTAAATAAATGAAATATTCATGAAATCTCAAATATTTTTATTTTCCTTCTGTATCCGTTAAAGTATCTGCAAGTGGCTTTTCTACTGTGATTCAACCACCATCTGACATCAGTGATAATGGGCATCTTATAGCCAGTTCTCCTCCAACAGCTGCTCAGGTGACCATCCATCCATCCATACATCCATACATCCATCCATCCATACATCCATACATCCATACATCCATCCATACATCCATCCATACATACATACATCCATACATACATTCATCCATTTTCTCATCTTATTTTCAAGAGAAATTTGTGTAATAACTATTGTATATTTTTCTTCCAATTTCTTAGAACTTTAAAGAAAGGCTGGACAGAATAGTTTACATGTAAGTGTTGTTATTTTTATAAAACATAATAAATAGTTTAATATTCCGCTTAAAAAAATGGTCACTTAGACAAACTTGCACATCAATACATTTTGTGTTCCTTTCCCATTTCAGGATGAAGGATACAGCTAACATTCTGCAAAATATAGAGCCGACAATGTGAATTTGATCTCATTCCAAGTTTAAAAAAAACAACAAAATTGTCATTATTTACTCACCCTCACATTGTTCTAAACCTGTGTGGTGTTTTTCAGTTTTCTGAGAAATAAGTAAATAAAATTAAGTCTATAAAAGTTTATAAAATTATGTTTGCTTTGCTCTTACTATAATCCCACATAGTGATCAGAAGTGATCAAACTCCAAATAGGGGGGGGGGGGGGGGGGGGGGGTATCATAATAACAGACCTTGTGACTTGTGTGCTATATTTTTTCCTGACTTTCTGATAGACTTTGTGATCAACAGAACAAAATTGTAATTTATTGGAAACCTTGCCCAGCACTGTATCTTTCAAATCACATATGGCGCCTTTGCATCACATCTGGTGGATGTCAATGACATTATCAGTCGTCATTGGTTCTTGTGTCTCATGATCAAATGTTGCGAGTCTCACATGTGACACCATATTTGATTGAAAGTTTGATTTGAGAAGTGAGATTTTCACTGAAAAACACCTACATGTCAGTCTGTTTTTCATACAAAGTTTTTTTTAATTAAAATTATAGTATTTCTATATATTTTTGTCCATTTTGGAGCTTGACCAACATGATCACTGTGGAAAATGAGCTGTTAAGTGTTCCACTGAAAAAAAACAACAACATACGAAACTGGAATGAGTAAAGGGTGAGGAAAATATTCTTATTCTTATTTGTTGGATGAACAATATTTCACTGTATGCCAATACATTTTTTTTTTTACCTTATGCCTTCCAATTGATTCTACAGTTGCATTGACATGCAAATAAAGTGTCCTGTCCTCTAGATGTCACTGCTACCCATGTAAAACCTAATGGTAAATTAGTCTATGGCGCCCTCTGTGGTCAGTGTTTTGTATTGCACTCTGTGAAAGCAACACCAGCCCATTGCCACACAACAGTTGTGCATTTACTTGAATATCAGGTAAAGTAAAGGTGTATAATGACTGGGTGATGTCTCTGTGCATTAATATTAATGGCATGTATTTGTTATTGTACGATTCCTTATTTAGCACATGCTCTGAAAAAGGGAAATAAAGTCTGAATGTATGACGTTTAATGTAGTTAAAGTAGACACGTTTGTGAAAGTAACTGGCATGCGTTTCGGATGTGACTCTTTTGTGTGAGTTCGTCCAATGACCGATGAGGGAGTGTTTGTAGAACTTATTGAATGATTACTTTACTGGAGAGTCCATCTCTTGTACTGATCCAGTCAAATTTTCCTTTAACCTGGAGTTAATGGATGTATTTTTAAGAACAGTTTCTGTATTAATGTTTGGTAGTAATTTGAGCATGTTTCTGAGTTCAATTGACCTTTGGATGGTCTTTTGGTGTTGGGTGTCATTGCACAAGTTATCACATTCATCAGATTTCAGTTTGCGTTAAAAAACATGAAAGATCTGACTTTGACCTAGCGATGTCTCACAAAAATACATCAGAGGTCTGACTTGTTGGTCTCATAGGACAGCTTTACCCTTCTCATATTTCTGTACAAGGCAATGATGTAAAACTGTTTTTCATCAGTGGATTTTCTCTCTGACAACACATAGACAACACTGACCTCTGGTCATTCTTCTAGAGTTTTATTTCAGTGCCCTATATATACTGTGAAGACACAATGGGAATTGCTCTGTTGAGATCAATCGGACACAAAGCAGTCATGGAGAGGAAAAGAAAGGTCAGATGACTGCTGTAATTATGTTGAAGGAGAGTGTGTGCTTGTGTTTGTGTGTTTAGTCAGCATGCCTGTGACTTTCTTGTGTGTGTGTGTTGAATAGCAGTGAGAGTTGGAAGAGATGCTCAGACAGATTCTTTGGGAACTGATGTGTGTGTCCAATGGACAGTTTTATCTGAAGGGTTTAATGCACAATGTCTCCACTAGCCACAATACAGGGTTTTGCTACTGTCTGCATTTTAACAAAACTGCTATAATTTGTATTAATACTGAATAACTAGATTTTTTATTTTCAAAACCAAACATTTAACTTGGTAGACAGCAACATTTTAGAAGTTTTCTTTTCATTAGTGTGAACAAGCTTATATGTCATTGACCCATATACCAACTCTGCTATATAACATAACCTGGGCCCCAGAAACCCCCTGTGGAATCAACAGGCCTCTGGCAGGGGCTTTTTCTCCTTGAGACTGCATGCGAGTTTCTCAGTAGCCACGGCGAGTATGTTTTTGTTTTCTTGTTTTTTCTTTTTTTAAATCAGTCTAACTAGAAACTGGATTTATAGAGTGAGAACTTTGGGAATACCGGGTACTTAAAAGTGGATTCTTTAAGCCACTTAAGCCTCGTTCAGACTGGCAGCTAAAATCCGATTTCTGTGCATCTGATTGGAATTCGATCATATTTAGCAAGTGTGAACGGCAAAAAAATCATGCAATTTTTAGGAATCCGTTTTGAGCTACAATCATGTGGTTTGAAAACCTATTCAAATCTGATTTCTGGAAATCCGCTTCAGTCTGATTTCGCATGGTTTATGTCACTTTCTTACGCTACGTCAGATGGTAACATTCAGAAAAACAAGGTTGAAAAGTTCCGATCAAGCAGAAAGTTACAATATTATGGAGACATGTTGAATTTTAAGACTGGCGGTGAGGATGACAACACAGAATAAAGCCGTAGATATCAGAGCCTGCTACATTTCTGCCGCTGACGACGTAATCATCCTGCGCGGTGACGTGGCTACACATTGCCATGTTTGTAAGCAAGACAAAATCTGCATTGCCAACCCCTCCATGTTGCTGTTTTTGTTGTTTTTGCCTACACAACGTTATTGCCATAAAAAAACCAATGCAGATACTCCAGAAAACGAAAGAGCTCCACGGGACACACAAATCAGATCTGAACATCTGGATAGTAGGCAGATAGTGTGGAAAAGCAATAATTTAGTTCCGATTCCAATTGGATACAGAAATAATCGGAATTGGACTGACACTGTGAACAGCCTTAGTAGCAAGTTCACTTTTGAGATATTTATTAAAGAGATTTTGGTTTTAAACTGGCTAATCTATTTTTTTTTTTTTCATTTTTTTCTTTAAATTTTCAACTGTGGTTGGGCATTTTACACCACCACTCAAAAGTTTTTTTTTTTTTTTAAGAAAATCAATAGCTGCCTTTTATTCAGAGAGTGTCATTAAATTGATTAGAAGTAAAGGGATGTTTAATGTTACAAAAGATTTATTTCAAATAATTGCTTTTCTTTTGAACTTTCTATTCATCAAAGAATAAAGTATCACAGTTTCCACAAAAATATTACGCAACACAACTTGACTTGTGTTTCCAACATTTATAATGATAAGAAATGTTTCCTGATCACCAAATCAGAATTAGATTGATTTCTGCAGGATCATTTGACACTAATGGCTGCTGGAAATTCAGCTTTGCCATCACAGGAATAAATTACATTTTTATATAGCTAGTAAAATAGAAAATAATTATTTTAAATTGTAATAATAATTTACAATATTAGTTTTTACAGTATTTTACATCAATAAATGGAGCCTTGGCAAGCATAATATACTTCTTTCAAAAGCACTTTTGAATGGTATTGTACAGTTACAGGAGGCCACATCAGGTGGTCTCATCCTGTATGAGAAGATGGTTCTTGCAAAAAATTATGCAGTATGAACCAGAACTTATTCTTAATTTAGTCTATGGCCTTGCTATGGAACTAAAAATGAATGGATCTTTTCTTATTTTATTAGGCTCATAAAATCTTCATTGAGGCTTCATTCAGCATGCATTTTGTTTGGTCTCAGCTTTGAAGCAAAAAATGATATTGGCATCAAATCAACCTCGAAGCTATACAATCTAAAGACAAAGCAATTAATCAAGCTAAATCAAATAAAATCTGTTTGCTTTGCTTTGCTTTTTTACTGTAACTGGAGAGTTTGGAGCTGGACCATGATGTAATGTGCAATGATATGAATAAGAAACAGACTACACCAGGTCTGATGATTGCAATAATAATCCTGTTTGGGTCTTTATTTAAAAAAAAAAGGAATGAAAGATGAGAACAGGGATCCATTCATAATGAATGTGTCATTAGGTTTGTTGATTGGCCATTGGGAGCACGGCTCTGTTGCTCTCCAGTGCTGCTGTAATCCCCTGCTCTCATTAATCATTGTCCTGAAAGAGGGGTGGGGGAGATGAGAGAAACTACTTGGTGAAGTGGGTGAGAGGGAACACTTTTTGCATTCCTGATCTTTCTTAAAGCGTGTATGTTTATGCAAGCTCCCCTCATTCCATTCCACCAGCCTCGCCATTCCATATCCCTACACATAAGGTTCATTTTCACTCCTAATTAGCAGGACCTCATGCATGTCTATGAACTCTTTACCTTCCTGATTGGTTTGTCGCGGACATGCCGGCATCTGCACCTCTTGTGGAGCACAAGGCTAATTGAGCTAATCACTCAAGTTAATGAGAGCATTTTTAAAGGTTGGAGGGCATAAGTAAATGAGATGAAGAAAGTTAAATGAGAAAGAGATATAATTAGAATCACAGATGAGTTTACTTGACTTTCAGCCATATGAAGCTGAAATGAGTTTTTAATACATTAAAAAGCTACCCAGCTTACAAGGAACTTTCTCAGAATTTTAGCTAACATTCTGGCAAGGTTCTCTCAAAGTTATGAACAAATCATTCTTCCTGTTAATAGCACATTGTTTTTTTATTATTATTAAAATGACTAGCTCTTGTTTCAGAATGTTTAGCGAACAAAAAAAATTGCATTTTCAAAATTATAAAATGGAACACTCTCTTAATGTTTTCTATAACGTTCGCATAACCATACAAACATTTTTAAACATGGATGGTTTGAATGTTCAGAGAGCAGTCAGAAATAATGTTTTCAAAACTTAAGGGGAACATAAGCAAAGAACATTAGAACATATTTTGTTAGTTGAGTATTTAGTGAGACTTTAAAGTACAATATATACAGATATAAAACTGTATAAAATTGTATGATCAATATGACAACATATGTTTTTACGTTGCTTTAACTCATCAGAATAAGTTAAACCATTTTCAACTTTTTTCAAAGTTATACAAGAAAGCTAACTGCATTACATGTTTATATTGCCTCATGGGCTAAATATTTTTTCTCTGGGAGTCTCTTTTGCTAACCTCTTAAATTAGCCTTCATTTTATTTCATTGTTTTGTTCCAAAAAGAATTTCCTCAGAGTCTCTTGATTACAAATTTACACCACTCTCAATGCTTATTTTCTTTGCCAATAGGAGCCGAGTTATTATCCTTGGTCAGCCGCCAAGACCTCATTGCCTGCCAGTCAAAACAGTTTTCACATGCTCATGGGAAGCCCTACAATAACATCTTATCATTAGAAACGAGCACATAGTATTTGGGCCACTTGGCTCCCCTGATGTAAAATAAACATAGGGGCGCTTGGTAAACCTGCGAGCTGATTGAGTCTCAAGTCCTTAGCAACACCAATGGGAATGTACACAGTGATACTATCCACAAGTCACTCTCTATGCTGTATATATCTTATTCTGTATCTTTGCAAAACATCTTTAGAAGTTATTTAGACATCATCTGAGGATAAAGATCTTAGATGCTCTGTTTAAATATCAGGCTCATGCAGTATTTGGCAATGTGTGCAAAAGCAGCATGTTGAGTTTACAATGGCTATATACACAATCCCAATAGACTGTCCCTGTTGTGTTTACATTGAAGATATCTACTGCATGCACTCCTGGAACTGGCAGAAAATAGAATATTGTGTTCGATTTTCCCACCATAGTCCGTAAAGAATATATGAACTAAACACCTCTTCCTTATCTCAGATTAGTCTGCTTCTCTGCCAACAATAATGGCATGTTTGCACATTTCCTCTTCCTCGTGACAAGGGAGGACAATTTTGGGTCATCTAGATTTTTGCTTCTTAGAAATCATTTATATTTTTTTTCAGCTATTTTGTGACTTTTCACTTAAAACCTCTTTAACTGTGTGTGTGTGTGTGTGTGTGTGTGTGTGTGTGTGTGTGTGTGTGTGTGTGTGTGTGTGTGTGTTTGTGTGTGTGTGTGTGAGAGAGATTAGTTTGTTATAATATTTTAAATAATTATAATATTAATTTAATTAAAGGTGTGGTGTAATTGCATTTTTGCAAGATGAACAATAAGTATTTGATGTCCCCAGAGTGTGTATGTGAAGTTTTAGCTTTTTGAGGGTGAGCAAAAACGCACCGTTTTTGTGTCTGTCCCTTTAAATGCAAATGAGCTGCTGCTCACAGCACAGAGGGCGGAGCTTCAACAGCTTGTGTCCTTTTACCTCACACAGACGTGCACTGAAAATTTCAAGAATGTTTAGCCTTTTATGTTCAAACCAGAGTCGGAAAAAGATTGAGAGACTCAAGAAGAAGTGACAATATGTAGACAACATTTCTGAATGGTTATTTGATGAATTTAAGTCAAGTCAAGTCACCTTTATTTATATAGCGCTTTTTACAATACAGTTTGTTTCAAAGCAGCTTTACAGAGATAACAGGAAAGTAATGTTGTAATAGTATTGTTAAATACAAAATTAAATGTTAAATGTCCCCAACTAAGCAAGCCAAAAGCCAATGGCGACAAAGGCGAAGGAAGGCGAAAAAGGCGACAGTGGCAAGGAACCAAAACCCCATCAGTGACAGAATGGAGAAAAAAACCTGGGAGAACCCAGGCTCAGTCAGGGAGCCAGTCCTCCTTTGGCTAATGAACAAACAGTGTATGATTATGATTTAGGCAGCATTATAGGTCAGAAGTCAAATGTGATCAGAACTTTCATAATATTTATCCAGTTCCATCTGGTTGGGGGTCCGAGTCATTACGCCGGTATGGAGACGAGTTTGTTGAGGTGTCCATGAGGCCTTCACAGTGTTGATGAGGCTGGCACTTCAGGGATGCGTTGTCGTCGTGTCCATGCGATGGTCCTTCATCAGATTTCGATATGGCCTGGATCCGGTGGTTTGCGGTAAACCTCGGGATAAACAGAGAGACTAATATTAGCGTAGACGCCATCCTTCTTATGATGTACAAAGTACATCAGGATTTATCGGAAATGTTCCCGGTTCCGGCTAATCTAAACTATGCAGCCTAACATTGAATTATAGAAGTCTATAATGTGTTATGTGTATGCTAAGCCAAAGAGATGTGTTTTTATTCTAGATTTGAACTGACATACTGTGTCTGCTTCCCGGACCATGTTAGGAAGATTGTTCCAAAGTTTTGGTGCTAAATAGGAAAAGGATCTACCGCCAGGAGTCGATTTAGATATTCTAGGTATTATCAACTGGCCAGAATTTTGAGATCGCAATAGACGTGAAGGACTATAGTGCGTTAAGAGCTCGCTCAAGTACAGGGGAGCTAAACCATTTAGTGCTTTGTAAGTAATCAGCAATATTTTAAAATTGATACGATGTTTAATAGGGAGCCAATGCAGTGTTGACAGAACCGGGCTAATATGGTCATACTTC
Source organism: Gila orcuttii (assembly GCA_026230005.1). Classification (NCBI taxonomy): domain Eukaryota; kingdom Metazoa; phylum Chordata; class Actinopteri; order Cypriniformes; family Leuciscidae; genus Gila; species Gila orcuttii. The sequence continues at coordinate 25,322,725 of JAPDVR010000002.1, read as the reverse complement.
CTGGTTCTGTAGCGGCTGCAGTTTGGACCAACTGTAGTTTATGTATTAAACGTGCAGGGCAACCACCCAGTAGAGCATTACAATAATCTAGCCTTGATGTCATGAACGCATGAACCGATTGTTCTGCATTTTTCATTGAGAGCATATGACGTAATTTAGATATATTTTTAAGATGAAAAAATGCAGTTTTACAGATACTATTCACGTGACTTTCAAATGAAAGATTGGTATCAAAGAGCACACCCAGGTTCCTAACCGACGACGAGGACTTGACAGAGCAGCCATCAAGTGTTTTTTGACAAGAAGTTTTTTAACAAGCGGTTTAATCATAGCCAGCTTAAAAGTTTTTGGTACATATCCTAATGACAAAGATGAATTAATGATATTAAGAAGAGGATCTATGACCTCTGGAAGCATCTCTTTCAATAGTTTAGTCGGTATAGGTTCTAACATACATGTTGTCGATTTAGATGATTTAACGAGTTTATAAAATTCACCGTTTCCTATAGCAATGAATGAATCTAATTTTTTGTCAGTGAGACTACACTGCACTGTCTGATGCGATACTGTAGTAGATGGTTGCATAGTTATAATTTTCTCCCTGATATTATCAATTTTGTAAGTAAAAAAGTTCATAAAGTCATTACAGTTCTGCTGCTTGCAAACATCGGGGCTTGAAGCTTTATTTTTCGTTAGTTTAACCATGGTTTCAAATAAATACCTAGGGTTTTGTTTATTTTCTTCTAATATGGTTAAAAAATAAGCAGATCTAGCAGTTTTTAAGGCCTCTCTGTAAGCAATCATGCACTCTTTCCATGAAATGCGAAAAACCTCTAGTTTTGTTTTATTCCAGTTGCGCTCCATTTTTCTGGCTGCTCTCTTAAGGGCCTGAGTGTGCTCATTGTACCACGGCGTTGAAATATTTTCTTTAATCTTCTTTAAGCGCAAAGGAGAAACTGTGTCTAAAGTGCTGGAAAAGAGAGAGTTAAAAGTTTCTGTCGCAATATCGAGTTCTTCTAAGCTATCTGGGATGTTGAGATGATGAAACTGATCAGGAAGATTATTTATAAAGCATTCTTTAGTGGCAGAAGTGATAGATCTAACATATTTTCTAACACGGAGTCGGCTTTGCAGCCTTGGCTAAATGTAGTTTACACAAGACTAGACAGTGATCTGAGATGTCATCGCTCTGCTGCAGAATTTCAACGGCATCAACATTGATTCCATGTGATAATATTAAATCTAGAGTATGATTACAACAATGAGTAGGTCCTGACACGTGTTGTCTAACTCCAATAGAGTTAAGAATGTCTTTAAATGCCAATCCCAATGCATCTTTTTAGTTATCTACATGTATATTAAAATCACTAACAATTAGGACTTTATCTGCAGCCAGTATTAGCTCTGATAGAAAGTCAGCAAATTCTTTGATAAAGTGTGTATGGTGCCCTGGTGGCCTGTATACAGTAGCCAGCACAAATCTCAAATGTGATTTATCATTTACGCTAGATATTGTTACATTAAGCACCAACACTTCAAACAAATTATATTTGAAACTAGACTTCTTAGTAATTCTGAAAATATTACTATAAATTACGGCAACACCTCCCCCTTTGCCTTTCATACGAGGTTCATATTTATAACCGTAATCTTGGGGGGTACACTCATTTAAAGTAATGCAATTGTTTGGTTTTAGCCAGGTTTCTGTCAAACACAGCACATCTAGTTTATAGTCTGTGATCATATCATTAACGATAAGTGCTTTTGAAGTAAGGGATCGAATGTTCAGCTACCCAAGCTTTATCATTTGTTCATTTGTATTATTTCTGTTTTTTTATTTGTTGAACATCAATTAAATTTTTACCCTAGACGGGTTTGGAAGTTTTTTTTTATTTCCTAATTCGGGGAACAGACACAGTCTCTATGTGATGATATCTAGGTGAAAGAGTCTCTATTGGCACTTTTCCACTGCATGGTACGGTACGGTACGGCTCGCTTCGGCTCGCTTTAAAAGGTACCACCTCTGTTGAGGTTCCAAGCGTACCGTACCGATACTAAAATGTGACGTGAAAACACTGATTGGTCAGACAGACAGAATCGTCACTACCAGCGTCATTGTATTTGCGAGACATCAAACCTGCTAGATTTAAATAGCCAGTAACAGCCACCGCTGTAGCACCTGTTTTAAAACTACTTGCTTGAAGAAAAAAAACTTCCAAAAAAGAAATGGCTGTATCGTGGTCAGTGGACGAGAAGTGCAGTCGTTCCTCTTGTTGGTTGCCGAGCAGCGGATAAACTATAACGATCAGTCATAATCCCACCCACTTTGAAGCGATACTAACTGCAGTGGAAAAGCAACTGAGCTAAAGTGAACCGAGCCGCGCCGCGCCGAGCCGCACTGCGCCGAGCCGAGTCGTACCACGCAGTGGAAAAGCGAAGCGAGCCGAACCGTACTGAGCCGTACCGAGCTGTACCATGCAGTGGAAAAGCGCCATATGTGATGGGGTTTATCTGACCTCAGTGACGTGAGACAGCTAGCAGACGGTCGGTTTAGCCAGTTTGTCTGCTTCCTGACCTGAGCTCCAGATTGTCATGTTTGAGGTTTAAAGGGGGTCGCACACCGAACGAGAAGCGCAGCGCTGCACCCCGGTGCGTGTAGGACAACTCACAGGTATCGCACACCGGAAGCGCACATTCTATACGCGCGAGCTCAATTTTGAATCAACTCCTGGTAGAAGAGCTGCACGATGGGTGAGTTTTAACTTGATTTATTATTTATTTTTTATGTTAATTGAATAATAGCTGATGTTTGAACGTTAATCAAGTAAAAGTGTCTATCACGTTGTTAAGTCTGTTATTGTTTTGTTGTAACGTTATCCGTTGTCTAGGCAACTATGTTACATAATACATTTATTTAGCTAGCGTTTACTAGCTAACCCGAGTGAAAACGTTAACCAAACAAGGTATTTGATATATTCAAATTAAACGTTACATAGCCTATGCTTTTAATATTTCGCACTGAGATTAGAGTATGGTTAGTATGGTAGAGTATTGAAAAATGGCACAACAGGGGAAAATGAAAGATTTAAAAGGGCTATGTTTGTTATATTTTTTTCCCAATATGACTTTATTCAAGCTGTTAACTTAGGAATGTTAAACTAAATGTATATTGCAGCACAGGGTGTCAGTAGTCCGTATATACATTAACAACAATTTGACAAATTAATGTAAATTTAATATACAACTATGTAAATGGCGCTCTATGGTGCGGCAGGGTTTTGGAAAAGGTCCTGAGCCGTATTATTAGCATATTCTATCTTGATCATCTATAAATCGTGTTCCGGGGGCGGAGTTTATGTAAATTTTAGGGTTGGTGATGTCACCAACCCGGGAGGAATGTCGTGTAGTCCCTACCAGCCGTTTCTTGTAGTCCTTAAAAAGCAACTTCTTCAAAATAAAATATCTCCCTTTGCTTTGAACTTTGAGCGTCCAACTTTGAGCGTCGTAACTTTGCAGATGTTGTTTATGCTCAAACAGCAACATTACACACTAACTAAAGTTAGGAAAGTGAAATCATAATCAACCACCCCTTTAATTTAATTAAATGTACTGGAAAGTGATTCAATTACAAAATAATCAATATTCTCCTTTTTTTCTCTGCAGAAAGTAGAAGTAAATAAATAAAACATGAAGAAATCATATGCATAAATTGAAATACAAATCAGTAAAAAAAATGTAGATTAGGCATAGCTGCTAAATTATGCTATAATAATATAATATAATATATAAAGTTTTTGAAATGTTATTTATTTATTTAATTATTATTATTTCCTGCTGCCAAGTAAAAAGTAAAAAAAATAAATATATATAATATATATCTATATATATATATATAGATATATATTATATATATATTTCTTGATATTAAAATACAACACTTCATCAAACAAAACCTATCAAATCTGTGAGCCCAAACCTTTTCCTAGTTAGAGATTTGAAAACAGATTTTTGCTTAGCACCATAACACTATTAAATGATTCAAAACCAGCAGTTAATTGGCTGTGTTTTTACACTATTCCTTTCTCTGTCCTTTCTTGTCCTCTGCTGACCAAGGCCACTGGAAGTTCAGTACTTGCCTCTGACCTAGAGCTGTTAGATATCTGTATTTACTGTATCAGTGTGCATGCTAATATAAGTGGTCTTTCATGGGGGGAAAGTCAAAAAACAAAAAAACTCAATTATTATTTTACTGTGTTTGATTACACAGCTTGATATTGTCTATCAAATAATCTTTAAAATGTATTCAGAGCATTTATTGTTTGCACATTGTGTTTTATGTTTAGAAAACAAAAAAAATCCACCATAAATAGAAAAGCTGCTTCTGAAAATAAATTCCTAGAATCATATTAGTATTGCTCCTTCATTAAAGATTTGTGACACACAGTGAGGCAAGTCATTCAACACACTGTTTATCTCACGTCACAACTTCCTGCCTACAATAAACAAACTGAGATGCATATCTTTCAGCAGAGGTACTATTGATAATTTAAGCTTTCTCATCTGTTTAATCTGTAGTCACACCCCACCCCTCAGGGCTTTCACTGCAATCTCAGTGGCCTGGTTCCTGTGCTGATGCAGGTTTGCCCCCAGCGAGAATCGAGCTAGAAACCTCAATTCACTGGACGGGTGACACAAGGGAGTGAGGCATCCTAGAGAATATTCAGGCCGACCTGACGTTTTGTATGCCATTTAATCTGAGGTGAAGGGGTGTGTTTTATCACAGCTTTTATCTTGCTTTGTTGCAACTACTCTATTCTATTTTTGTTTTACCTCAGACCCAGGTCATTGTGACCCAAATATTAGATTCTTTAAAAAAAACAAAAAACGGATGGAGCATAGTGACTCATAGTGATTAAGTCATTTTAATCTGTCATTTTGAAGAAATTCTGTGAGCAGTTTATATGTACTGTATACCATAGTGAGGAGGTCACTGCAATTTCAAAATTTGGTCTAAGTGATAGAAAATAACATTGCATTTATGAGAAATAGCAATGAGAACTGCTTGCTGCTATAAAATATTCAGAAGATACTTTTAGTGCTGGCACACATTTAAGTGCTGTTCACTGGTCTATTTCCATTTAACTTTTTAAATGGCTTATTTCTTGCTGTCAGGTCACCGTGGGTCCCTTAGCTTATAGTCAGAGACATCGGGGTACTATAGCCCCCTCGGCCAACTCTGTAATTTGTCCTGGGTGACAGTTGCTTGTAGTTGTAAACGATGTTTGAAACACTTAAGCCCCAACAGGACTGCTGAGGAATTATACACAAAGGATCTTGGCAAATAAACAGCAAAGTAGTGGGTCTAGACATCTGCACAATATAAAACTCCCAAAGAGATGTATGTGAAATACAGTAATCTCTAACAATATGATAATCCACAGTACAATTTGCATCTTTAGCAACTTCTACAATAACATTATTGCTTCGGTGTTAGCTTTTTTGCCTTCAATGCCACAAACAGAAGGCCTAATTGAAAAGCAGAATTTAGCAATATTGTATACAAACACTGAAGTTCTAACAAAATGTTCACAGATGTTGTTAGAATGCGGTACTGTATATGTCCACACAGACTGTGGGACTCATGACACAACGGCAGCCTCACAGAGTATTTCAATTAGACACTGTTTTAACAAGATTTGATTTAAACTCTTTTATTTTTCCAAAGAACATTTGTTTTGGACTTGACCAGCAAATTCTGTCTAACATAGTTTCTCAGTAGTGGTTCTTTCTGGTTTGATAGAGAAATGCATGAAGTAAATAATGTTTTGGAAAATAATTGAATGGTTCTTCATACATACATATACATATGTATGTGTGTGTGTTTGTTATATATATATATATATTATATTTATATTTATATATATATGAGCATTGTTTTGGATTTTGTCCTGAGGGGGGCGCCAATAAACTATCAACACGCTGTCAGAGATTAAGACTTTATTTGTGTAAAATGAATAACTTTTAGATGATAGATGATTGCATGACAGATCAAATTATCACCTTTTCATGTTCAACCCCAACCCCTACACCCCATACCCCCCCCCCCATAAGATTACACTAAATGCATGTGTTAAAATTCCTGCTTTGCGTGGATGACCAAAAGCTAAACCTGTGCAGAGATCACACTAAATGTTGAAGACACAAGGAAACTATTACTCATGGAGGAGTTCCAAAACAAAACGAAACTTTCAGTGGAAGAACATTTCTGCTGCTTTGTAATTAATCCCTTTGCACATTGATTGCCAAAGTGAACACAAGTTACACGCACCAGGGTCAGGAAATGACCAAGGCCACTGGAAGTTCAGTACTTGCCTCTGACCTAGAGCTGTTAGATATCTGTATTTACTGTATCAGTGTGCATGCTAATATAAGTGGTCTTTCATGGGGGGAAAGTCTAAAAAATACGTAATAATTTAAAAAAAAAAAACTCAATTAATATTTTACTGTGTTTTATTACACAGCTTGATATTGTCTATCAAATAATCTTTAAAATGTATTCAGAGCATTTATTGTTTGCACATTGTGTTTTTATGTTTAGAAAACAAAAAAATCCACCATAAATAGAAAAGCTGCTTCTGAAAATCAATATCATAGAATCATATTAGTATTGCTCCTTCATGAAAGATTTGTGACACACAGTGAGGCAAGTCATTCAACACACTGTTTATCTCATGTCACAACTTCCTGCCTACAATAAACAAACTGAGATGCATATCTTTCAGCAGAGGTACTAGTGATAATTTAAGCTTTCTCATCTGTTTAATCTGTAGTCACACCCCACCCCTCAGGGCCTTCACTGCAATCTCAGTGGCCTGGTTCATCTGGTCTCCTCTCACTCAAATTACTGATAAAAGTTGTTTGCCTTGTTGTAAGACCTAATGGAGAAGTCTAACAACCAATGTGTACAACAAGTACGCTATACAAAAAGTTTCTGTACGTTAGCATTAGTTACTGTGATCATGAACGTAATGTAAACATAGCCTATACCAATTTTAAGTGTTGTGTATTGTTTGTCTGTGTATTGCGTTACTGAAACTATTGCATATGTTGTTTTTTTTTACTGATTATATGATGAAAACACGTTTGTGTTTATAGTTATACAAGAATTCAACGAGGAACTGTTTGTAGAATATAGAAAACATACACTTCCTTCAAGAATTCCTCAAGATTGTTGACTAGCTCTGACAAATAGTCATCATTCAAACATATCCCTCCCATGCAGCCCTCATAGACTTTCATATCTTTATCTGCTGTCATATCAAAGCAGAGTCACATTCTTGGTAATCTCTGTGATGTTTCATCAAAATTTGTAAAGTTACATTGATACGCAAAAAGTTTCTCCTCATCTGCGAAATAGATGGAAACTACTTTAGCGTAGACTTGGTGACTGTACTGATTGCTAAAAATAGGAGGAAGCTTTTGCCTGTTAACTAAATTTTAATGTTACACTATTTTAATGGGACACTATAGACATTCTATAATAAACTTTGCAACTAAATGTCAACTAATTCTCAGAGTATTAGTAGACTTTAGTGGACTGTTAGGGTTATATGGTTGAGGGAGCATCAAAATAAAGTTTTAGCAGATATTAAGTATAGTCTATTAATACTCTAATGATAGCTGGCATGCAGTTGCAAAGTTACTTATAGTCAGTAGAATGTCTAAAGTGGGCCATCAAAATAAAGTATTAGAATATATTAAGCTGACAGACTAATAATTTAATGATAGTCAGTTGACATGCAGCTAAAAAGTTACTTGTAGTTTGAATGTATAAAGTGGACCAGCGAAATAAAGTATACCAAATATTACACAATAATACTCTAATGAGAGTTAGTTGACATGCAGTTGCACAGTTACTTGTAGTTTTAATGTATAAAGTGGACCATCGTAGCAAATATTAAGCCAACCCAATCTCATGAAACAAGTTAGTCTCTATGGCACGCATTGTGTTTATCGTGCAATTTATACGCAAATATTCGTTTTTACGTGCACATATGCATTGTTAACCCCTTGGGTAGGATTAGTGGTGAGGGGTACGTGCGTATTACACGCCATGAAGTGCATATTATATGCATGCAAAAACTGAGTCATATGCACGTAATAACTAATTTTCGCATATAAATTGCACGATCAGGCTGATTAAGTCTAATACTCTAATGATAGTCAGTTGACATGCAGCTGCAAAGTAACTTGTAGTTAGTAGAATTTCTAAAGTGGACCATCGAAATAAAGTGTTACCAAATTTAAAATTGCAGGGCTCATCTATTTCTGGTAATGCGGTAAGCGGAGGCAAATGTGGAGATTCCTGGACATAAGGACTTCATGGATGTAAACACAGCTACCAGGTGACACTTGTTTCTGGATTTCCATTCCAGAACAGTGCAACTTAAAATTTAGGCAGGAACAAGTGTAAACAAATTAAATGAAAAATAAGAACATTGTATACAGGAGCTAATCCCCAAGACGACAAGTAGATTTTAGGTTACGCTGGTAAAACAGAGACTATGCAATTTAGCTGCAAGAAACAAACAAATAAATAAATAAAACAGAAGCATAAAGAAATTATTTGCTTAATGTTTTCAGAAGTTTATTGTTTGATTTACAAATATCACAAATATCTCTATATATGTAAAACAAAACAAAAAAAGTTGGTTGAGCACTATTGAGGTATGATAGCCACAAAAACAGTAATGAATTAGTAATAAATATGATTTTTTTGTTTTTCTCAAAAGCAATCACTCACAGTTAAAGCAGTTATGTACAAAATAATGTTCAAGGGCATTGCAAAAAACAAACAGGTTTAGAAAGAGCATGTACACCAGTATGCAATCCTTTTTGATTTTCAAAACTGATAAATGATAAACAGGAAACTCTCCTCTAACAAAATCTATACCCTCCCTATTTATTTCCATGTGTTTGCACTGGACTTCAATAAAATAAATGTTCTGGTGAGGAATAAACAGGACTGGTTTGATTGTTCATCACTCTCAAGCTGAAAGAGGCTCATAGGTGTGGAAGTGAATGCCTTTAGAACAGGTTATCTTCATCACGGCTCCATTTAGGCTTTCGTCTGTTATGATTCGCAGCATTCCTTCAGCAATAAGAGATGGTCTGTAGATATACACACAGACACAACATAATTTTACTATTTTGTCCTGCATTAAGTGAAACATTTCAGCCAAAAAAGTGGAACTTTATAATGCAAACACTCTGATATAACAAGGTGATTCATTTTATTGTGTTGTAAAATCAGTCTATTGGCCTCAAACTTATTTTTTTCTATGTTCTTGTCAACATACTGTAACTTCAAATAACACATTATTCATGTCTGTCTACAGAGAGTTTGAGGAAGACATAACAGACATTTCAGAGGGAAAAAATAATAAAACATCCTCAGATACACCACCAGCACCAGAGGAATAGTTTGAGTGAGGCAAAATTCAGATGCATGAAAAAAAGTATCATCTATGTAATACGGTAGATGATTAGTTTGGGTGGAGGTGTTTGATTCGGTTAAAATTTAAACACAAGTCAAAAATAGTCCAAGCAAAACATTTGGTCTAATCCACATTTAATCAGTGGGTGGTGCAAAATGGAAAGTCTACATTTCCCAGTAAAGGCAGGGATAAAGATTTAAAAGCATTAAATCTACTATCTATATTGGAACTGTAAAGGTCTGGAGTAAAAACATATTTGTGCCATTTTCTAGAGAACACTGTTGTTGTCTGCCAAAACAACTGTTTATTCAAGGGACTGAATACAACAAACAAAGCAAAACTACTAAGACAATCCCATCCAGAAGAAACAAGTAGTTCAACTGAGCTTAGCTTACTTAAGAACACCATACTTGTCGATCCTTTGTTTGAATTCATCTTTGTACTTGACAAACTTGCCCATTGTTTCCTCATGCTCCACAGTGCGAAGTAGTTGGGTGTCCACAAAGGCTGGGCACAGTGTGTTGATCCTCACTCCATAATTGCCCTGTTCAGATGCGTCCTGCCGACAACAAAACGTGTCCAAACACGGTCAGCCTAAATTACACACACAGCGCAAAGAATGTGTCAACACACACGAGTAAGAGATCCTATCTGTGAGCAAACACAACTACTTTCTCTTGGGGGGAAAGCTGGGCTGTTTAAACCGCACTGGGTCAGCCGGTTTGGTAGTCAGCTGGAATGTACCATATTTTAGGGAAAGGATTTACATATGGTTACGGTAAACTTTAGGGTAAACTGACGGGACAGGATTGATGTACTCACTGCTATGGCTCGTGAAAATCCAATCACCCCATGCTTTGTTGCTGTGTACACTGGCTGGTGAGGAGAATGGAGAAATGCTGGGAAGAAACAAAACAAACATGAATCCCCCCCCCCAAAAAAAGGATTCCATATGACCATGTCTTTTAAGCTCTAGAAGAAAGTAAAAAGTAGCCTATGTGACTTGAGCATTATACTCCTAGTATTCTAAAACCATATGGTATTTGTGTGAGCAACAGGCCAAAATTTAGGTCACTTCAGAAGAAATGAGATGAGTGTGATGTTAACCCTGACTGAATCATTATGTCAGTGAATTTAACTCGAGAACCAGATCAGGATTTGTTCTTTTGGTTGGATTGGTTCTTTTCGGTCCACAAATCTGAGTTCAGCTCATTGACTCAACAGTTCCCAAGTTACAACACACTGGAGGTAAAGATTGTTAGGGAATAAAGACTAAAATTGTAATATATTCCCCATACATTTGAGGAGATGTGGAATATAGCAAATGAGTCAATTGGATTGTTTTCATGGTACTTTTTTGGCTGTATTTTTTTTTTCTTCAAGTTTTTTGTAACAGATCACTATTCAGATCAAAATTCTTCAGAATATCTTCGTTATTAATAACGATTATATTGCAATAAACATACATTTTATTTTATGTGAAAAGTTATTGGAGAAGTCAAATAGAACTGTTTCCTTAGAGCGCTGAGGTTTTGTTATAATAAACAACATTTACAAGCCGTATCAAACTGAGGCTGCCAAGGCACGCCAGGTGCAAACAGCTGAGACAGTATTTACAATTAAACAATTCTTGTGTGTTCTGGATGAACAAATCTAAACACAACAGTAATGCACATCCAGAGAATAAACCACTTTGAAGGCTCTGTTCCCCATTCTGGCTGTTTTAACATCTCAGAGACGTCAAGATTTCTCTTCGTAAACATGTTAATTAAGGGGAAAGATCCTAATAAAAAGTAAATCAAACAATGAAGTCCTACAACAAAGACATGTTTCAGCATGTTTAAGTTACTTATTTCAGCTCTTGCCCTATATGCTCTAAAACCAGATGCATATGATTATTATCTATTTCCCAAAAGAGTAATGTAGTTTGAATTATAGAGATCTCTATATTAAATACTAAAATTACTTTTGCTCCATGCTGTTCTGTGGGATGGTTTGAGGACAAATCATAATCATATAATTCATATTATATTTATAATGTTCTATTTATAGCCTTATCAGGTCTGTTTAATTTATTGCATTTGCTACTTGTGGATGTGAAACTGGATCTGACACAACTCAGGGCAACCTAGTTTTTCCTCACAGTTTATGAGATTTGCTCACAGCAATAATGAAAACATGTACAGGTATAAGACAAAATATTTATTTACAATAATTTTGTAAATAATTTTCAATTGTTTCTGATGAATAATTATTTGATGTTCTGTCAACATTAATACTGATTCATTGGTGTTTAAAGGGGGTGAAGCAGGCCTATATTTTAACTAGTCTTACCATTACTTTCTGATAAAAAGTTATGCAATTTAATGTGTGGTTAAACAGCAACAATATCAAGCTTCCAGCTTTGGAAGTGAGGGCAATGAGAGAAAGTGAATTGCCTCAACAAAATTCAAAAGCGCATAAATCTCCAGTTACAAGAAAATATCAAGAAATACCCCAAACTGGGAGTTGAGGGTGCCAGCTTAACTCTCTTGGATACAGTGACTGGACACCTGGACCTTCCGAACTCATTTGTTAGGATTTTATTTATGGATTTTACTTCTGCTTTCAACACAGTAAACATTTATCTATTCCTGAATTGCCTGCAGAGACTACAAGTTAACTCAAATCTTGTTCTATGGATTAAGGACTTTTTTTTTTAAAGATAGACCCCAACTTGTCAGAATGTATGTGTCTCAAATATTGAGACCTTCATATATTTGGGCACTGAGATTGATAGGCATCTATCCTTTACTCAGCATGTGAATAGCATCTATAAGAAGGATCAACAGCGCTTATTTCTTTTGAGAAGGTTGAAGGGTTTTAATGTAAGACAGAATCTCTTGATAGCCGTGTATCATTCTCTTGTTGAATTAGTTATGACCTTTAATATTGCATCCTGGTTTCATTTTCTTTCTGCTGAAAACAATAAAAAATTATCCAGAGTAATCAAACAGGCATCTAAAATTATTGGGGCCCCGCAGATTCAACTTGTAGATCTCTATAACTGTGCTGTAAAGAGGAAAGCAGTCTCCATCATTACTGGCCCCTCTCATCCTCTGTACCCATACTGCCATCAGGTTGCGGCTTTAGAGCTCATTTGGCCAAAAAAGAAAGTTTACAGGAACTCTTTTATTCCTACTGCAATTTCTATTTTAAATAAGACCAAAAATTTTTATATTGTATTTAAGCCTTTATTTATTTATATATTTGTAAGGTACTTTCTTTGTATTAATTGTGTTTTGTGATGTGTGTGATTGTACTGTGTATATGTGAGCCTTTTAGCCTAAGACAAATTTCAATCACTGGTTGATAGATGATAAAGTTTTTTGAATTTGATTTGAAAATAAATTCCAGTAACAGTCACAAAGTGAGAGTTGTTCCACTCACAAAAAAAGGATAATCACTTGTGTTACATTAGTTAGAAACTTAAGTTGCAATGAGGGAAATAAACCATCCTTTATCCCATCTCTAAGGGAAATGAAGGCTGTTTAAAATCCAAAGTCTAAAAACTTGTGGAGCATGTTGGGGGTTATAAAAAGTTCACTGTCAGCCATGCACCATTCATCATCCACCATGTGCACACACACATATATATACAAAATAATATTCATACTGTATCTTCAAAACAGTGCCCAGAATCAGTTTGTCTATGTCCAAACAGCTCAATGGCACCACAACACAGGTATCTGATGGCAGATGGATAGCCTTCCCTTTGTTGTCAAAATAGTTATGCTGTTGATTTACGATTGCATTTTTTTTCCATCTTCTGGGGTGCTTAAATAAAAATCTGGTGATTTTTTTTTTAGTGTGAACTTGGATTTGCTTGTGTGAATAGTCACAAAGGCAGAAATAGAGCACACGGGTTATACAACTTCAAAGCAAGGAGTGTCCCAGTACTGTACTGTAAATAATTAGTATGAGACAGATCTTGAAATGTGTCACACTTTGCAATTTCCCAGAGACTATTGAAATGGCTGTTCCCAAAAAGTTTTTGTTTATGCTGGCTCTTCTTTGATGCAGTCTTGGACTTAAAATACCCCTATCATGGTCTCCTATAATAGATTAACATGCATCCAAGGTCAAAAAACACTTGAATTTTCTCATAATATACATAGCTGCATCATCTCTTTTTTCACAGTGTCTGAAATGGTTCAATAAAGGATTCAGTCTCTCTAAACCCCTCCTTTCTGCTCTGATTGGTCAGTTGGCCCACTCTGTTGTGAAAGGTCTACCTCTTACAACGCGTGTCGAAAACGAAACGGCCATGGCTATATCTGAATTTCAGCTCCGGAGGCTTCTTCAGCACTTGTATACACAATGATACAAACAGTAATGATGGTGTCGGTTTTACCGTATCAACGACTGGACTTGCTGGCGACTCGTTTCAGGCATCTTTCTTTGAATCATCATTCATGCATTTTGATCTTTGAAACTTTGTAGACCTTTTACATTCACAAACAGCTATATTACACATGAGAGGTAATATCCGAAAAAAAAAATCATACTAGTGGAACTAATAATGCTGCCACCTACTGTGGTGGATGTATTAAGTTTGCTTATCAAATTCTGCTGCATCATACAAAAACTTTGTTTATTTTATTTCATTTTATTTCAAAACTGCATATTAACAATAAGATGATTCTTGGATTCAATCTCAACTAACTTACATGCATTGTTAATGGTTTGTGCTGTACGTGGCTAGCTGCATTTCATTTGTGTTGTCAGCTTTTTCATTTCATGTGAGTGTATATAAATCCAATCATATTTCTCAGAAGCGATATTATCTTTTTTTAAAACTTCTTTAGTTGGCCAAAAAGTCCATAGTGCATTTTAAAGCTGATACTTTCGTAGGTAAAGTGTCTCATTGTGGCATACTGCAATTATTGTTTTGCTTCACGCTCTTATGTTGTTTTGTTCATATTACATGCGTTCATTTAAAACTACATTCTTGGAAAAAAAGGTGTGCCCAAATGACCTGTTATGCTAAAGGTTTTGACTCTTTTACATCTTAATCATCAAGCAAGTAATTTATCTGTAATCTGCAGTAAGTGCACAGCATCATGTGATTTATTATTTAGGTGTAATTTTTCAAAAGTCTGTACAGATCCTTGGCAACAGACAGAACAAAACACATATTTGCTTTAGTGTGAGCAAACATTTGACTCATTCTATAGTTTGCTAATGATCATAAAAACACTGTTATGTAACCTTCTTGAGCACAATTCTCTGTACAGGCTATATTCTTTTTAGTCTGTTTTACTTTTAGGCTAACTTTTTCAAAACAGGCACATATGTTAGACACACGATAAAGTTATCAATAGCTTACCTGCCATAGATGAGACGTTGATGATAACCCCTCCTTCCTTTCCATGCTCTTTACTCATGTGTTCTAGTGCTAAATATGTCCCCTTTATGACGGATGTCTGAGGAAGAAAAGAGTTGTATAAAATCTACTAGCACATAGTGAACATATGTTTTCTTAGGAGAGTGAGATTATGTTGACATTGGCCTGCTATTATGAACTAACATAAATACACATAATTTTACTGCACCATGTCTATTATGAAATCACACTGCAGGGCATGAATAATAAATTTAAAGATCTCTAGATTATTTCATTTCATGTACTATTGTGGTGAAATCTTTTGGACTAGAAGCAGGGTGTCACGGTGTGGTGCAGGCAGAAGAAGACGGAGAATAAAAAGTTCCAATGCAAACTATTGCTAACAATATAATTCAAACAGGTACAGACAGGCAGAAGGTTCACACACACTCAGTAGGACTGAGATCAGACAATGAACAAGGCAACACACAGGGCTTAAATACATAGGGAAACAGATCAGGGAAATGAGACACAGCTGACAAGACTAAGGAGGTAACAGGTGAGACAGATAAACTAATGAGGGTTACCATGGGAACATATGGGTGGCGGGAAAGCAGAACAAAGGAAGACATGTAACTAATGAAAATACAAACAAACACTGAAATGTGAAACAGGGGATGTAGTTTTGTTTTGTGAATTTGTAACTCCTTTCCTGAAGTGTGGTTGAATGTTGTGCCCTAAGGCTCTACACTGTCTGTGTAAATCATGTGTTCAAGGAAATGAGGTTGAGTGGAAATGCAACAGTTTGGCATGATCTATCCAAGTGTTTTTTTTTTTTTTTTTGTAAAAGTGATTTTTAACCCTTAAATACATACCTTGGGTCTCTAGTGACCCGGGACATCATTCACTACCCTCCTCATTCATTTTTTTAAAGTCAGACATCAATCTTTTTAGTATCCCTCAATCAATTCATTCTAAACAATATAACAAGAAAAAAAAAATTATAAAAGAATGTATGTTTTTCCATTCATTTTTGTAAAAATTGTATAGGATCGCTAACGACCCAAGGTGTGTAACGGTGTTTTTTTTGTACAGAACATAGAATAATTAATTAAAATGTATTAATGTAATTAAATCTTTGATAACTGAATAAGTGCAATTCACCTTTATTCTACAAAGTGACAATGTCTGATACACAATGATGAAGTGATGTTTCAATCATAGTTAGCGCATGCAGAAAACAAAAGAATAGGAAGTATCATCAGCAAAACTTGAAATGGCACAGCGATTTACTACAAGTACTAAACACAATCAAATATTAGAGTCACTGTCACAATCAAATATTAGAGTCACTGTCACTTGATGGTGAATCTGGTGAAGAAGCTGTCAGCGATCAAAATATTGATTTTTGAAGATGTTGAAAATTATAGTTCCCTTTCGTAGTCACTCCGAGTTACGTCGGATGACGGAGAATGGGGGTTTCGCCTAGAAAGCCTATCGACTTCGAGTATTACAAAACGAGCCTATGGCAATGAAATGCCATGGGTCTGCGGAATTTGCATAGCTCATCTCCGCCCCACTGCGTGGGTATAAAAGGAGAGACGCCGGCAAAGGCAGATCATGTTTTCGCTTTGGAGCCAAGAGTATCTCTTCACTCCACAGCTATTTCTGACTTCGCTCTACGAGACAAGCCACTCTCCGGTGTTGGTGTGACAGCGATCTGCAGCGAATTCACTGTGCCTGCTGGTCTGTGCAGTGATCTGCCAATGAGTGTGTTTCTCCTTGCTCGCTTCAACATCGCGGAGTTTTCTCTCCTCTCACAAAAAGAGCTCGCACGCGGCATGTCTTTTTAAAGACGGCTCGCTCGTGCATTTAAAAAAAAAAAAAAGAATGGTTGCGGCAGCTTGGTATCAGACTCTGATGGGCACGAGCGTTGTCTAGTATATTTGGGCTTGA
Organism: Gila orcuttii; assembly: GCA_026230005.1. Classification (NCBI taxonomy): domain Eukaryota; kingdom Metazoa; phylum Chordata; class Actinopteri; order Cypriniformes; family Leuciscidae; genus Gila; species Gila orcuttii. The sequence goes on along the minus strand of JAPDVR010000002.1, from coordinate 25,305,907 downwards.
TCATACTAGAGCAGCGCTCGTGGATGACTCATGTTCTCTCTGTGGGAACATGACCATCGCGTCATTAAGGTAGAGACTCGGTGAACTCGCAAGAGTGAGAGTCCCCTCATCCACCCCCCGATCTTCGGCTGGTGGCCAGGGTGACCTGAGGGTGCTGGTCTGGAACAAGGCGCCGACTCCGTGTCCACGCCCCAGCCCCCCCTCCTCAATGACGGTGCCCGCCAGTGAACAGGTGATTCCCACTGGTCATTTGAAGCTACAGAGGATGATACTATGTTTGTAGCAGCTTCACTAGGTGGGTTTGATTCTCTGGAAATGACCACTCGTCACAGCTGCCACCTTCTGGTGTGCATACGGCTGTGTCCGATCCAGAGATGATGGCCATGCTTTCCTGGGACGATTGGTTTTTGGGTAAGGCCGCCGACCCTCGTCCACGGCAAACCCCAATACCTTCCCTCCCGGACGTGCATGATGAGATCTCGAAGTCCTAGAAGACCCCCTGGTCTTCTCGGGGCCGCTCACTGATCTCATCCGCCTTTCCTCCCCTCGATGGAGCCGCTGCCATGGGTACACTGGGGTTCCCCCGGCCGAACACTCTGTTGAGATGCTATGTGTCCTCAGAGTGCTTCTTCTCAGCGCAATCCTAAGCACCCGTCCGTGGCCTGTAGTTTTTCGTCTACACTTGTGGTGAGATCCTATAGCGCCACTGGCAGCCGCCTCTCTGCTGCCATGGTCATTCTGCTGGTCTACCTGACCCAGATGCTCATGGTCCTGCACGAGGGCGGGACTGACCCAGGGCTCTTCACTGAGCTGCGTGCCGCCACTGACCTCGCTCTCCGAGCGACGAAAGTGGCCGTACGCTCCCTGGGTCAGGTGATGCTCACCATTCTGTGGCTGAACCTGTCTGATGTGCTGGATGTCGCGCGGCCCCGTCTGTCCGACATTCCCATATCTCAGGTCGGCCTCTTCGGCGGTGCAGTTGAGGACTTTGCCCAACAGCTCTCAACCGCCCATGTTCAGACTGACGTTGATTCTGTCCCGACGGCCCCGCCGTCCGCTCAGATCCCTCGGTCTGCCCACCGCCGAAGGCGCCCTCCCGCCGGCTCTGGAAATTAATGGGCCGGCTCTGGAAGCCGCGGGCGGACGCCACAGCCCTCTCCAGCCCCGCCCCCCGCTACATGCCAGGTTAAGCGGTGCTCTTGAGACGGGCTCCTCAGAGATGGGACTCAGTTCTTTCCAGGAGTTGGTAGCAGGACCACTCCTTTCCCCGGTGGAGGGCCGGGGGAGAATCTTTTGTTCTCCCTAGAAAGAACCGATACTCCCATCACTGAGCACACAGAGCCGGATGACAGTGCGCGACGCCCCCGGGCCTCGCCGCTCTCATCCCTCTCTGTCACAGAGTTCTCGGACCGCAGTGTGCGCCGCCCCTGGGCCTCGCCACTCCCGTCCCCCTCTGTCCCAGAGGGTGCGGATGACAGTGTGTGCCGTCTCCGGACCTCACCACTCTCGTCCCCCTCTGTCGCCAGACCCCAGGCAGAGCAGACCCCCGTGGAACGCTGGTCCTTCCCTGGTCTCCTCTGTCAGGGCGCGGAGCTTGGCCACGCCCCCGCACCGGGCCGCTATGCCACCCTCGCCTGGGCTGGTCACTCTGCTTCGCTGCCCCTCCGGGGGGACGTCTGTGGTTCGTATGACCCCGCTGGTTCAGTTTCTGGCAGCTTGGTTAGAGCTCCCCAGCCTGTCCCGCTGGGTCGCCCGAACGATCAGGCGCGGCTATGCGATTCAGTTCGCACGGTCTCCTCCCCGCTTCAGGGGAGTCCGCTTCACTATGGTCGGTGGCAATGCCCCCGTCATGAGAGCGGAGGTTGCTACCCTGCTGGCGAAGGGTGTAATTGAGACTGTCCCTCCAGCCGAGATGAAGTCGGGGTTTTACAGCCCGTACTTCATTGTCCCCAAGAAGACCGGTGGGTTACGGCCGATCCTGGATCTGCGCGTCTCGAACCGCTTCCTTCACAGGTTGCCGTTCAAGATGCTCACGGCCAAACGCATTTTCGAATGCGTGCGGCCACAGGATTGGTTTGCAGCGATAGACCTGAAGGACGTCTACTTTCATGTCTCCATTTACCTCGACACAGACCGTTTCTCCGGTTTGCGTCGAGGGGCGGGCATACCAGTGCTCGGTTCTCCCATTCGGGTTGGCTCTGTCTCCTTGCGTCTTTACAAAGGTCGTCGAGGCAGCCCTTGTTCCCCTACGTGAACACGGGGTTCGCATCCTGAATTACCTCGACGACTGGCTAATACTAGTTCACTCTCGAGTTCAGGTTTGCGAACACAGAGACCTAGTGCTCCGGCACCTAGCCCGTCTGGGCCTTCGGGTCAACTGGGAGAAGTGCAAACTCAGCCCCATGCAGAGGATCTCTTTTCTCGGTTTGGAGATCGACTCGGTCGTCATGTCCGCGCTGCTTACGAGCGAGCGCGCACACTCACTGCTGACTTGTCTTTGATAGTTCGATGGCAAGAGTGCGGTTCCACTGAAATTTTTTCCGAGGCTCCTGGGGCATATGGCATCTGCAGCCGCGGCGACGCTGCTCGGATTGCTTCATATGAGACCGCTTCAGCTGTGGCTTCGCGATCGAGTCCCGAGGTGGGCATGGCATCATGGCACGCTCCGAGTCCCAGTGACTCCGACTTGCCGTTAGTTCTTCACCCCGTGGAGGAACCTCAGCTTCTACGGGCCGGAGTTCCCCTAGAACGAGTTCCAGGCATGTTGTTGTCTCCACAGATGCCTCTTCCACGGGCTGGGGCGCCATGTGCAATGGACATGCTGCCGCGGGCTCCTGGACAGGACCCCAGCGCCTCCTGCATGTCAATTGCCTCGAGTTGCTGGCAGTACACCTTGCCCTGCACCGTTTTCTCACATTGCTCAGGGGTCAACACGTACTAGTCCGTTCAGACAATACCGCGTCTGTAGCGTACATCAACTGTCAAGGTGGTCTATGCTCCCGCCGTATGTCGCAACTCGCACGCCACCTCCTCTTATGGAGTCAGAAGCACCTGAGGTCCCTTCGTGCTATCTACATTCCGGGGAGACCGGAACTTTGCAGCCGACGAGCTGTCACGCGAGCTGATGCACTGGCGCACAGCTGGCCGTGGGGCCTACGCAAATATGCGTTTCCCCCAGTGAGCCTTCTCGCACAGACTCTGTGCAAGATCAAGGAGGACGAGGAGCAGGTCACTTTGGTTGCGCCGTACTGGCCCACCAGGACCTGGTTCTCCGAACTAGTACTCCTCGAGACAGCACCTCCTTGGCCAATTCCTCTGAGAGAGGACCTCCTCTCTCAGAGACGGGGCACCCTTTGGCACCCTCGTCCCAATCTTTGGAGGCTCCGCACCTGCCGTGGCGGCTACCATCACTTCCGCTAGAGTTTCGTCCACGAGACATCTCTATGCGTTGAAGTGGAACCTCTTCGTCAACTGGTGCTCTTCTCGCTGAGAAGACCCCAGGAGATGCTCGATCAGTGTCGTGCTTTCCTTCCTGCAAGATGGGCTGGAGCGAAGCCTGTCTCCCTCCACCCTGAAGGTGTATGTGGCCGCTATCGCCGCATATCACGAAGCAGTTGAAGGTAAGTCTCTGGGAAAGCACGACCTGATCGTCAGGTTCCTGAGAGGGGCGAGGAGACTGAATCCTCCTCGCCCTCCTCTCGTTCCCTCTTGGGACCTCTCAGTGGTGTTAAATGCCCTGCAGAGGGCTCCCTTTGAGCCTCTGCAATCAGTGGAGCTTAAGTTCCTGTCAATGAAGACAGCGCTCCTGGTTGCACTGGCCTCCATCAAGAGGGTAGGGGACCTGCACGCATTCTCCGTTGACGAAGCGTGCCTGGAATTCCGGCCGGCTTACTCTCACGTGATCCTGAGACCCCGGCCTGGATATGTGCCCAAGGTTCTCACCACTCCCTTCCGGGACCAGGTGGTGAACCTGCAAGCGCTGCCCCTGGAGGAGGCAGACCCAGCCTTGGCACTGCTCTGTCCAGTACGCGCTCTCCGCGCTTAAGTAGACAGGACGCAGTGTTTCAGGACCTCAGACCAGCTCTTTGTCTGTTATGGTGAGAGACTGAAGGGAAAGGCTCTCTCAAAGCAGAGGTTGTCTCACTGGATAGTGGACACCATTGCTTTGGCTTACCAACAGCAAGGCCGACCGTGCCCCCTTGGTGTGACAGCCCACTCCAGCCGGAGTGTGGCTTCCTCTTGGGCTTTAGCGAATGGCGCCTCGCTGGCAGACATCTGCAGAGCTGCAGGCTGGGTGACACCGAACACATTCGCCAGATTCTACAATCTCCGAGTGGAGCCTGTGTCCTCTCACGTACTCACTTCAACCAGCTAGTACCGGACCCCCTCAGGTGTCTTCGCTTGCTCGCCATTCCACTCCACGGACTGGATACGTGCGATATTCTCCTCAGGTGAGCCTTCCTCTCTGAAGCCCTGAGTTCCTCCAGCACTGTTGACGCTGGCGCCAGTGTCTATTGCCTGTGCGTCGGCTAGGTGCCTCCGTGTGCATGGTTCCTCCCCTGAGTAACCCCCACATGTGTATTTCCACTGTAAGCCTCCTTGAGCATGTGTCTTTCCCTCGGCAAGCCACCTTGCCTCCCCTGGAGTTGAAAGTTGCCACCCCACGGGCTGGTCACTCCAGTGTTCCTCCATATGCAGCCCTTCGGCCATATGTGTGTTCCTAAGTCCTCCCTACGGGTAGGCATGCTGCGGCATATTTCCTCTGAGATATGCTCCCCAGTGTACCTTGGTATTCCTGTGCTAAGTAGGACTCCTTCGTCCGTGCCAGCATCACGACAGGGGGATCAGACTTTCGCAGGGCACTGGAAGACAGCTGTGAAGGTGGCGTGATTATACGGGAACCCCCATTCTCCGTCATCCGACGTAACTCGGAGTGACTACGAAAGGGAACGTCTCGGATACGTATGTAACCCTCGTTCCCTGAGTAGGGAACGGAGACGTTACGTCTCCCTGCCACTTCAGCTGTACCGCTGGGCAGACGCCTGAGTTCAGTCTCGGCTCCTCAGCGAAGACATGATCTGCCTTTGCCGGCGTCTCTCCTTTTATACCCACGCAGTGGGGCGGAGATACGCTATGCAAATTCCGCAGACCCATGGCATTTCATTGCCATAGGCTCGTTTTGTAATACTCGAAGTCGATAGGCTTTCTAGGCGAAACCCCCATTCTCCGTCATCCGATGTAACGTCTCCGTTCCCTACTCAAGGAACGAGGGTTACATACGTAACCGAGACGTTTTGGGAATATGTTTGAGATCGCGAATATGAGCCAGATGCTGAATGTAATGGGAAATGAGCTCTGATGAGGACAGTGATGATGATATAAATCATCTGCTCAAACTGAACCCTTCCACGGTCCAAAAGGAAACAAAATATGCTTTATTTAATTATTCTGTAATTGTTATAGCAGGATAGTTTTATATTATCGCGACAGGTAGAGATCCATCTATGTTAGATATAGATCCGGGTCTCTAAAGACCCGAATATGTAATAATGATTAGCGAAACATTCATGCATTTAAGGGTTAACTCACCAAATTTACTTCAATGGTCTTTTCCCAGTTCTTCTCGTTGTTGATTCCAGCATTATTGATGACAATATCCAATCGACCAAACCTCTCTACTGTGTTTTGAAAGGCATCTAAAGCAAGAAAAATAGTTTTCATGTTTTGATAATTGTCAATAACAACTCTCTAAAAAATGCTGGGTTGTTTTAATCCAAATTTGGGTCAAATATGGACAAACCCAAATGTTAGGTTAAAAATGTAATGTTAAAAAATTAACCCAACGGCTGGGTTTGTCCATATTTGATCTAAAGTTAAAACAACCCCGCAATTATTAGAGTGAATAGTTCCACTTTTGACAGCAGTACAGAGTGGCTGTATCAAAACCAAATGAGCAATCCAGGCAGCTCACTAGGTTTTGAAATACAGCCAGTGTAGCCTGCATGTGCCCTCACCTGACTTGCAGCTGCAGCATTCCACAAAGAAACATTTAATTAATCTCTATAGTAAGTGTGTCGTTAGAAACAAGTCTTACAGGAATGAACAATCTCCTCACCACCGACCCATAAACACTTGTCTTGGAGAAATATTAACAAAAGACAAAACATTTGATTGTGTTAAAACTTCAAAAAAAAAAAAAAAAAAACCTATAACATTCTTCAATGTTGACCTGGGGCCCTATGAAGGTCTACTATGACCTGATTAACTTCCCAAACAATAAGACTCTGTTCAGGAATAAGATGCGCTTCACATACAGGTGCGCAAATGAGAAGTGGATCATTGTTCCTTTTAAGAAAACGATTCCAACCTCAGAGAAGATGATAAATGCCCTATAAGTAAAAGCCTAAGTAAAAAGTTAGATTTTACCTTTAAGTTTCCCCGAGTCCGTCACGTCACACTGGATAAAAATACAGTTATCCTCTCCAAACTGACCATCTAGATCACTTTTACATTCCTCTCCGACAGACTGGTTCAGGTCTACCAATGCAACCTGATTTGTGAAAAAGTAAATAAATGAATAACGTAACGCTAAAACAAGTAAACTATCTAAAGCCACCAAATGATGGATGATCAAATGGAGGGGAAATCGCAACAAAACAGACAACTAAATAGTTTAGATTAGTACAACTTTTCCCAATAGTTAATTTGAAAAATCCGCATTAAAATGTCCATTTAAAAAAATTAGAAATTTGAGAAAGCGAAACCTTCGCCCCGTTCCCCAGGAGATCTTCCACCACGGCTCTTCCGATGCCTTGCGCGCCGCCGGTGACCAGAGCCACTTTCCCGTGGAGAATCATGCTGCTCACCGCCGCACGCACCGCGCACTGCTTTATGTAGGCGTACAGTCAGATGGGGGCGTGTAGATACAGTACTACTACAGTAAACATAGACGACCAGGTGTCGTTTTACAAACTATCATTTACCCCCAAAAGATAATTACTAACATTTTGTGAGCGCTCCGCGCTATAGCTCTTTAATGCCCTCGGCAACAGTCGAATATCCATTAGCTACAAGTACACACACGTAAAGTGAGAACATGAGCGCACCTAAATGAACGAGAGACCAAGGATGCTTTTATAAACATCTTTATTTTTCAGTCTTTCTCAGAGGGCGCCTCAACCTAAAAAAAAAAAAAAAAAACTTTACACTTTACATTAGGCTACAGTGTTCATGTTAAAAGTTTAAATACTGACAAACTGTTTTGTGTGGCATTTTTTTATTTTATAACTGTTGACTTAGCTATAGGCTATATGTGGACACGGTAAAGTAGAGTGTGACCAGAAACCTATTTGCAGATGTACACGGAAGAACATATAGTCTCACCTGTTTTGATAGCAGCGAGAACATTTGGACTGACAGGTCAGATTCACATTTAAAAAATGCAGTACAACAGACTTAAGTTCATGCTTAACATTTAATATGAATATGTACAAAACAAATTACAACTGCTCTTGCATTATACTGTAAATGTCTATGAACTTCCTTTATCCATTCCATGATGAATGTGTGTGCCAAATGCTGATCTCAGATGGTGTTCAAAACACAACATTACAGCTCTATTTTATCTTAGGAATGTGTGAGACTATATATGCTTTGATCATTTGTATGGCACAGTTTTCCGGCAGATTACTTTTATTTTCAAAGAAAAGGAAATACATTTATCCCAGACAAGGTTTCCATAATTATTATCATCATCGTTATCATCATCATCATCATCATCATGACAAAACAAACAAACAAAAAAGGTTTAATAAAGTCTGGTCCCAGTATTTTAACTGTTTTGAACAGTAGTCAATATAAGTGAAAAGATAATTCTGAATTTCAGTGTTAAAAAATAAATATTGATAATATTGTTAAACATTGTTTAAAATAAAATTTCAGTACCCTATGGATAATTAAAATATCATTAGAAGCAGAATTGAATATGGATCTCTCTTTTAGTAGAATTTAATAGCTTCTATTCAAAATCAATTGCCATATAATCACCATTCATTCATGCAGTTAGATTAGTTTAAAACCACTCCATTTTTCTTCATTTTATTAATTATACGATAAAATTTTTTTGCACTTCTATTTGAGTATTCTCAGAAAACACATTGGCTGAGACTCCAGCCAACCTCTTTTCTCCATTCACGAATTTGCAACACATGTCTGACAGAATTCACTCCCAGCCGCATTATTTTGCAGTGGCATCATTAGCTTGAAGTGATTTGCAATGGTTTTCGAACAACAATGCTTTGTTTGAGAAAAACTTCAGTTGGACTTGTAGAATGGTTTCAATAGTCTATGGTTACTGACAGTACGCTACCCATTAAAGTTTTGTAAATGTGTTTTCTTGAAGCAGTTAATGTTAAGGTGTTCATTGGGTGTAAACAGAATAGTCTCTGCTGGTTCAGGGTCATTCTTGAGATTTAGCTCAGAATGTTTTTGGCCTGGATGCTGGTTTCTAGAGCTGGTCAACAATCAGGTCAGGACAAAATGATCAAGGGTACAATACGCTGACCAAATGCAAATAAAAACAATTCAACACTTCCTTATAAAATCATCAAGATTATATATTGTGTTTGGAAATGTGTATAATATACAGTTCTGCTCTTGCACTACTTGCCATTATTCAATAGCTGTGTATCAAAAATACAACACAGAACATTGGCAGTAAAGCTGTAAGACAACAGAGTTGACAAAAAACAGTGCAAGACACACAGATCTGTCTCTAAAGGAGCTGTAATGGGTGTCGGACTGTGCTCCTGTATTAAACAGGTGTGAGGAAGTTCTGTCCACTTTTATTGTAGTTTGTTAAAGGACAGGTGTGTCAGAGGCCTTACGGATGCCTATCCATTGCATAGTGAGCGAGCGCAGTGTCCTTGAATGGGTGCACAACACAAACAAACTATAAAAAACACTTGAAAGTATGAATGAAAGTAACCACTGGTCCTCGGCATTACAGTTTTTCATAGTCATTTTCAGAATTCAGCATAGATCATGGCAGGAACAGGAGTAATAGCATCAGAGGTCATTGATGCAGCTTTACTGTTACTTACTTCCCAAGCTGCATCACGCCATGTTCCATCTATTGCTTGTGCACATCCTCATGGCGTAGGATTTTGTACAGAACCCAATAGAAAATATTGAAAAACAAGAAAGCCAGTGGGAATCCGGCACGGGACACAGTGTCGATCTTCTTGGCTCGGTCGATGAAGAGTTTTCTCATCTCCTCATGACTCTTGCTGGCAGCAATGGCTGGGTTAGAGGGTGTTGGGGCCGCATTGTTAGCGGTTTTGGGCACAGCCCCGTCTTTCCCTGCATTGGGAAAGCTCAACCGGCTCTCCTGTACATCCTCCTCCTCAGCAATAGGAAAGGATACAAAGAGAGAAGCAATCAATACTCTAGTAGTCTACATTCACAAAACCTGTTGCTTCCCTCATAGGGAATTTTGAAAATAATGTGAACAGTAAATTAGTGTTGGCACTCTGTTTTAGTTTTAAGAGATGTGCGTAACACTTTAAATGACTTCTGGGAAGTTTCTGCCAAAATAATGCCCTGCTAGCATGCACATTTTAGTTTTTTTTTTACAAAAATCATTAGCTTTCTGTCCTGTTGTCAACAATGATTTTCAGACAAATAAAGACGACTTTGGTAGAAAGAGAAAAATCCTAACCCATTACAAAACACAAACATTATTTTGTACTTATTTATTCCCCACTAATAAAACATAAGGAAAGATGGGTATGTTGCATTTACTGGAAGATAACAATTTAGTAAGCATTAAGCAATAGCAGTCATTTCACCGTCTAGGTATAGACCCAATATAGTTCAACTATGAGTAACAAACTTCTAGCCAAAATAACCTTGAATTTGGTTATTACCAAAATAGCTTGCGAGATGTATGATATTCCATCATGTAAGCAAAGTCAACAGTGATTACAAGGTGTTTTGTTTCATTTCATTTGGTGTTTCATTTCATTTAATCTAATTGATGACTAGTCTAATCTTGGGCTATGGTTAGAAATCAATACAATGTTCACTGGCAGCACAAATTTTGCCATGTTTTAGCCTAGACATCTGGGCTGTTTGGACGGCTATTATACGTCTTTTAAACGCAAAATTGCTTGCTGGGATGCAACTGAGATTAATTGAATGCAAGAGAATTTTGGGCAATGAGACATGTGATGCATCTTGAGTGTGACATCAGGTGAAAATATCATTTTATTATTTCATTATTTCATTATTTCAGTGATACTGGACATTTATCTTAATTTGTCTACTCATTTGATGGTACTTGCATTCATTGGTATTCTGCCCCAATGGTTTAATAAAGTATATATATACTATTGCTATTTTGTTATATATATATATTTTTATATATATATATATATATATATATATATATATATATATATATATATATATATATATATATATATATATATATATATATATATATATATATATATATATATATATATATATATATATATATATATTTTTTTTTTTTCTGAAATAAGTCTCTTGTGCTCACCACAACTGCATTAATTTAATCAAAAATATAATATTGTGAAATATAAATACAGTTTAAAATAACTATTTTCTATTTCAATATAATACATTTTGTTAAAATTAAAATGTGATGGCAAAGCTAAATTTCCAGTCTTCAGTGTCACATGATCAGACATAATTCTAATATGCTGATTTGGTGCTCAGCCTTTTTTTATTAGTATCATCAGTGTTGGGCTGCTTAATATTTTTGTGGAACATGTGATACATATAATTTTTTCTTTGCTCAATAAAAATCTTATTGACCCTAAACTTTTGAATGGTTCTGTATATTATCTTAAAATAAACACATTGGGGGAATCTACAGATGTTAGATTCAAATCTTTTTTTTTTTTCATAAGAATATAATTTATTATGTCATGTTCTAAATAGACTGTTTTATTTAAAAACAGTGTAACAATTGTTAATTTATAAATATACCATTGTATACAGTTAATGTTCGTTCAAATTAGATTAAGCCAATGTTAAACTTATACCACTAAATGTATACATATACTAGAAATTAACATTAACTTACATAAATGCTCTAAAAATAATATCCAAAGCAATCGAATGAATCCATTATCATTATAAAAGACTCAAGTGGCTATTTAGTTAACATTATGATCACTAGTACTAAATGGTAAAATGATGTGACATGCTGTTTCATGAGGGCTGGACTCTGAATGAACATGAGGAAGAGGATGAAGAGGAGTGACTGTATAATGATCTCATCAGTCAACTGAAGGGACAGAGATGAAGTGCTGTGCGCTCTCTCTTTACCCAGTCATTGGATTCGTCGAGTTGGCCCATTGATCCGTAAACAGGCTCGGCACTGTGTAGGCCATTGATACGACGCAATGACTCGGTAAGCTCCTCATCAAATGTTTGATTGAAAGTCTTTCAGCACAGCAGGGTGATTGAAAGAGAGAAAGAAACACAAAGCATGCAAACTAATAAAATATAATGGCTCACCACATGCAGGATATCATGCGAGGTCCATAATTGAAAAATAAAAAAAAATATTAGCCAGTAAGTGGCATTCAAAAATAACTATTTCAGGCATGTTCTGTAAAATAATGAAATTGCGTGAAAAATGTGAATTCTTTTTTAAAAATCAAGTGGTTTCATCAGAATTGCAGCATCCAATATTGTGGCTGTGCCTGGACTGCTTGCACATGCATTTTATAATGTAATTTAAACTTAATGCACTTTGTACCTCTTTTTTTCTCTTTATGAAAATTGTCAGAATATTCCACTGGCTATGCATCATATCATGAGTCAATAATCTTCCAGCTCCATAGTGCCAGGGGAAATAACACCCCTGCCCACATGCAACATTAATACACTCCAATAAGACAACATATAAACAGACACAAAATGGCAATGTGACCTTTGTACTGTTCAGCAGGACTTAGCCTTTGTTTGAAATATGTTTGGTTATAAAGTTGCTTTATATGCCATAAAAATGCACTGAATACTTCTGTCCTCTAGGGGGCACTGTTGTATATGTGTAGGATTAACAATGTGGGAGTGTCTGTGATACCAGTGTAAACAAATGTGATTCCAGATGATAATTTTAACTAGGAGATACAAATAACTACCTTTTTTTACTATATGCTATATAATAAATAACATTATCAATGACAGACTGTTGTTAATGTGACCTTACATGTTGCTCAAACTTAACATCATAGTTCCCAGTGTAACATCAGATCAACTCAACATGCCTTCCAGAACATACACATTCAATCAGTTAAACTGTGTTCGGCTGTGTATTTAGTATTTATCTGAGCAAAGTATAAATGGCACAGAAATTCTGTCAGTCTCCCAATCATCTGCTTCAGTTACTGTCAAGTTCAAGTGCAGTGACAGTTTCTCCTCATACAGGGCAAAATCCTTCCCATAGGATTTTCAAATTCACTTCAGTGCTTTGAATGGTACTCTATTGGATTCTGTTTTTAGACGTATAATATGCTACAGATAATCTTCTTATAAGGTGAATTGTCATAAATGACCTTTATTACCATAAATCTAACTTGACAAAGGGTGTGTTTGCCACTGATATTTCCGAGATTTTTTTTTTTTTAATCTTTAAACCCCAAGTTCAAAAGGGTTATACAAGAGCATATCCATTAATTTGATTGAACTAGCAGTCCAAGAGTGCTGCTTCTTGTGGAAATATTTTTCTTCGGCAGAGCAAAAATAAATATAAAAGCTGTTTCTGTAATATCAGTTATATTTTAATGTATTTATTTATAAAGCAATTAGTTTTGGTCCTCAAATCTGATTGGCTGAGCTGTGACAAGAGTGCCGAAATAACTGATCAAAAGAGCGGGAACTTTTTACTGTTTGTATAATTTTGTCAGTAACTCTTTCTACAGGTTACATTGTTACGTCGATTTGTTCTAAAACACAGAATCATTTAAGAACAAAATGACAACGACAGCATCAGTGTTGCAACGATTCTACTGTGGATTTGACTGGAACTATTTTCATTGACGGAGCAAGATTAAACAAAGTAAATCAAAATAGTGTGTCTAAAATATAAGTTGCTCAATATTACCTTCCTTTTTTATACAAGTAATATCAGACTCACAGTCGTGCTGTTTTTCACAAACAGACTCAGTGTGCCATCAGCACTCATAAATACTTGCTTCAGAATTTGTCATGATTTTTTATGGATAATAAATAAAAATAATTTACATCTGAGTTTCGACTTGTATGTGTCCACATCAGCATGAAAGGTGAGAACTCTGTATTGTCACATACCTTCAAAACATAGGAAAGCAATTTACATCTTATCATAAATGTGGGTTCACATTAATCAGATGTATTTTGCATAATTTTGCGACAGATTGCCTGTTACAGTTCAGCTCAGTCCATACCTTTCCAGACTTCTTCCTTCTCCGTCGGAATCGTAAGAGTTCCTTGTGTTGCCGTGAAACAAAGTTGACTGCAGCATACTCCAACAGGGCAGAAAAGACAAATAGCAAGCACACAGCCATCCAGATGTCAATAGCTTTCACATAGGACACCTGCATGGCAGAAACACACAAAAACAGTTGTTCTCAGAGACCTTAATTAGCCTTTGGCTTTTTCATTACAGCCTGCATTACAGCCAAGTCGTTTTATTATTGAACAAAACAGGGACCCATTTGACTATAATTGTCCTCATCACCGCAATGAATCAGAGATAATTTTCTCTCTGCCGGGTGAAAAAGCCTATTTTCTGGAATGTTTAATTGTGTTACATAACTCAATGTAGCATTTATGAATTTTTAATATGCAATACACACTGCACGCCTGCTTTCACACATGGACGCATTTACACATTCTACTGTGGACTGCATTAATAAATGAGAACTGAGAATGAATGGCAGGAAAATAGATGCTTTGAAGTGCTGAAAAAACGTATATAAACCTAATACTGATCAGTGATGTTCATATTTGTAACAAAGATGCTGCAAGGCTCTTACTTCGATGCTTTATGCACTCTGACCTTAGGTAAGGATGTCCTGGATCCAGAGCTCTGAGTTGTCATCGTGAGCACTGTGGTGATTCCCAGGGCGACACGGGCAGGAGCGGCATCCATGTTGATCCAGAAGGAGACCCAAGAGAGGATGACGATGAGCAGGCTGGGAATATACATCTGGATCAGGTAGTAGCCCATCTGTCTTTCCAGGTGAAAACGTACCTCGATGCATGTGAACTTGCCTAGCATGAAAAAAAGTTGACAAAGTGCATATGAAAAAATATAAATAAGGGTTTTTGCTACTAAGCTACTTTCTCTCTAAGACCACTTTTACACAACTAATAGGTCCTATTGCCTTGGAATGCTATTGGATGGAATATTTTGTGAATAGGCATGTTCACCTGGCCATGAACTCACACAACCTGCGAACTTGCCTTGAAGCACATCATCTTATTTTACTGGACTGAATAAATCAACATTCAAGTAAGTAAAATGTCTCAAAATATTTATTTTTATGTGTTTAGTGACATTTAGGTACTCTTGAATGCTTTAATCATATTAGATTTTGAGCTTGTAATGTCAATGTTGTAATTTTACTATTTTAATTTTGGATGAAAGGGGTAACAAAATTTACATGTGCCCCTTTCACATTACATGGATGAATTTTACTTCTCGCCTGCTCCATGTGAAATTAATACTAATATATACATAATATACCTTAACTGGTCTGGTTCTTTTCTGGGCTTTGCTTGTTTGACCAAATATCTGCTTGCTGCATGAGAGACAGGTGATAATGTTCTGGAACGTGGGAGCTATAAATGCTATTAGCATGATAAGTAGAGGGCACAATAAGCTAACCAGGCGGTATTGTGTGAATTCTTTCAATGTGTAAGTATGATTGGGATATGGAAAATAACCAGTGTTGTTGTTTTTTTTTTCATTTCAGAACCACCAGCCAGGAAAGACATTATCTACAAAGTGCATGATGTCATTGATGCCGTCCAAACTGGGAACAGTGATTTTTAAATGGATTGTGATACAAATAATGAAGAGGAATGTGGAGATTCCTGTGAACTGGAAAAAGAAAATAAACAACCCAATGATCAGCCATCTGATGATTATGCGGATATCATGCCAACAAAATCAAGTCTATCAGACCATGCCCCGTGACAGGTATCGCTGGCTGAAAAAGGATTTTATCAGTCCCAACATTGATTTTTCAGGTCAGGATATCACTAATGATGTCGTCTCCCTTTAGACTCCACTTGAGTATTTACGAAAGTTTGTCAGAAGATATGAACAAAATATAGGATGCTGCAGACACTCTGATAAAGACTACATCAAACTTTGCAGCAAGTACAATGTCCACCTCTGATTCTCGGAGGACAAGAACCGCCTTTGTGACTATCATAATTGAATATGGCTATGAACACAGCTAAATCACATAAGAGCCAAAGTTTTCAGTTTTTGTAAATACAATCTCAACATATTTTTAAAATGTTTTATTTTTCATAAAATATGACTTGTCCAATCTTTAATCATTTGTTCAAACAGTGAGTGAAATCACTGAAATTCTGCTACCCAACCGGCACAATGTTGCAATATTGCAAAAATTCCCTAAAAAAAAGAAAAAATCTACATTTGGGTCTTACATATTTAGTCTGAAAAAAAGGTGTAAATGAGGATGTAAGTTGTCCCACAAACTTAAAGTGTACTATTTATAGAGCTTTCAGCTGCAGTCTGTTTTTTTGTTCTCTGCAACTGAGCCTTTTCCTCTCTCAAAACAAATTTCCGCAAGGCTTGTCTTTCCTGAAAAGCAGGGAGACTGCTTTCACTTTTTCAGTCTCTTTTGTTTCCTAACTCCCGCAGAGATTTTTTCTTGGTGATATTCCAGACTGTCCTACTCTCTAACCAGAGTGCACTTGGGGGGTAAAAATACACTTAAAAAAGTAAATGCATGAATGAAAAATCTGTAAACCTAAATGGAAATGTAAAGAATCACAAAATGAATGCTTGCTTAAACCTATACATTGGCCTATACATGTAGTATATTAAAATGTGCCTAAACAAGTAATTGCTTCACAAATGCTCCCTCTGTAACTTGCTCACTCTCTCACACAAACACACACTTCTAATCTCCTCTGTATTTTGGGTGGTTGGAGCTGTCAACACTGTAGTTGAGGTGAACTGAGAATAAAGCCGCAGAGACTAAGGGAGAGAGGTGAGAGAAACAACAACAGGAGGAAGAGGGAAGGGAAAGGAACAAAAACCAGGAGACTGTCTGTGTTATGGAGCCTGACAGGCACCTAACGTTCCCATGACGGAAGTGGGGTGTGTTGCAGGCTCAGGAAACAAATCAACAGAATAAACCATCCAGATAGATTACAATGGATTGGGGTAAAAACAGATTGGACAACCACATCAGTGTTATTTCTCCCATAATTTCCATAATTTGTAGTATATTTTAAGTAATATTTTAAAAATTAATTAGTGGAAAAAATATGCTACTAGCACCATACTATGAACATCAATGGGCTCTATAATCCATTTTTCTCCCCGGTTTCTCAGCCATAATGTCAACCATACAAAAAAAAAAAAAAAAAAAAAGCTAGAGCAGAGAGGAAGGATAATGTTATTAGTGTCTTCATCATGAGCATCAACAGTTAATGTTAATCAGTACTGAGTGTCACAAGCAGTAGTCATAATAACAAGCTCTGTTTTGTTTTCCTGTGAGAGAGATTATGGTCATTGATCATAAATTTGTTTTCATATATATATATATATATATATATATATATATATATATATATATATATATATATATATATATATATATATATATATATATATATATATATACATGGAGTTTCATCATTTCAGATGCATCGCATGATGTGCAAGGCATTAGTTTATGATTTATGTGGAAAATCAAATCCACGTTGTTAGTGTCATACTTAACAGTTTGAGCTAATAAATTGTTGGAAATTATTTAAATAAATTATTTATTTATTTATTTTGTACAATTTAATTTATAAAAGTTATGAAATTATGCTCACCAAGCTTGCATTATTTGATCAAAAATACAGTAAAAAAAGTAATAGTGTGAAATATTATTACAATTTAAAATAACTAAAATAATTTGTTTATTTTAATATATTTTAAAATGTATTTTATTCCTGTGATGGCAAAGCTGAATTTTCAGCAGCAATCACTTCAGTCTTCAATGTCACATGATGAAGATTTCAGAAATCTTTCGAAAATGCTGATTCAGTGCTCAAGAAACATTTATTATTAATTATCAATGTTTGAAAACAGTAGTGCTACGTAATATTTTTGAGTTAACCATGACTGATGTTTTTAGGATTATTTGATGAAAAGAAACTTAAAGTTCAGGACTACAGTACCTACAGAAAATAATCCTTATTTTTGGAGCTCAGGCAGAGATGATCTTTTTAGTACACTACTTCATTTACATACTTAGGAAACCAAAAGGATCCTCAATCCTTCCAATGGGGGGCTTGTTCTGCATTAGCTCAGGGATGAAAACCCACTGTGACATCACTAAAGCTGTGCCATGTGGTTATTTCACATCCCTCATGACTCAACTGATGGAACATGCAGCTATGAGTGGGCTGAACTACATGACAGAGCAGGAAGTCTTGTGTGACAGAGAAGGAAATGTGTGAGCAATCATGCAGAAGGCCCTGTGTCCATCCTGTCACACTGGAGAGGGCAGATCACATTTAAAGAAGTGTTAATGAACCGATGCTGAAAGTAAAACGTCATTGTGGTGTTTAAAGGCTAATGTGATATTTAGCATCTAATGTGCCCCGTACCTGGTGGTATAGATCAACCGGGGCTGGTTGTATGAGTAATGAGATTGTAAAAAGGCCTTTGGGTAAATTTCAAGGGTTCTAAGTCTACATTACATTTATGCAATAACTCCAAAGGGAAGGCATGCTTGCAAAGAAATGTCTACTTGCATAAAAGGGACATTGATTATTATTCATTATGCAGGCACCCGTCTTATTTTGCCACGTATAATACTAGCATATACAGAAAGTGTAGTAAATTTTCATAATGTAACAGTGTGACAAATCTGTGGATTGTCAGTGACTTGAAAGATGCCATAGATCTCAAGTATTGAATTATTGATTCCTTGAATTATTGAATGCAACACAGGCAATTGGACACTAAGTGTTGTTCAACCAATCAGAGTGCCTGCAGCGGATATGCTAAGAGATCAATATATTGTATACAGGTCAGTTTGAATTAATCACTCTAAAAATGCAATCAAATAGTAAAACTGATCAATTCAGTTTGATTGTACAAGCCAAACTGAGCCAACATCCTACTAAACTCTGCTTGTAATACCCCAAAATGCATAAATTGTAGTATTACTGCAATGATTTTTACAAATTTAAGCATTTGTAAAGTGTGATAAGAGAGTTCCACTCTTTCCTAAAGCTGGTAGACGGTTATTTATTATATATTTTTATATGTCTCAGGGTATTCTTGTTCTGATGCTATACCAACCAAGGAGCGCTTGAAAAGGGGTCCTGAAAAAGGCGTAAGACCCCTGATGTAAAATATCGTGGGGCACTGTTAAAGCAATTTTTCACGATTTTGTCAGCTCTGATTACAATACTTAATTAGTCTGCTCTGATAGGACATTTTGACAACATTTCAGCACCCTGCTGGCCTAGATACAGCAGCATTAAATGAACACAACAGCTGAATTGAGTTTACCATGCCTTCTTTGCTAGAAGCCTTTGTGTGTGTGTGTGTGTGTGTGTGTGTGTGTGTGTGTGTGTGTGTGTGTGTGTGTGTGTGTGTGTGTGTGTGTGTGTGTGTGTGTGTGTGTGTGTGTGTGTGTGTAAAAAAAGAGAATAAAAAGAGTAAATATAAAATATAAAATGGGTTTAAACATTATGAAATATAACAGAACAAAGTAAAAGTCCAATTAGACCTCAGTAGATGGTAATAACTTTTGGACTTTATGCTCATGATGTAAGTAAAAATGAAACAACGTGAATGACATGGTACATGTTTATAATAAAACGTAATTTGATGGTAATGGCTCTAAATTATTATTATTATTATTATTATTATTACAATTATATACATATTTATATACAATTTTATATTTATATACAATTTTTATTATTTTTATTTCCTGCAGAGGATTTTTAACAATATTTATATATTTAGATTAATTTATATCTGACCAGTTTGGGGTCTATTGATCTCTGGTTTCTGCATTTTTTTTCTCTACTTTTTTAAACATACTTTTGCAGTGTGGAGTATGCATAAAGGAAGTATGTTATTCATAAATAAAAATATATATATACAATTCCCTAAGTGCTTTGCAATTGTCATTTACCTTTTATTTGGACACTTAACTGTCAACTCAATCAATATCAATATGCATTTGTGAGCAAATATTGATTTAATTACGGAGTTAGAAATTTGAGCGGAGTCCAGGGAATAATATGACTGACATGTAGCTCCCTATAGACCTTATGTAGCTTCGCCCCTTTTTAGCTCTGTGTTTTGTTATGTTCTGTCTTCCGCTTTGTATTTCCACAGCAGGAAGGTAAGATCTTATGGATTTATGAATGAACCCCTCATTTAAAAATCTTCCCGGTCTACTAACAATGAACACAAAATTCACAAGATGGCTACTTGTTTCTCTGGTACATAGAGCTTGAGTGATCGAATGGAATTGAAGCGTAGTTCAGGCAGACCACTGATCGCTAAACAATATCAGCTGACGCTCAGCTGATTTGTTACTCCACCTACTCTAATCTACTATAGTTTTTTAGCTCATTCAACGAATGCTCCGCAGTCTGTCTCACAGACATTTACACCCACCTCCACCCCTTCACCTCCTAGTATCTTCATAATAGAGCAGTGGATTCTGTATAGAAACTGTATCATTGTATCTCCTTCTGTAAACATTATGCTAAGAAACATTTGTGTCTCAAGGATGTATCTCAAGCTGTCTTGTATGGCAGCTCGAGCACCTTAGAGTCTAAGCCTCTCGCCAAATCCAAAGATTGTCTATAAATTTCATTCTCAAAGTGGTCCTGACTGAAATAAGGTCTATAGAAGCATACAGTGCCCTGAACACAACTGCCAAGAGATTTCTTGTCGAAAGAAAAAAGAGACCTTTGAATCTCAGTGGTATTACAGTACCCTCCAATTCTCTATTACTTTTTTCTTTTTTTCCCTGCGGTTTTCCATTTCTCTTGCCTCTCAAGTCGGAGATCTCTCTCTCTCATTTTGTCTTCACACAAAATAGTTTGAGGCAACCTGACCTTGACCCACCAGCATCTGTCATTCATCCTGTCAGAAAGTCCCTCTGAGGTAAAACACACAGGGAGACAAAACAGCCAGCACACACCTCTTCCCTCGGGATTGTGTGGTCTTCCGGTATACAGTATGCACTACTGATACAACTGTAATATGTTTCAAACACAGGCAGAAATAAAAGTACTGAATAACTAATTCAATTACATCTGACAAGGCTAATGAGAGATTGGTCTTTAAGGACCTATTTGACAGGATGATGGGTGCAATAGAGATTCGTACAATTCTGCAATGCACTGACGATATACTGAGCTTACAAGCTTATCATGATTTTGTCTGTTTTTTAAATATATTTCCTAGAAATCCTTAGAAGTCTTTATAACATAGTGTTTTAACTAGTTTTGCTGTTATTTTGTTTGTTTTGAAGATAACTTTCTCTAAATTGCATATTTAGTTTTGTTTCAAGGACACTAACCCAAATGTGTTACGTAAAATACTGGGCATTGTATAACTTTATTAACTGATAGATACAATTAGCAAGTCTCAGGCAGTGAATACTCACTGACAGTGTTTTCTTCTCTCCCACCCTTGATGTTTACATGTTACGTGATAAGGCCAAGCATGCACAATTTATTTATAATTGAGGCATTGAGAGATGTGATAACAAGATATTATGAGGTGAAAAAAAGCCGCTCATTAACCTTGCGTCTCATTGAAGCAAGATTGCAAGCACATTCTCCTGGATTTATTTTCTCTTTCCACCTCTCCAACAGTCTTTTTCTGTTGGGATGTGACCCAAAAATAAGTCACAAGTGATAGTGTTAAGGGCAGTAGGTGAAGAGCAATCATAAATGCAAATAATGAAATGCTACTATACTCTTTAATCATGCTTAGAATAGGAAAATTAGAGGCTATTCACATATTTTGTAATTGCATAATTGCATAATTTCACAATTGCACAATTGCACAATTGCATAATTTCGCAATTGATCTCTGCGATATTTCATTTTGAGGGAAATTCATCTGGCACATGTTCGAAGCTAGCCAAATTAGCCAGATGCTAACATGGACAGGTTATGTGACATCCTCTCATCCTTGAAACCCGTGAACAAGAATGTTATTTGCTGTGAATTAATGGCTTCTGAAAGCATGGAACTATCAAGATTTTATTTACATTTAGACTAGACTGTAAATCGAAAAAGTTATACATTTTCCTGTTCAGCCTGTGTCATGTTAATAATATACTGTATGTTGCTGAGCATATGCAGTTGATCAGTTTAAATTTTGTTGTATGACATGTTTTGAAATTTACCTGTGTTGTAGTGCTTGGTGCAGTATCTTAAATCAGACTCATCCTTGAGAATGAACTGTGGGAGGGTCAGTCCGTCGGCCACCTGCACAGGTCCCTTCTCTTGCCACTCAAAGATCAGGTCATTCATTGTGTAGCCAACTGAGGAATACCAAGAGATAACTTTTAGCATATTTTGAGCCATGTGGACCTTGAATGCAACTTCTAAAACACAAAAAAGAAATATTCTTTTTGATATTTGAAATCTGATAATTAAGTTCTATGATTGTTGGGACAAAATGATCAGTGCCCTAGTTGCCTAGTTCTGGCCTTTTGGTGAATTTTGCCATTTTTTGGCAAAGTAACTTGCAGCTTCGCACTAGGGAATCTGTGTCTCAGATTCCAATAAGATTCCAAACATAGACATAAAGTGCAGCTTAGCCTTGCAGTGTCCAAAAGTGATGGTTTAAAGGAATTTGTTACTATACTGAATAGTTGTGTTCTGGAATGTGAAAGTGTGTATATATTTTTTGTGGGGTTGTTTTTTTTCTGTAGTTGTACTGCCTCACTACGCATACACTATTCACACTACTTATACTACAAAACAGCATAGAATAGTGCTTAACGGAATAGTTCATTTAAAAATAAAAGTTATGTCATCATTTACTCCTTTCAGTTGTATGCATTTCTTTCTTCTGCTGAACACAAAGGATTATATTTTGAAGAATGTCAGTAACCAATCAGTTGATGGACCCCATTGACTTCCATATATATATATTTTTTTCCTACTATGGAAGTCTATGGGGTCCATCAACTGTCTGGTTACCGATATTAATCAAAATATCTTCCTTTCTGTTCAGCAGATTTGAAACAACTTGAGGGTGAGTAAATGATGACAGAATTTTCATTTTTAAGTGAACTATTCCTTTAAGTATGCAAATTGGGATGCACTTACTGTTTGCATACCTAGAAATCAATAAGTGCAGTAAACTGAATCCAACCTGTCACAAAATGGTCTGTGACTTCTTTTAATGAACAGCTACTTTTTCATTAAGTGCAAATTCTAAAAACAATATATAAATTCAAAACAAATGCAGAACATGTTAAAGATCATTAAATGATAAGCTGTTACCCCATAAAAGCAGTTTATTAGTGTAGTGAATACTGACATCCATTCAAATACATTCTCTTGTCTCCTTTCCTGTGTATCACAGTGTTTTTTTGTTTGTTTGTTTGTTTGTTTGTGCAAAAGGCTTGTCTTAAAGGGTTAGTTCACCCAATACAATTTCTGTCATTAATTACTATGTCATTAATACCCTCATGTCATTCCGAAACCCGTAAGAACTTTGGTCATCTTCGGAACACAAATTAAGACATTTTTGAAAAAAAAATCTGAGAGGTTTGGAGTGACATGAGGGTGAGTAATTAATGACAGAAATTTCATTTTTGGGTAAACCATCCCTTTAAAGTTGCTTTGGTTGCAGTAAAGAAGACATGGAGGATGAATCAGACGAAAGGGACATTTCAGAGCCGCCCATGCAGCCAAATCAAATATTAAACCTGTAAACTAATTTTTATCCATGAAAACAAACAAGAAAACAAACAACCCTAAGCTCTGGCTGAATTCTTGTTATTCCTTACTAAAATGAAATGGGGAAAAAAGTTTCTTGTTTCTCTTTATTTATTTTTACATTGAAAATCAAATAATCAGAAGGTACACGAACCACTGTGGAACTGGTGTGATTTTTAATACAAATTTGCTGAAATATACATTTGAACTATAGCCTATAACTATATAGCAGAATATAACTATAGCCTATAACTATAGAACTATACTACAGTAGCCTACATACTGAAAATGTGCAAGGCTTCATTAAGAAGACAAATCATATCACAAAGCATTAAGCTGTTCACCAGCACAACATCCTCAGGGCTGCAACTGCACCGAAAAATGTATGGTGTGATGTTTCTTGATATAGCTCTAGTGTCACTTTTGCTTCTCTTGGTGATACAACTTTACTGGTGGGAAGGTGAATCTTCTCACTATTCTATTCTATTCTATTCTATTCTATTCTATTCTATTCTATTCTATTCTATTCTATTCTATATTCTATTTTTATTCTATTCTATTTTATTCTATTGAATGAGCAAGCTCTTTCTAACAGAGACTAAATTTGTGTCAGAAACTGTCTCCTCATTTTACATTGTTGCGCATCGTCAAGAGCCTTTCAATGAGCAACTCTCATAGCAACATGAACAGGGCCACTCTAAAATATGCAGTTGTGAAGACATATTCCCCATGACATGGGGCCTTTCTTTAAAAGCCTCAACCCCAGCTCAGAGCACTCATCATGGGAGAGATCTAGGGAGATGTGGCATGTTTTCAAGTCGACAGAAAGCTTTTGGAATGATTTACCAAACACTTTGACCACCAGCTTCACTAATCTTAAACCAGGCACACAGTACTCAGACTATAGAGAGAAAGAGAGAGAAATAGAGAGAGAGAGAGAGAGAGAGAGAGAGAGAGAGAGAGAGAGAGAGAGAGAGAGAGAGAGAGAGAGAGAGAGAGAGAGAGAGAGAGAGAGAGAGAGAGAGAGAGAGAGAGAGAGAGAGAAATGGACAGATAGATATATAGATAGAAAGACAGACAGACAGACAGACAGACAGATAGATAGGTAGATAGATAGATAGATAGATAGATAGATAGATAGATAGATAGATAGATAGATAGATAGATAGATAGATAGATAGATAGATAGATAGATAGATAGATAGATAGATAGATAGATAGATAGATAGATAGATAGATAGATAGAGAGTGAGTCCTTAAGTTACTGTCTATGGTATATAACTTCTACGTGATGATTTTAAGGCAACAGGTCAGATGTCTTCAGGGTCCTTCCCACATATAATGACATAATTTAGCATTTAGCACAGGTCAAATATCAAATATTAAAGCTAAAGCCAGACATGCTTCATGTTAAATCCACTATTGACCTCATCCTGGCTACTGGCTGAAGTTACATTATCAAATGAGAAACACTGTTTGCTTTCCACACAAATATGAACGAGGGGTGGGGGGAGTTACATAACAAGCTCTTGATGAGAGGAGGTCATACGAGATTACTCACAACTCTCCAGCTGCATTATGCACGTCTGCACATCCATGGGGAAATTCTTCAGATCCATTGGACAAGAGAGTGTCAGTGTCAATCTAAAAATTGAATGGAAAAAATAATCGATTTTATAAATCATACACACGCCTTTTGTTTTAATAAACAGTAGAAAACATGTAAAAAATGCAAATGCAATTCAATGTACATTTTCTGAATGTTTGTGAAAATCCACAGCTCAGACAAAGAAGGAAATCAAAGAGGAGGGCTTTGAGCATCCGAAGCTGCTTGAGTGGTGGAATTTCTGATCGAGGCCACTAAAGCAGAGGAGAGACGAGTCTGACAGCCGCAGATTGGCCATGTTTTAATTACACACTTTCTCCCTTTGGGCACCACGTGAATTTCAGTCAGAGTGAATCCTCTGTCGTCTCACATCTGCTCAGCTTTCCGTCATATCTTCTCAAAAGCCTGACATAATTTACCTCTCACTATTAACTCCAGCACAACCCATCAACCCTCATGCTGCCACAATAATGTTGTTTTCTTATAGCTTCACTGCAGTGATTGATGTTGAATGACATTGTTTATCATGACAATTGTTTAGGGGTTAGTTACATTTTAGGGTTAAAAGGGAAATTATATTAAATGAGTCTGTGTCAGCTGAGATATTTCATTACTATGGATTGTAGACTGACATTTTCAGAAGCTAGTGCAGCAGTTATTTCAAAGGCCATGGCCCTACCTACACAAATTTGTTTGTGAATTGTCAGTCATTGTGAAAAAGATCAACACGAATTTATTACAATCGTAGGCTTTGCCGAAGAAATTACCTCTCTTTTGTCATGACTGGTAATTGAATTTACGAGTATGTATGCTTTTTTTATTCGTAAATGTAGATACAGTTTTTTTAGGGGGGGAGGGGTGTGTCTAATACAAAACTGTATCTTTTACTAAAACCAACCGACAATTTTTTTTAAAGCAGAATTCAGTAGATGCAAACCATTCTGTAACTACAAGTAAAATATATGTTAATTGACAAAATATGCTATACAGTATATGATAATTGTAACCATGTTGAATAAATGTGTATGAGACTGAATTGAAGACTATCAATATCAGAAACCTATTCCATCAGCTGAAATATAATGAATCTTACTGATAATACAGCTCTATAGGGACAAAACACATGCTGGAATTTGAAATGGTTAAATGCAGTGTTCAATTACATTTCAGTGAAACAAAGTAATTTGGGACATTTCATTTATTGATTTCAAATGCTTTCAATGACCCATTGTTATTCTCACTGGTGCTGAAGGGTCTCACCTGATTGAATAGAGGACATTTCCATTTTTGAATATTCTCAAGAGCTTGTTGTCAGTGGTGACTTCGTGGAAGTGCGCTCCCTTCTCGTTGGCGAAGAACAGATCAGGCTTCCAAATGGAGTCTAACATAGAGGGATCCAGGTCCAGGGAGTCATCTGGGTACTCGCTGTAAGCTAACCGAGGGTCGTTCCACTGCTGCCGGAGGAATATGTTCACTCTGTAATCCTAAGAGACGAGTAAGTGCTTAACATCAGTCAAGGCAAATAGCACCAAAGAGTTGAAACAGGCCTCTCTGCCGGTTTTAAATCAGACATAATGGGTACTTCCATGTACAAGCATGCACAACTGCTGGAAGTTAGGAATGGAAATGAGCATCATTACTTAAAAATTACGGTACAGTAAAATACTGTGTGAGACTTACACATTCAATGCACTGCTATTTACATTTTCACAATTATATGTGTGACATGCAAAATCCTTCAAGGGTAAAACAAATTCCACCCAGACTACATTAAATATGGGCTAAAAGTTTGAAAACCACCACGTTAGATAAATAATTAATGATTTTGTACTGTGATAAGGTGTGTAATATCATCAGTATGATGTTGTGACAGGCCATGGAGTTTAGCCAACTGTTATATTAGATAAAATATCTTAGCAGTTTAGCAAAGGTTATGCCTCCAAGAGGTTACTTCTCCAATCCAATCATTGGGTATGGCGAAACTCAAACATCAATCAGATCTGTTCTGTCCTGCTGTATATGGTGTGAAACGTGACAGACAAGGAAGCAAAATGTTTTTGTTTTTTTAAAGATGCAGTCATGCTTTGTTGAATATGTAAAAATCTGTTAGAATATATTAAAACTATATACTGTATGTGCATGTCTGAGAAACAGGATCTTTTTTCTCTCTGTCAATTTGACGTAGAGCATATCACAGACATGCCATTACATTTGTGTGAGGCACAGCCCACAGCCCATATTAAATTAAAGTTCTGAAAAAATGTTAAAACAGGGAAAAATGTTATACAGTTTTATATATGCCATAATTTTCATGATATTTGCCTAAAGGCCTGGCGGAATTGCATGAGTAATGAAGAAACAAACCTTAATGAACCTCAGCAATAAGCTTGCAGACAGAGTTACAATAATTTGAAACTAATAAAAGCTGAAAGAAAATGTTAAAAACGCATCCAAGTAGAGAGTGAAACTTCTGCTTTTTGACAACAATAGTTATTTTGTTCAGAATTTTAAGAATATACTATAGTCAGACTAAATTTGCCTGAAAGCTATAAGACGAGCAGTCATTAATAATGAATGGAAGGTGACGGCGCGTGGGTGATTATTTGTTAGGCAGCAAGGCGGATAGAGAACTGGGCGGTTTTCATATTTTATCTCTGTCTTTCTAAAACACTCGAAGAACTTCATTAGAAGGTCTGTGCGTCTGAGTGCATGAGTGGTGGGATATTGAAAGGAGGTTCTGCTCATGTAGTTCCACATGGGAAATAGGTGCAACACAGTTAGTGACTAGGCAAATCTCAACTGTGTCAGATCCGCAACTTGTCAGCAGTCATGCACACACACAGGAAAGCATCAGTGTTCTACTCAACTTCCCAAAACCTTTACTTGCAGTGGTTTGTTGACAGAAACATAGCTGATGCTCACAGATTACAGATCACCGAATTGGCCAACATCAGCTGATAAAACATGCCTTACTTTCATTATAGATGTCACACCACTTCTTTGTCAATCTCTTGCCCGCTTTGTCATCAACTTAGTGGCAAATTCTGTCCTCTGCACATTTCTTTACGGTTTGTGTGGAGGAGCTTGATTGAACCCGTGCAGCGCATCTGCGATTGCTCAACCCGCTGCAGGCCTTCAGTGGCTCCATGGCAATCTCCACACATCTGCTCTATGATTGCCTACTCAAGCGGGACTCAATGGCATTGAGGGGGGGAATCTGCGCCCGTGCCAACAAGCAAGCGATTAATCACATCTCCCTATGTCTGCGGATTCTGTAACAGTCAGATAGTCCAGTCAATACATTCACTGCTTTGGTGGTGACTATTGAAACACTCAACCTGCATGTTGTCAGCATAACTGTTGGCAACTCTAAGCCTGCATGTTGTAAGCAGATGGCAAAAAATAAAAATGTGGCACTTACAAGCAAAAATCAAGTTTCACATCAGTCCAGACGTGCAAAACATCTTCACGACGTGGGGATGGAATTGAAAACCTTATTTTGGTTAACCATCTTAACTCCACTTAATGAAGCTATAGATAATCTTGAGATTATTGTTTTTTTCAGCTGGTGAACAGATCAGCACATGGACTGGCAGATGTGCCCGGATTCTGAAAAACCAAAGGGTAATCTATCTGTATGGAGACATGTTCAACAACAACCCCTTAATATGTTGTTTTGAAATAGCAACTACTTGAGGTTAAACCTTCATAACCTCATAATCGAACAATAAAGAAATAACAGATTAAAGCAGTGGATCATCTGATAATCCCTTAGATGTTTAGATGCTCCTGTCCTTTAATTTTCTTTCATTGTAGCAAACAATTTAAGTGGCATATGAAGAAATATAAATGGTGCCACTTGTCATTATGAATATCAGCTGTCTGGGAACTGAGGATTGTCCAGAATAATGTTCTGTTATTGCAGTGTTTTTGTTCCTGGATGTTAGGATTATCCCATGGCCTTAATGCTGAGGGAAGGGGTCAAATGGTATGGGCAGTGAATCTAAGAAGAGTTAATCCATATGTAAGATATGGGGAAGCATATCTAGAGAGAATTCCTTTCCCTGACATTTCACCCTCTTCTTCACCCTTTCCTAGTAAAGCTTATAGACAAGGACAACCAATATGAAGGATGTTGTTTATTACTGCACATTGAAACTCTCCTGAAGATGTGTAATATACCAGAAAGTTTTGAACATATATTTATTTGAAATATATTTTCTTGATAGACCTCAACAATGTGTTTTTAGATAACCTTATGTTAACATGAGTGTAGTTAACTGATTTGACCACTAACTTGAAAAATTTGTGACCTGAAATGTTTTTCAAAAGATGAAAAAGAAAAATCTTTAGAAATCTAGTTTAAGGGCGTTTTCACACCTGTATCGTTTGGAGGATTTGTTTCAGCACCCTGCACGTTTTCTCCTTTAGTTCAGTTAATTTAGGAACATATGAACATGGAAACCATGTTTGGATTAGCACCAAAAAATCGATCTGAAATCGCCTGAATGAGGTGGTCTCTGCCCGCTTGAAAACGAACTCTGGAGTGGTTCGCTTGTGGTGAGAAAGCAATCCGACCCAACGGACCATAGACAAAGTGAAAATTTGAAACTGAAATTTGGTTGGACAAACATACAGTATTTAATGACAGCTACAAAAATAGCCAGAATAAGTCCACAGAGCTATTATATCCATCCTAATGGAGAGGAATCTGTATGAGAAAAAAATTAGCTGTATGAGTTGCATTTTAAATGTATTTTATAACAACTTAAGGAATCTGGAATCAGAAAAAAGTGTCATGCCACTGAGCTCAGTTGTACCCTAGATCACATAGAACATTTTGTTGATTTGAGTAAATGGCAAGAGACTTGTACCCAGCTTGAAGGAAGGAATATTTATGAAGAGAAGTCCACTCTGAGTGAGGAAAAGGCTTTGGCAAAAGCACATTCTCTTCAGACATAATTATTTTAGAGTGAGTGTGCCATCTCACAGCGCATAACTTATTCAGAGCTAGCAGAGGGATGAAGGTGACAAGGCACTCTCAGTATATGTGTGTGTGATGAGCATGTGTGTTCACAGACAGGAATGTTTGGACACTTGTGTAGATAAGATAAAAGCACATCTCCTTGTTTCTGTGTGTAGATCCGTGTTGTAATGGGGTGAAATCCCAAATGTGGCTGTCTGCAGAGTATGGCATGACCAAATATTCAAAAAGAACAAAAAAAAAATAAAAATAAACACATAAAGCGCAACATACACAGAGTTCCGTTGCTGAGCACACCTGGAGCCTCTTTCTATTCAACCGTGGTGGCATATAATGTACAAACAAGGTCCCTGCAGGGATGAACTGCTCAAGTAAGTACAATAACTCCTTTCTGCTACTCTTTTGCTGATTCCCTAGAGGATTAAAGATATGGCTACCTGTTGTGATTCACCCCAGTGGTTGTTGTTAACCCACACTGCTGTCTCCAGCTCAACTTGTGAACCACTGGAGGTAACCTGCTCACTCTCTCTCTCTCTCACTCACTCACTCACTCACTCACTCACTCACTCACTCACTCACTCACTGCTGTACCTTCTATATTGGATCCGACAGGAACGGCGCAACACACTTAAGTGAGTAAAGTTTTTACTCACTATTGCTTTGTTACAGATCGTTTGATATGTATGGGTTATATACACGTCTAACCAAAATCACCAGTGACATCTGATATGTAATGATTCATGTAGGCGTATAATCAGATGTTTTTGTCCCAAAACTGTTTATTGTCAGCAAATCAAACTTCATATTTTTTCTCTTAATAGGATGAAAATAACTTGCTATTTAATCTGTGATTAAATTAAATATAGAAAGCGATCAAAGAGCGCTTCCTTTTACAATTGCTGGAGCTGTCAAACAAACAGCATGATGGACTCTTGCCAAAACTGCCGTTATAATCATCAAATCTCTTATTTACATTGTGTTTGCACTGTTAGTTATGATGAAAGCATTCGTTAGTGTGCAGAAATCAAGTTACAATGACAAGATCACTGCATTTCATGCTCTCAACATGTCTGTGATCGACTACAATGCCCATCCACTGCAACCTTTCATACAACGATCTAAATATGATGCTATAGATCTAAATATAATGCTATAATCAACTATTTTCACGATTAGTAAACCTTGAGAACTGTAATAGGAAAAATGTGCTAAACGTTTTCAAGAGAGTTCCACATGTAACGGCCACTGGTGTCGCTAATAACAAGGGTTTCTGAATTCTACATTTAGCCACTTTAAGGTGAAGATTTCAAGGGCTGAGACTAAAGACAAAGGGTCTAAAGCCCTCCTAATTTTATCTCACAAAATTACTTCCTAGGAGCCTGGTGACGGAAGCAAGTTTGTGTCCCGTCTGACATTCAGCCACTGGACACTTCCTAACAGTGTCCTACAGTCTTTCTCACAATCTGGATTTAGATGTAATACGACATGCATGCAAGCAGGAAACGTTTCCTCCATACAAAACACACTCTTTTTTTGTGTGTGCTATACTGTTTCTGAACTGCATATTTTAATGACAGACTATTAGTGAATTAATTACACCCTGTAGAAACAATCATCACAGTGCTAATATAATTGCTATGATTTATAATGTGTAAACACCACCATGGGGCATTTGTGCATGAAAACTCATGCATGATCGCCGGATTGTGAATACATACCATAGTTGTCTCTGCAATGGAGCCGAAACTGTTAATGAATATGTTGCATGATACATTCACAGGCGGACCTGTAAAAAAGTAAAGTGAAATCAGTCATGAGACACCACAACCTCTACAAATACTTTTAAAAGTGTCATTAGTTAACCAAGGTTGTTATACATATGCGAGTATTTAATACTTCAATTAATATCAGTTTTATCTCTTTTGCATATTCTTTGCTCTAGAGAATAATTGTTAATTGAAGATCAAGAAAAACAAGAGAAGAAAACATTTGGTTCCACTTTATGTACTGACAATTAAATTAATCATGTTTTTATGTTGTACTTATATTTAACAAATACCTGCATGTAATTACAGAAGTAAATAATTTCGTAATTACATCTATAATTACACAGTTGATATCTTGATGTGTACAATGAACTCAGGGGATACATTTATTGTTTTATTATGCATCTGTCTGAAACACAGCGAAGTCAGGATCCTGTCATTGAGCGTTGCCTCTCTTTTTTTTAGAACTTTTTAAACTCCCTTTACTTGACATTTATGAATTAGTGGCTTCTGTTAATGAGCTTCTGAGGGGAAGTCTTTTGCCAGTTTAATAATTTAAGAAAGCTCAGGCTGATTTATGGTTTGAGATGGTTTGGGTTCAGGGACATTCTGTATCAGCATGGAAGAATGTATTCAGGGTCAGCAGAAACATCTAGAAGCAATAGGAACCAGGAGCTGTGCAGTATTTTTACATAATCATTTCATAGCATGAAATGGAATATAGTCAGATCTGCTTTAGCTTTGTACCACGTGAAAGATAAATCTCGTATAGGCACCAACGATCATTATAACTAAAGGTTTGAAATATATCAAATCAAAAACAAGAAATGGTGGCAAAAAAATACTAAAGATACCAAAATGTATTCCTTTCAAGGAGAAAAAGAGCAACTACCTTTAAAGTTGGGCCTTATTCTGGCATCATAACCTGAGATTCTTCCCATGAGCTTGTCAAGGAAGACAGAGGGTGACATGGATTCCGCTTTTCTTCGAGGGTTTTCTTGTTCTTTTGATGTTACCAAACTTAAAAAGAGAGAGAGAGAGAGAGAGAGAGAGAGAGAGAGAGAGAGAGAGAGAGAGAGAGACAGAGAGAGAGAGAGAGAGACAGAGAGAGAGAGAGAGAGAGAAGGGGGAGGGGAGAGGGACAGAGAGAGAGAGAGATATTTTTGCAGATCAGCCACGACAGTCAACAAGGCTACAAATGTAACGGGCTATACTAATGTCATCTGACATCACATGCTCAGGTTTTGCATTTGGGGCATTAGACAAGGCTGTAAAATAAGCATCTTTTATTCACTTCAAGATATGAAGGCTAAAAATACAGATAAATATCTTTGCATTCAAATTTGTACATATTTAGCATCTTGAGCAATGGATTTAGCAATGTATACAGATGCCTGTGGGTAAGATTTGTTATTGCACTGCATTCATGCCACCCCTATAATACCCAGGTGAAGAAAAATAGATATTATAAGAATAATATGTTGCATAACAATAATAATAATAGCATTCAGCTTAATTTCATTTTGAAATGCATGGCATATGCTTCTCTGAGACTCATTGCATATGATCATACATGGCTAATATGCAACATAAACAGCTGGTGTACAAGTACTGCTGCCAAACTCCCTAAACAGAACTCTGTATTGT
Organism: Gila orcuttii; assembly: GCA_026230005.1. Lineage (NCBI taxonomy): Eukaryota > Metazoa > Chordata > Actinopteri > Cypriniformes > Leuciscidae > Gila > Gila orcuttii. Next base: position 25,272,666 of record JAPDVR010000002.1, on the reverse strand, counting down.
GATGCACAATGGAAAATTGTACTGCCATATTTCCTTTTAGTAATGACTGAAAGAGAATAATTTTGTCAGGCATTCTTTCTCTTGATACTGATCAGGGGTACAAGGAAGTTCTATTGGCAGCTGCAGATAAGGGATAATTTATGTCTTGATTATTACCCCAGTGTTGAAAGTTGCTATTCTTAGTGATTGGCTTTTATATGTGTATGCTGGATTTTTTCCCATTTGCACCCCTCTGCTCCTCAAAGAGAAGTTCACATACGGCAAGCAGTGATAGGCTGTGGTTAGAAGTAAGGAAACCTTCAAATTCTTGCCAGTGAATCTCATTTTGAAGCGTGGGAAGGACATGTTATTGATCGATTTGGCCCAATGAAAACACAATGTATATTCTCAGGAATTTGTGGACTTGACATTTCATTGATCTTTTTTTCCTAAACTAATCAGGTGAGAGATACTCACTGGGGAGCTGGGAAAAGCTGTGGACAAATATCCACGAGGAACATCCATGCTTTTAAACATTTAAACCTTCTTGTTGCAGAAGCATAATGCAAACATTAAAACACAAGTTAAATACTTTAAATTTTCTTTTTCATACTTTTTACAAAATATATATTTTGTGAAAGTTACACATCTTTCCAATGTAGTGGACACAATATATTTAAGGTGGTAAAAGAAGCACAAGATGCCCCATTGTTCAAAATTATCTAAATGTTGAATGTATAATGTATAATATCTTCAAGTATGTTCCCCTGCACTCCCTGAATTCTTTCCTGACAAGCTTAAGCATATCCAGTCAGTTTTCCTGGTATAATTATCCAGGATAATTTATTAGTCATGCAAACCCCTTTGACACAATCATTATCAATTATCATATGGAAATGAGGACACATGGCGATCTGAAACATAGAGCACCACAGGCCACTTTTTGCAAAATATGAGGAAATCTGGAATTAAGTGAGGAAATACAATAATCTGTTACTGTAGTGTTGTATTATAGTTGTAATGTACAATACAGCTGTATGAAATACATAAATAGCATCAATGTTAATCACAAAAATCAATAATTTGTCAACAGGCTGGCAAAAAATGTGTGTTAATATAAATGTTAAAATTTTAAGTGAGAAAATATAAGAAGTATGAAAAATAATAATAACATTTATAAAAAAAAATGTCAAATATAAATATAAACTAAAAATAGAAAATAAATAAAACACAAGTAACATTCAGTGTATGGTTGTTCACAAAATGCCAGTGCAATGAACCGAGCATGAACCATGATCTGGCTTCATGTAATCTGTGACATGATTCATGTATTAAGCAATGTGACAAGATTGTATCTACAGAAATGCTTCTTTCTGGCTACTGAAGCACCTCATTAAGTTCCTGATGAACATAGGTCAAAGGTCAGACAGTAAGATTAGGATTAAAAGCTTGTGACGCAAAATTACAGCATTACTGACACTCGCTGCTCCGTCCCGCAAAATCATGCTGTGAGGCAAACACATAAACGCATATTCACAACTCTGAGGCTGCTTTGGTCAGCACAGATCAGCTTTGCTCACCACTGTTGACACTGACATTCCTCTGAGCGTTCTGTTGCCATTTATTCTTCACCAGTTTCCTCTTTCTCATTTTTCTAAGGGTTTGAGTTCTATTGTTTAAGTTTCAAAGCTCTGAGACTAAGCAAAACTAGATCAGTTTAGAGCAAAGCAGAAGTGACTTGAGAGGGCTTTAGTGTTTCTCCATTTTTGGCTGGAGCAGCATAGAGGATGATGATTTTACTCTCTACCTTTATTCCAAAGCCAACTAAAGAGAATAATCACCTTTGATATCTTTCCACATCTGGGACCAATGTACTGGTTTTTGTCACACAGTTGTCTGTTTTCACTCGTTTAGGGCATAATCACGATAACCACGAGTATATTGAGGAACACTGAGGTCCACCCCAATAATTAGATATGTTGAAAATCGTCCCATAGAAGCCGGACATGAATTCCAGTGCAATGCTTCATTTTAGGCGCAGTAAAAACGGAAAACTTTTTTATGCGTTTTGACCTTTCATTTACACAAAAACAGCGTTTTGGGGGCCTGGAAACACAGCTTTTTGAAAACGATGTTACCATCTCATGTGTAAACTACATTAATACGAATTTGTGAAACGGTGACGTCATGCACATGCATATTACGTGCTCGGTCTATAGGCGAGCAGTGTTTCTTTACAAAGTGAAATTGTCAACTGGCTTGGCATGCATACTAGAGAGGTTTTTAGTCGTTTTCGCCTATTTGAAAATGCTGTCGTTTGTTCGAAACCTTTCAAAAATACAAAGGAAACTTTTCCTATTTTAGTACATCATTGTCATGTAAATGTACCCTTAATGGTGAAAGTGAACCAGTGCACGAGCAGAAAAACTAAAGTGAGGAAAGCAAGCAAATGCCAAAGTCAAGACGGTATACACAGAATGAGTATTCTGTGTATACCGTCTTGACTTTGGCATTTGCTTGCTTTCCTCACTTTAGTTTTGTCTGCTAAATCTTCTAATCTTACAGCATAATTTTAACTGAGTATTCCAAAAAACAAATATTTTCATAATGACATGGCTGTCTGGAATGAAGAAAGCTAAGACCAACTGATAAACATGATTTAAATTCAAAATGTTAAGTGAGCACTACTTTATGGTTTGTATAGCCACAGACCTAATTCCGTTTTTGAATCACAAATACAGACTACAGGTATGGAAAGCCACCTACAGGTTGTGACAGTGCAGTAAACTACATGGCTATACGTTTTACTTTCACTTTCACTTTAACAGAAAGGGCGTAGTGACTAATTAAGGCTAATTAACGGCGGAAAGGGAAATGAAGGCAAGGTATATTTAACCAGGTGGAAAGAGGGCACGTGACCTGGGTATGTTGGTTTGACCTGTGAGAGTGAGTGAAGTTAGCGATTACCGAGTGGAATGGACAATGTCCTGTGTTGGGTGAACTGAGGCTTCCTGCCCATACTGTCTGTTGCGACGTGGAGTCTGGGGATTCCAATGCGACGCACCTCAAAGACCGGCTATTGTAAGTGAACGGTTCACTCAACAAACAAGGGGTTAACTTCCCTCCGGGAGCTAGACGAGGTCCTACCACATTCTCCTGTTGTGATTCCATCTGCCAAAACTGTTTGGCATGAATATGGACACTCGAATCTGCCTGTGTGGCCACCCAGTTAGAGTGTGAACAGTATTACCCAGTTTTTGTTGGAGTATTGTTTTGTATTTGTGTGAAAACTGATATTGAACATCCAACGTTGAGAACAATACATTTATTTGCTTATTGTTTTGTTTTGTTTTCAAAATCAGTAACTTTTGAATGATGTGATGAGCATTTAGTAATAAATTACAATTAAACTGAGTCCTATTTTGGAATATTTGTTTTTTGTGTGTAATCAGTGGTTCTCTTACGAGAGGTTCTCTCGTATTGCGTAAGTTAGCTTACGCTACGGGAAAGATTCATCTTCTCGAGATATTGAAGCCAAAAAATTATCCTTAATTTTGTATTCATTGTCAACGCAGTGCAGCAGCTAGCAGACCTAGAGCAGGCTGTCTAGCGTGCTCATAGGCTGCCCTGCGGGAACTGCAGCAGCCTACCACTGAGCCCGACGTGACGTCACGTCCAATGAGGGGCGCTCGCGCCTTCACAGCGTCAAAGCCCGCCAGAATGGGCGTGGCTTAGCGTATATAAACAGGGCTCGTAGGCTGTATTCTCTGATTTTCACCTTCTTCAGCGAAGCTCTTCGCATCGCTGGATCTAGAGAGAAGCTGCCGCCGCCGAAGAAGCGACTAGCCAGCTTAGGACAGCGCCTGAAGAAGCCGGCCGTCTTCGCCACCTTCAGCGATCCGTGCCTGCTACGCTATCCGGCGACATATCCTTTGTACCTCACTCTTCACTCTAAAAGAGCAGTGAGCGTCTTTTTCAAGATGCCTCGCATTTCCTGTGGCTCGTGTGGAGCCACGCTCAGCGGCGGAGACCGCCACGAGATCTGCGCTCTCTGCCTGGGCCAGGAACATGCAGCCCGCGCCCTCTCGTCAGGGGGATGCGAGTTCTGCGACGTGCGTCCGATATCGACCCTGCGGGCTCGAATTGAAGCTTTCAACCCCACTCCACCCTTTGTGGGACCGCGCAAAAAGAAGTGCCGTTCCCTCAGGATGCCGGAGCCTGTGGCCACCGCGACGCGCTCGCCGGATACACCCCCTCGAGCCTCGCTCTCGCCTTCTCCGCCTCTCCGCACCGACGCGCAGCTGCCGCCCACGTGCCATACTGCCGTCGCTTCTGATGACGAGGCCGAGGAACGGGCCGCTAAAGACTGCTGTTCCATCCTGGCATCGGACAGCGAGGACTGGTCGGGCTCTCACCATTCCTCCGCCTCTTCGATCCAGGAATCTGGCCGGACCCGGGCTGGAGTGGACGCTGAACTGTTGCGCCTCCTCTCTCAGGCTGTCGATCGACTCGGGCTCGAGTGGTCGCCGCCCAACAGATTCTACAGGCCGACCTCCTCCGCAAATGGGATGAGAAGGGCTGGGACCCAGCTGCCGTTACCGACTTGAGAAGCGCGACGGATCTATCGCTCCGCGCTACCAAGGCCGCAGCTCAAGCCATCGGAAGGTCTATGGCCGCGTTGACCGTCACAGAGAGGCACCTCTGGTTGACGCTCGCCGACATGAGGGAATCCGAGCGCGCTACCTTTCTCAACGCGCCTCTTTCCCCTACCGGTCTCTTCGGCCCAGCGGTGAGCGGGCTCGTCGACGCTTCTCGGAGGTTCAGAAGACCACGGAGGCCATGAATCTCTTCCTGCCTCGGCGCTCGAGTTCCGCTACAGGCCGCTCACGTGACCCGCCGCCTGCGCGAACTACCACTCAGCGCCCATCGCAGCCTAGCCAGCCTTCACAGCGGCGCCAGGGCGGCCGCCCTAGGTCGCGCTCGGACAGCCGTCACAGATCGCCGCCCACCAGAGGGCCTCGGCAAAGGATCGCGCTGAAGCCCGAGCACGCAAAGCCTTCCTAGCGTCATCAGGAAGGAAAAGACGGCCAAGTCCCGCTGCGGCCGGACCGCCGTCAAAGCTGTCAGTCCCCTTCAAACAGGCTACTGCAGTGGTTCATTTAGCAGACAACGAGCCGGTAGAAAAACCCTCTCGCCTGCACACAAACGCCTTTTTTACGGCGACCCAGAGAAATCTAATAAAGAGTATAATTCCTGGTTATCCGGCTCATGCCGAGGGTGTTTTGAGTGTAGAAAAAGTGCCCACTCCCCAGTGTTCACCACTACACACAAGCACAACACTTCCCGTGTCATTCACAAAGCCCACTCTCATAAAGCAGACAAAAGCTGCTCGAGTGTTGAATGTAAGAATTGTATTCAGTCAGGTTATGAATGTAAGTCATGGGCCCGCCAGCGAGCGCTCACGCTTACTAACACAAGCCTCTCCCCGAGCACGGCCCGTGCATTTAAGCGTTGTCACAAAACGCAGGGCGATCATAAAACGCTCCCCGTCCAAAGCGGCCGGGACGTCAAATTTATGTGTCAAATTTATGTTAGTCTCGTGCCCGCTCAAAAGCGCTCACGCTTACTAACATACACTCCGCCCAAGGCTCCGCTCGCACATCACGAAGTGATAAAAGGGCGCTCCCCATTCATGGCAATCGGGACGCCTCTTATGTATCAGCCTGTCACTGCAGTCACCGAGCACTTATTTACGCCTCCGATTCAGTTTCTCAACCCCGCAGTATGCGGCGGTCAGAACCAGGAGTCCATTCGCCCCCTAGCTACATATATAAAAGCATGGGAAGCCATTCCAGGGGTTTCAGAATGGGTGCTGAGCACAATAAGACACGGCTATTCGCTACAGTTCACGGGCCGTCCCCCGCGCTTTCAAGCACGGACCGCGACAACTGTGAATGCAGAAGTAGCACATCTACTTCGTGCAGAAATAGCCAAGCTGCTGTGCAAAGGGGCCATAGAACTGGTACCGCCTTCTCTGAGCGAGTCAGGCTTCAACAGCCGTTATTTCCTCGTACCCAAGAAGGACGGAGCCCTCAGACCCATCTTAGATCTGAGACGTTTGAACAAGGTGCTTATGAAAAGACCGTTCAAAATGCTTACAACCAGGAAAATCCTTGCGCACGTTCACCCGAGGGACTGGTTTATTTCTCTCGATCTGAAAGATGCCTATTTCCAGATTCAGATAATACCCCGTCACAGGCCATTCTTGAGGTAAGCTTTCGATGGTCAGGTTTATCAATACACCGTCCTGCCGTTCGGCTTGTCCCTGGCACCCTGTACATTTACGAAGTGCATGGACGCGGCTCTCGTCCCCTTGAGGAATCAGGGGCTGCGAATTATGAACTATCTGGACGACTGGCTGATTTTGGCACAGTCAGAGGCAGAACTGCTATCTCACAGAACTGTGCTCCTCAGTCACATGGAAAGCTTAGGTCTCACGGTCAACTGGACCAAGAGCTCATTAGTGCCCAGTCAGTCGATTTCCTTTCTAGGAATAGAACTAGACTCTGTGGCCATGACGGCTCGTTTATCGACACAGCGCGCGCCATGTTCGACACCTAGCCGCGTCTTTCCGGACGGGCAGCATCATCCCTTTGAAGACATTCCAGAGGATGCTGGGCTGTATGGCCTCAGCCGCAGCAGTGCTTCAGCTGGGCCTACTGCGCATGCGCCCGCTCCAACGCTGGCTCAATGCTCGTGTGTCTCGCCGAGCTTGGGCTGCCGGCTGCAAATGAATCAGGGTGACACAGACCTGTATTGCAGCTCTGCAGCCCTGGTTAAGAGCCGACTGGTATCAGCGGGGTGTTATGATGGGAGCGGTCTCGTACAGAAAGGTTATCTCGACAGATGTGTCCAACACAGGTTGGGATGCGCTCTTCGAGGGCAGACCGGTCTTTGGCCTGTGGTCAGACCAGGAAAAGCTCCTTCACATAAATTGTCTGGAAATGATAGCGGTCGAGAACGCACTGAGGCGCTTCCTCCCGCTCATACAGGACCACCATGTCCTAGTCCGATCGGACAACATGTCAGGGGTTTCCTATGTGAACCGCCAGGGCGGCGTCAGATCCAGGAACCTCTGTGATCTGACGGAACGCCTCCTCACGTGGTCTCAGCATCACCTGCGCTCGCTGAGAGCTGCACATGTGCCAGGTCACCTGAACGACGGCCCAGACAAACCGTCCAGGGACAACGTTCCCCCAGGGGAATGGTCCCTGCACCCCCAAACAGTCCAGAAATTGTGGTGCCTATTCGGCAAAGCGGAAGTCGACCTATTTGCGTCAAAGGACAACGCTCACTGCCCAGTGTTCTTTTCAAAGAACGAGGACACGCTGGCCCAAGTCTGGCCCAGCCGCCCTCTGTATGCCTTCCCTCCGATCTCTCTGCTACCGCAGGTAATCAAGAGAATCAGGGAAACGCGCTACTCGGTGCTCCTCATAGCCCAGCGCTGGGAGAATCAGATTTGGTTCCCGGAGCTGACGCGGCTGTCACTAACAGCCCCGTGGCCGATTCCGGTGAGAACGGATCTCCTCTCGCAAGCTCGTGGCTCGATCTGGCATCCCCATGCAGAGCGCTGGTCTCTGCACGCGGGGGTGATCAACGGGTACCCGCTTCCCTGCCAGAAGGAGTGATGAACACGATCACGCAGTCTAGAGCTCCCTCTACTAGAAAGCTTTACGCGTCTAAATGGTCTGTGTTCTCCAAATGGTGCACCGACAGAAACCTGGACCCGCGGATGTGTGGGGTCTCGCGGCTGCTCTGTTTCCTACAGGAGCTGTTGGATAAGGGGAGATCCCCATCCACGCTCAAAGTTTATGTGGCGGCCGTTGCTGCGTTCGCTGAGTCGACGCGCGGCCAGTCACTAGGAAAAAACGAGCTTGTCATCCGCTTCCTTAGGGGAGCCAGAAGGATGAACCCTGCGCGCCCCCCGTCGGTTCCTATGTGGGATCTTTCATTGGTCCTCGAGGCCCTGAAAGCTTTCCCCTTTGAACCACTAGACTCCGTGGAGTTAAAAAAAAACGTTTTCCTGACAGCACTGTCATCAGTGAAACGTGTGGGGGACTTATACGCGCTGTCTGTCAGCGCTGCGTGTCTCGAGTTTGGGCCAAATGACTCAAAAGTCATCCTCAAACCTAGATATGGCTATGTTCCTAAAGTGATTGGCATTCCATTCAGAGCGCAGGTCATTTCGCTTTTGGCTCTGCCTTCATCCGATAGCGAGAGCGACGTTAATCTCCTCTGCCCAGTCAGGGCGCTGAGGACTTACACTGCGCGCTCTGCCCCTTTCAGGCGCTCGGAGCAGCTCTTCGTTTCGTTTGGTGGGCGCACCAAGGGTCTCGCTGCCTCGAAACAGAGCTTATCCAGATGGATTGTGGACGCTATAGCAGCCGCTTACGCGTCGGCAGGTCTGCAATGCCCCCTGGGCATCAGGGCTCATTCCACCAGAGGCATGGCCTCATCGTGGGCATGGTCCTGCGGAATTTCTTTCATGACATATGTGTGGCGGCGGGCTGGTCCTCCCCGTCCACCTTTGTCAGGTTTTATAACCTAGAAGTTCCCGCTCTGCAGGCAAAACTTCTGTCAGTTTAAGTGAGATGTACGTTCTGTCCAGATAGGTTCGTGCGCAGGCTACTCTCACGCATACTAGCTCTTCTGGTTAAGCTGCACTATTGGGTATGTGCTATATGCTTATGCAGACCGGCGACGCCGCTCTGTATTCCCTATGAGTGCTTATGTACAAGTGCTGGCCCGCGTTGCTGGCCACCTTATTTCCCACTTACCTGGGTTCCCCGGAAAAACCCTGGGACTCATTCTGGATGCTTGGTGCGCACTGCGTTGACAAAGGGTTCCCGTAGCGTAAGCTAACTTACGCAATACGAGAGAACCTCTCGTAAGAGAACGTATCGGTTACCTAACGTAACCTCGGTTCTCTCTAGATGAGGGAATGAGTATTGCGTAACCTGCCGTGCTCGCGCCACGAGCGTTTTCCGCTTCAATCGATGAAAACCAGAGAATACAGCCTACGAGCCCTGTTTATATACGCTAAGCCATGCCCATTCTGGCGGGCTTTGACGCTGTGAAGGCGCGAGCGCCCTTCATTGGACGTGACATCACGTCGGGCTCAGTGGTAGGCTGCTGCAGTTCCCGCAGGGCAGCCTATGAGCACGCTAGACAGCCTGCTCTAGGTCTGCTAGCTGCTGCACTGCGTTGACAATGAATACAAAATTAAGGATAATTTTTTGGCTTCAATATCTCGAGAAGATGAATCTTTCCCGTAGCGTAAGCTAACTTACGCAATACTCGGTTCCTCATCTAGAGAGAACCGAGGTTACGTTAGGTAACCGATACGTTTTCTTTGCTATCTTGGGTTGTTTAATTTTTGTCAGTTTTTATAAAACTGTCTGGCGCCCGAATTTTCTTTGTAAAATAAATAATTTCAGATTAGGGCACCAACCACCACTGTTACAAGGTATGGAAAGGTATTTCCTCAACCGCAGAATGTATGCGCTAGTTGGCTGTCGGTTGTCTTTGCGGTATGTTCAAGAGCAGCAAGGCAATTTTGCTGGTTAGGTTTTTTTATTTTTTATTTATTAATTTATTATTATGTTGGCTTGGTGTGTAACATACTTAACCCTTTGATGCACAACATGGGTCTAAAGTGACCCGGCTGAGTTTTTATCTTTACAATAAATTAATTTAATCATTCAGTATTCCAGGTATTCTTCAGTTAACTTGTTTTTGATCATCACAAATCCTTATTTTTATTTTTCCTTTCTTACTTTTGAATACAAATTGTTTTTGTGTCACTACCATTCTAATGCACAACATGGGTCTAAAAATACCCTTATTCATTTCCTATGTTATTTCAGTCATGGCTGAGTGTTTCTTTTCTGAATCTTTAAAATATATGTATTTTATCATTTGCTATTCCAGGTATTCATTAAATATCTTGCTTTTGATTTCCACAAATCATTATGTTTCCTTTCTTACTTTATAAACAAACACAGTTTCTGTGTTTCTACATCAATTTTACATACATGGGTCTAAAAAGACCGTATTCATTTCCTATGTAATTTCAGTCATGGCTGAGTGCTTCTTTGCTGAATCTTTAAAAATATATGTATTTTTATCATTTGTTATTCCAGATATTCATTAAATATTTATATTTATGTTTCCTTTCTTACTTTACAAACAAATACAGTTTTTGTATTTCTACATCAATTTTACATACATGGGTAAAAAATTACCCATATAGAAACCTTTGATAGTTGCACATTTTTGCAAGTAGGAACATATTTACAGCATAAATACTATTACTATAGTATTACATACTATTCACCTGCCACACATTTCACAACTCAACACAGCTGGTTTTGTATATTTGATTCAAGTCTTATTTTATTTTAACCACAGAAAAAATAAAAAAAAATTGTAAAAGATAACTGGACATAATATTTGAATATTAGGCTATGGTTACCTTGACCATGAAATCCTAGTGAGAAATTACTTGTGAGAAAGAGAAACATATCCAATTCTAGCTAGCTAGCTGTTGACATATTCTATTCCAGCTAGCTAATGTTAGCTACACTAAAAAAAGATGGATTTTTAAAGGGGAACTCAGAAACTCTAGCTATTTCTTCGCTGATTTTCACTTTTGTTGTCGCATGTTTTCTCAGCGAGCTCCCCCTACAGCTGTGGGGCGTATATTTCACAACAATGTCGTAAAAAACTCACTTGCGTCCCCTCCTCCCGCTTTCTACCGCTGCTCATGTGCATTTTTTATTATCGGAGCCGGCCAACTTTATCATGTGGAGCTATGTCTACTGAGGTGGGTAATACATCATACACACTGAGGGCGGCGTGTGTGTTTATGTCGAATTGCCGTAAAGCAGTTTGTGTTTCTCGCTCGTTCTTGCTTCTCACGGGACTCCTATTTCCAACTTACCGGGACGTTAGTCCTCATGTTGCAAGGTTGGTTTTCCGCCTGGGAACGCTGAGGTGAGCGGGGAAAGTCACCATTCTCACCAGAACAGGTTATTAAACCATCCAAATGATTTCTAAACGGTTTTATTAAGTTGAAATAGTTGCCGAATGCCCCTTTAAAGCTTATTTACATGTAATAGGCCTAAAAGTTCTATTAAGAACCGTATCGTCTTGAATAAGCCTTCATTTGCTGAAATAGTTCTATGTGTTAAGAGTTTAGGGTCCTTTATTTCCCACCTTTTTGATTTTACAATCTGTAACTGTCAAAGCCACCTGAAATAACATAGGAAATGAATACGGGTCATTTTAGACCTGTGTATGTAAAATTGATGTAGAAATACAAAAACTGTGTTTGTTTATAAAGTAAGAAAGGAAACATAAACATAATGATTTGTGGAAATCAAAAACAAGATATTTAATGAATACCTGGAATAACAAATGATAAAATGGATATATTTTAATAATTCAGCAAAGAAACATTCAGCAATGACTGAAATAACATAGGAAATGAATGCGGGTCTTTTTAGACCCATATTGTGCATTAGAAGGGGTTTACATAGCTTGTACATCAAAGGGTTAACAAGCACTGATGTTGCTTCTGAAGGTGACAGAAACTGCATCAGTGTAAAAGCCTCTGGCTATGAGAATCATGTCATGAGCTGTGTCCCAATTCAGGGGCTGCATCCTCCGAAGGCCGCATTTGAAGGCCGAATGCGTCAGAGTGGCGCGATGAAGGCTGTCCCAAGTTGAAGGATCCTTCTAATGCGGCCTACCGTTAGTGGTGCCAAGTCCGAGGTTTTCCCGTGGAATTGGGCTATTTTTAAGTTGTTGCCGCGGGTAAACATTTTTTCCGCTGATTGATTTCCATCCCTGTAAGTACGATTTCGACGCTCCAACACCTCCAAAACATGCCTCAGACGTACAATCCAGTGGATAATTCCGCCGCCTGATGGAGAAGATCTGATGGGCTTTTTGGGCTACTTTTGTTGCACAGACTGGGAGAGAATGGACAGATTGTTTTCTCTTCTTGACAGATTGGTAGAGAAATACACTTTTGGTTATGTGAATTAAAATTTGTAAATTAAACAATCGTATACATAATTTGTAAATGAAACACAAAATAATTTCTGTGCATTGTATATTTTTGTAATGCAAGTTATAACTTGTAAATGTAATAAAGAAATTATTCTGTACATTTATTTTTTGTCATGAAAATTAATTTGTACATTTGATACAAAATAAATTGTTCTATACATTTTTACTTACAGTACTTTTTACAACTATTTACAAGATAAGTTACGTTTAAAATAAGAAAAACTAAATTAAATTAAATAAAAAAATGTAAAATTAAATTAAAGGTATACATAAAACAGATTGGAAGAAAACATTTTTTTTTTTTTTTTTTTTGTAGACTTTTATTGAGCTGAGCAGGAGGTCCTGGTGGGTTCAGGTCCATGAGACCCTTGTATGGCCTCTGCCCGTGGGACATCATCTGAGATGAATGCATATTTCCACTGTCCACTGGGCTGCCATGTAACTGAGATGTTCTCAGAAAGAGGGAAGAAAAATTAAGAATAATTAACTCACACACTCAAAAATGAAACCATAAAATATTTTAACATGCAAAACCATTCTATGAGCTAAACTCTGCAGGACATCAGCCCTCCAGGACCGAACGTTGCCTATCCCTGATCTATAAGACATATTTTTAGTGTTTCTATTATATACTGTTCATATTTTTTTAAACCATATCTAATATCAAAATCTATTATCCATGTGTAAAAAGTCAGTTTTTCATAAAAATTACAATATTTGCTTGAATAACAATACTTAAAATTTATATTTTAATCCAGAGTAAATTTATGTTGTTACATTCCACCACTGGTTATTTGGAAAATGAAACTAACAAAATGTGTTGTCACATTAACAAATTGTCGCTAGCTGTGTCCCGGGAGTTCAATGCAATGGGACGGTCTGGTTTTGTCGCCTAGCAACTGGTAGTAACATTTGTACTGGACTTTATATATAAAACTTTATATATAACTGCCTAAAAACAAAACGGGGTTGAAATGTTCTAGAATGTCTAAAAATGTTCACCATGGTCAATTTAAGTACATAATAAAGTCTAAAGAGTATAAACTAACCTATATCAAATCACACACTGGTAATAAGTCAACATTTGAAACTTTGTTTTTCTTTCATTTTTATCATTAGATACATCTGATTACTCGATTAAATTGAAACCCAATACTTACATTTAAAAGTGTAATCTGGCAATTTCGTCTCCAGCACGCAATGAATTCTGGGATATGCAAGGCTGCAAAGGACCCTTCTGATGTATCCTGCATTCACGGTAAAAGAAGAACGCATTTGCTGGCCGCATTTTGAAGAAGCCTTCGAAGGACCTTCAAATTGGGACAGCCTTCGTCACGCCACGATGACGCAATCGGCTTTACTTTCTCCTTTAAACAAGTCTCGGTACGTCCTCCGAAGGCTGCGTCGGCAGCAGACTTCGAAGGACGCGGCCTTCAAAGGATGCAGCCCCTGAATTGGGACACAGCTATTGTGTTGGGCCTTCCTGACTATGCAGAATTGTGACGTCAAAAGTGCACAAGTAAAGTGCAAATCTCCAGTTACCAAGCTCCTTCTCAGCAGAAAGAGTCAAGCCTCCAGCAACAGATTTCTTCTCTCTCTCTCTCTCTCTCTCTCTCTCTCTCTCTCTCTCTCTCTCTCTCTCTCTCTCTCTCTGGCAAGAACCCTCTCTCTCTCTCTCTCTTCAAACCCTGGTCTAGGGAGAAACATCCCTACCAGAGAAAGCCATCAGCCATGGATTTGCTCTTGCAACCCCTAGAAGGAGTCACCTCTGGGTCCAAATGTCTTACTGGTTTCCTGCAGTCCCAGATATATTGTCCTTGACACTCTCCCATTCCCTCCCACCAATACCAAAGGAGGCCTAGAGACAGTTACCATGGAAACCACAGGCCAATGAAGCATCAATGGTGGTCAACAGAGCGAGGCAGTCACAGAGGATGCTCATGTTGGAGCCGATCGAAGGAGATTGAGGAGATGGCGTGAATGTGCGTGTGCGGAGCCAGAAGGGAGAATACCGACATCAGTAGATTGCATTCTATCTCAGTGAACAAATGAATCATTGACAGAAATAACATATGGTTAAAATTAGGGCCTACTCTCTCTCTCACACACACACACACACATACATATATATACATTGTAAATTTACTGAATAGATTTGACTGTGTGTGAGGATGTTGTATTCATTGTTCAAAACATTGCTTTGGTTAAAACTCTCATTAAAGATGAGCCCAATGGCTATTATAGCATATTACTTTTAAAAAAAATTTAACTGGTTAAAAAAGATAGAAATGATAAAAGACAGGGTCAGAATGACAGATAAGTCGAGAGAAGGACAGGGTAGTACTTCAAAGTCCACATGAAAGATTGGGAGATGAAGGGGAAGACAGGATATTTGAAGAGAGGGAAAGAATGAAAGAGACAGATTGACAGAGCATATCAATGATAGAAAGAAACAGGATAGCTAAGACAATTAACTGAAAACACCAGCTCACAGTTCAGTCATTATAAAAGAAGAGTTATAGCTTCACCTTTACACTGTGACAGCTCTGACTTAATCAAAAGCACTTACAATTCACACACGGTTCACTTCACATTCAGTCTCAGGCAAGAATAAATGCCAGCAGACACTATGCTCAAATTCACACGCAACATTCATCCACATAGATTGTATCTGAAATATGTCATAGTTTTGTATTGTTCATTTACACAGATTAAAGCAGCATTATAAAATTACTTTCATGTGCTGCACACATTTATTATTTTCGGTTGCGCTCTGCTTATTCACTGGCACCACACACAGGCATCAGCATTTATGCACTCTGTGTACTCTTACTGTAATTAATGTGAATAACCAAAATACACTGTTTAATACTAATTATAGACATGTTTATACAGTTTATGTGTATAATTATGTATATGTACACAAGATTTTTTTGCAAGTTTTTTTAAATCTCTTATGCTCACCAAGGCAGCATTTATTTGTAAAATAGCTGTTTACTATTTTTATATAGGCTTATTGTGAAATTCAAAGTTCTGTCATGAATTTCTAGATGGTGAAGGCTGATTGGTCCTTAACTCAGCCTGCTTGCAATCCCATCATTCTCTATAGAGCACAGCTGATTGGTTCCTGCTCTATCAGTAGCCAATGAGCACGCTGCTCAGCCTTCAATACTTTGTCAGTATTAGTTGTAGCAGTGCAGAGCACTTTCAGAAACCCTCCACCTTCCCCAGCTCCACCTGTATTGATCTGCTACGGGTAATGCATATGCTATATTGTACAGCAGCAGAATGTCTTGCTTGCTCACAGCAGCGTGTCGTGTGTGTATTGGCAGTAGCAAGTCCCGTTCTTGCTCTGCAACAGCAGCAATAACCAACTGCAGCAGCAAATACAGCGGCATAGCAGATCTATTCCGCCAAGACCAAACATTTCGACATTGCCATTCATTACCATGTCAAACACTCACAGAGTTGTCATTACAGAAATATAATTTATTACTGTGATGACAAAGCTGAATTTTCAACAGCCATTACTCCAGTCTTCAGTGTCACATGATCCTTCAGAAATCATTCGAATATTTAGATTTTGTGCTCAAGAAACATTTCTTATTATTATCAATGTAATGTTAAAAACTCAGCCCAGGCTCATTAGGAAAACATACCTGTGGCAACATTTTTACAAAACACATTTTGCGACAGTTTCTAAGTGAAATGTCCACTGAGTCGCGCTAAAAGCATATTTAGTTGTTTTTTTTTTCGGAACAGATGAATGTGAATATAGCAATGTTTTCTTACGTTGGTGTTTGTACGCATCACCGCAGTTCTGAATAGAAATGTCCGGTGAGTGGCGCTAAAATCTCAATGCTCCATCACGGTTTAAAATAACGTACACCTACACTAAACCCTAAACCTACCCGATAGTGTTAACAAAAAGCAAATGTGACATAAAAACGCAATCGTATTGCGTTGTTTTCATTGCGTTTGCATTTTAGCTTTTTTTCTTCCATCTCATTACGCCTAACGAGTCTGTGAAAAGCATCCAGTTAGTATGAGGGGAGTATGGCTGCAGTTTTGTTGTCACCCCCTGTAGGCTTCAGTCTCATTGGGTTGTCATTGCTGTGGGACAAACAACCCGCTCCCCCACCCCTCGTCTGCTTCCCTTAACGTGAAACCACGGCTAAACTGCTGGATCGGTGTGACCTGTCCTGTCAGCATTGGTGCTCACTGTGTTGTCTTGCTTTGCTAATGCGAGGAGGCTGGACACAATTTGGCTCCTTTGTTTTCTAGTGGTTCATCTTCTCTGAATGTTGCCCACTGTCGTTGTTGTGTTGCATACTGTGTGAGATGCTGATGGAACTTGTGTTGTTTAGCTGACGGGCATAGACTGGCCATCAGCCTGAAGTGTGCTGGACTGGC
The DNA here is from genome assembly GCA_026230005.1 of Gila orcuttii. NCBI lineage: Eukaryota > Metazoa > Chordata > Actinopteri > Cypriniformes > Leuciscidae > Gila > Gila orcuttii. The sequence goes on along the minus strand of JAPDVR010000002.1, from coordinate 25,256,139 downwards.
TAATATGTCTTTTCTTATTAAGGTGCTAGTTAGTTTTTTATAGTCAGTGAGTAATGAGTTAATGTGTATGGGAATGTGTTGCCACCCTGTCCCAGAGTATTACCGTGACAGCTGCTATTTATCTAAATTAAAAATCCAGTGACATCAGCCAGCCGAAATAATACCTCAATCAGAGAGTGATATGACTGACTGGTTCCAAACCATGGAGTCAAAAAAGACAAAATTTATCAAATAAAAATAATAACTCTTATAAATAAATAAATAAATAAATAAATATTTTTTCCTTTGTTCCAGTTTCCCGCTCCTCGTTTGTCTCCATGGTTTTTGATTAATTCATCATCACCTGTTCTTCATTTGAGAACGAAGTGTATTTAAGTTCCTCCTTTTCAGTTGGTGTCTGGTTTTGATCATGTGAATGTGTAAACGTATGCTCATTTGTTTATGCCACAAATGCTGTTACGAAGTAATTAGCCTTATGGATTACTTCTTGAGTTTGTTTACTGGAACCTGTTTGAACCTTTTTCATCATCCTCACCATCATCGTCATCTGATCGTGATGGTTTCCACCACTGAATAAAAAAAGTAATTGCGACTTTTTATCTCACAATTCTGACTTGTTTTCCCAGAATTGCGTGACATAAACTCGCAATTGATAGTTATAAAGTCAGAATTGTAATATAAACTGGCAAATTCTGAGGGAATTTTATTATTTTTTCCCCCTCAGAATTGGACTTTATAACTTGAAATTATGTGTTTATATCTCACAATTCTGAGAAAAGAACTCAGCATAGTGAGATATTAACTCCAAAAAGGCTTCTGAGATAAGTTGCAATTATCCTTTTTTTTATTTTTTTTTATTCCGTGGTGGAAACATTCATTCTATACATGAATGATTTAACAAAATAAGCAGCTCACATTTATTTTATTTTTGGAACTAAGAGCAAGAATCTTATGCACACATAAATGATTTGTGAGATTTATTTTATTCCCTACAGAAACCAAAACAAAAGGCTTTTCAGTTCTGTCGACAGTCCGCGCCAATGCTTTAAATACGTTCCATTTTGTGGTCATGAGGGGGAAAAAAAAGGAAGCACATTCTTAAAGTAGGTTTAGATACTCACTTTTGTCACTGAATGTGAGGATGGTATTGATGATGGTGTTTTATTCCCCAAGTACTCACTAGCTTTTGTGTCATGCATCACCATTCATAAATGAATTGTGTTGTTGTGGATACTTTGTATTGATTTTCTGGTGGGTCCTTCTAGGAATACTGTGACTGTGATTGACTGAAAAGCCTTTGTCCGTTCTGTTTCAAATGAGCTCTTTTACATTTGTCACATTAAGTTTCATTTACATTTATTCATTTAGGTGACTCTATAATCCAAAGAACATACAAATGAGTAATGGTGCAAAATTAGTGCATCATGAAGAATTATCCTTTTTTGGAAAAGTATAAACTGGTAGTCTGTCATTGGTAACTGATTTCCTTAGAGATACAAGCATCTTGTGATTTGTCAACTGATTGTTTGACTTTTCTGCTAAATTCGATCAAGACTGGAAGCGGTCAGAGACCTTCTCCTCCCCCATTTCTCTTAAGCATGCACACCCTTGCCAAAATAATCAAAAGGGTGGTCAACCACAAAATTGGTAGTAAAGATAACTGCAATTTGGGTGAAATGGCTTCCATTGCTTGCAGGCAGTGGCACATCTCAACAATCTGTCGTCATAATCTCTTAAAATAAATTCTATCAAACACAGACAAGAAACCACCATGCTTGAATTCAACAAATGCCAATAGTTAAAATCATGTTCATACATAATCACAGTGATCTTTGTTCTTAGCTATATTCATAAGAAACTAGATTATTTTACAGTGTCTGGTTCTGCACATGCAATGAGTAATTTGTTGACTCCCCTATATTGTTAGATTATAAACTTTTAGTTTGTTGAACACGGAGACAAACGAGTGAACACGGAGACAAACGAGTGGCGGGAATCTGAACACAGAACACTGAAGATGAATGAAAACAAACTAAAAGTCCATGAAAACTAAACACACTGAACATACTGTGACACCTTGTAATTAATTTCAGACCCAGGTCTATTAGGTAGTAGTTTCAAACAATTATTTCATGCAATTGTGATCCTTGAATTTTATTTATATTGTCTTGTGTTATCTACACTACTGTTCAAAAGTTAAGATTTTTATTTTTATGTTTTGAAATGTCTTTTATGCTCACCAAGGCAGCATTTATTTGATCAAAAATATTATATCATATTTTATGTCATATTTTTGCAATATTATTACAATATCAAACAACTGTTTTCTATTTTAAAGGTGCTCTAAGCGATGTCGGGTGATGTCACTTCTTGTTGACGTTTAAAGTATTGTCAAACAAAACTGAGGCTAGCTAGACCCTCCCTCCTCCTCATACGCGCACTAACCACCCAAATCCTTATTGTCGGTTATTGGCTGGAACAGTTTGTTATATTTCGTGGTGCGGGTTAGCCCAGTTTGTTTTTGTTGCCGTTTGTGGAGCCTGGGGTGTCCACAGAGACCGCATTTTTTTTTTTACAGTGTATTCAGGGGACAGGCAGCTAGCGGATAGTGAGGAGATGTTTGCTGTGACAAAAAATGTTTTGGCCTAAACAACGCGTGACATTGCTTAGAGCACCTTTAATATAGGCCCTGAATTTTAAGCTGCCATTATTCCAGTCCTCATTGTCACATGATCTTTCTAATATGCTGACTCCTTACTCAGTAAAAGTATTAATTTATTTATAGTAATAAAAAAATATTACTGACCCTAAACTTATGAAAAGAAGTGCATATATCAGAGCTCTTGCAAACCACCACATTTCCTTGTGTGTTTGTGCACACATGGACAATACTGCCGTGCAAAGGCAAAAGACCTTAACTTCAATTTTGGTCAAAATGAGTTATTGCCATATTTGGAACAATGGAGATCAGTTTTATCATGTGGACAAATATCTTGCATCAATTTTGTTCTTTTCTGCTAAAAATAAGATGTTGTTTTTGCCATTACTTCCAAAAGCAGAGGGAAAGCAAAGGCAGAAGACCTTAACATCAGTTACAGTCTTTTAGCTTTGTACCGCTGCACTTTAGAACGCTGTTATTTTAAGTTACAGTGGAGTTAAGGCACTCTGCCTTAGTTTTACCCACCAGCAACGCGTTTGCCGCGCTGAAGTTACGGTGTTATGCCTATATGTAATTGAAGCACTTTTGCAACTACCCACCAGCAACACGTTTGCCGCGCTGAAGTTACGGTGTTATGCCTATATGTAATTGAAGCACTTTTGCAACACGCATTAAATAAAGTAAAAATAAAATTGTTGCAGTGGTTGTTTTCTATCTAGCATTAAGAATTTCCTATTCTCGCGGGAAAACTATGGTAGAGATGGCTTTGAAACGCAAACACCAAGATCAATATGGATGATATGGATAACGTTACATGAAGAAAAAAAAAATTCTACTTCAGATTTTAATACAGCTAGGATACTGGTAGCCTAGTTACCTAGCTAGCGATGCAAACTTGGGCTAAACTAGGCTAACGTAACGTTACTTGACACACAAAACACAACTGTTCTTGATCCACAAATAGCCTACATGATGGTGTGCCAGCTGTAAGACACCATAAATCAAAGCCTGGATACTGTATTAACTAGTACTAGGCGTAACGTTACAAGTTTTCTCGTGCCATACAGGGTGGCTATCTGCCTGCCAATCTGACACTCACTGACAAAAAGTCCAGGGCGGAACTGTCGGACCCTCGGGCGTCCAGGAGCTGTCGGACCCTCGGGCGTCCAGGGCGGAGCTGTCGGACCCTCGGGCGTCCAGGGCGGTGGTGACCCTTCGGGTGGCCGTGGTGGTGAGGACCCTTCGGGTGGCCGTGGTGGTGAGGACCCTTCGGGTGGCCGTGGCGGTGAGGACCCTTCGGGTGGCCGTGGCGGTGAGGACCCTTCGGGCGGCCGTGGCGGTGAGGACCCTTCGGGCGGCCGTGGCGGTGAGGACCCTTCGGGCGGCCGTGGCGGTGAGGACCCTTCGGGCGGCCGTGGTGGTGAGGACCCTTCGGGCGGCCGTGGTGGTGATCTTTTTTCAGGTCTCCGTGGGTCTTTGGCCGACCCCGGCGCAGGCGTATAGCCCCCCCCCCAAAATTTTCTTGGGGAGAAGGACAGGCTCAGGATCGGGAACAGACACCGACTCGGGAACAGACACCGGCTCAGGAACAGACACCGGCTCAGGAACAGACACCGGCTCAGGAACAGACACCGGCTCAGGAACAGACACCGGCTCAGGCTCAACAGCCACCAAAACAATAACGGCCACAAAGACAGACAAAAACACAGAAACAAGCTCTGGCGCAGGATCAACGGGCTCTGGCGCAGGATCAACGGGCTCTGGCGCAGGATCAACGGGCTCTGGCGCAGGATCAACGGGCTCTGGCGCAGAATCAACGGGCTCTGGCGCGGGATCAACGGGCTCTGGCGCGGGATCAACGGGCTCTGGCGCGGGATCAACGGGCTCTGGCGCGGGATCAACGGGCTCTGGCGCGGGATCAACGGGCTCTGGCGCGGGATCAACGGGCTCTGGCGCGGGATCAACGGGCTCTGGCGCGGGATCAACGGGCTCTGGCGCGGGATCAACGGGCTCTGGCGCGGGATCAACGGGCTCTGGCGCGGGATCAGCGGGCTCTGGCGCGGGATCAGCGGGCTCTGGCGCGGGATCAGCGGGCTCTGGCGTGGGATCAGCGGGCTCTGGCGCGGGATCAGCGGGCTCTGGCGCGGGATCAGCGGGCTCTGGCGCGGGATCAGCGGGCTCTGGCGCGGTTATCAGCGGGCTCTGGTGCAGGACTGGACGGGACCAGCACATCATGGGACTCGGAACTGGACGGAACCAGCACATCATGGGACTCGGAACTGGACGGAACCAGCACATCATGGGACTCGGAACTGGACGGGACCAGCGGCGATGAGGGCTTGGTGCTGGACGGAACCAGCGGCGAAGAGGGCTTGGTGCTGGACGGAACCAGCGGCGAAGAGGGCTCCTCTGGACTGATGAGAGGAGGGAGATCGGTGAAGTCATCACACTCGTAAAGAGACTTGACTGGTTCTGGTGCAACTGGACTATATCGTCCATATCCTCCCCTGTGACCTCCACGGCTCCCACGGAACACAGCTAGGCGGGTTCCCACAAAGGTTTGCCTCCAGATCTCCATCTTCCTCTTTTCTTTTTAAAGGTTGATCGTTCTGTCAGGTTTGTGTGCAGGTAGCTGAAGACGAGGACACGGTAGCTGCAGTTTAGGAGTTCTCTTACGAGAGGTTCTCTCGTATTGCGTAAGCTAGCTTACGCTACGGGAAAGATTCATCTTTGCTGAGAGTTTGAAGCCAAAAATTATTTCATAATTTGTATCCATTGACAACGCAGTTCCTCTGCGGCAGACCTAGAGCGGGCTAGCTAGCAGCTCATTGGTTCGCTCAGAGAGAACTGCTTAAGCCTATGGGAGAGCGGGGCTGAACCCGCTACCAATGGGAAGCGCCCGCGCACTCACTGCATCATAGCCCGCCAGAGTGGGCGTGGCTATGGTGTATAAAACAGTCTCTCCCAGGCTTATATGTTGATTCATTTCATCTTCAGCAAGCTACACGCTTCTGCTGTTTTCTGAGAAGAGGAAAGCCGTCGCCGTCGAGAAGGCATCACTCTAGCGAGCTCACGGACCCTGAAGAAGCCGGCCGTCTTCGCCACCTTCAGCCGCCCTGCAAGCTAGTGCCATCCGACGACTGTATCCTTCTCTGTTTTAAAAGAGCTGAGCGTCTTTTTAAAGATGTCTCGAATTTCCTGCGGCTCTTGCCGCGCTCCTCTCTAGGACGGAGACCGCCATATTGTCTGCGCTCTCTGCCTGGGACTCGAGCACGCAGAACTCGCCCTCGCGGATGGAGGTTGCGACTTCTGTGAAAGCCTGCCATTGTCGTCCCTGCGGGCACGACTCCTAGCGGCTCAATCCGCTCCCGCGCCGCCTCTCTCTTCGCCGCGTAAGAAGAAACGCCGCGCCCAGAGGCCGCCGGAGCCCCCTGCGGAAACATGCGGGCCGCCGCCGCCACCGCTTCCCGCTTCCCGCTCTCCCTCCCCGCCCCAGCCGGACTTACAGCTGCCGCCGAGTGGCCGCTCTGTCGCTTCCGAGGACGCCGCGGAGGAGAAGGACTCATGTTCACTGCTCGCTTCAGACAGTGAAGACTGGTCATCTCTCGGTTCCACGAGAGAGTCAGCGGGGACTCGCGCTGGCATAGAGGAAGAACTAATGCGCCTCCTCTCACAGGCCGTTGAACGCCTCGGTCTCGAGTGGGCTCCTCCACCCGAGCAGCCCCCGAACCGGATGGACGGCAGCTTCTTTCACCGGCGCTCGACTCCCGCATGCAACCGGGCCGCCCCATTTCTGCCTGAACTTCACGCAGAACTGACGAAGTCCTGGAATGCTCCACTTTCGGCTAGAAACCGCTCCGACATTTCCGCCTCGCTGCGCTCAGTGGACGGAGCCGCTGAAAAGGGCTACTCTTCCATGCCACCTGTCGAGGACTTGGTCGCCGCACACCTCTGCCCGCCCTCTGCTAGATGGCGTTCTTCTCCCACGCTTCCTTCGAAAGCTTGCAGAGCGACCTCGAGTTTTCACGCTCGCGCTTATGCCGCCGCTGGTCAAGCCGCCGCAGCGCTTCACTCTATGTCTGTCCTCCAAGTACTACAGAGCGATATTCTCCGTGAATGGGCTGAGAGCGGTAGGAACCCCTCCCCCGCTGTCACGGATCTAAGAAGTGCTACGGACCTCGCCCTTCGCGCCACTAAAGCCGCCGCACAAGCTCTGGGGAGATGCATGGCTAGTCTGTGTGTAGCTGAAAGACATCTATGGCTAACACTCGCGGACATGGGAGATTCCGAGCGCGCCGCGTTTCTTAACGCGCCTCTCTCCCCGACGGGTCTTTTTGGATCTGCTGTCACGGGAATTGTTGATCGCTTTTCCGAAGTCCAGAAAGCTACCCAGGCCATGAACTTGTTTCTGCCCCGCCGCGCTAGCTCTTCCGCAGGCCGCTCTCGTGAGCCTCCTGTCAGAGCCCCACCGCAGCGCCCTTCTCAGCAGACTCAAACAGCCCAGCGCAGACAGGGTGGCCGCCCTCGCTCTCGCTCTGACAGACGCCGCAGACCGCCGCCCCCAAGGGGTCCGCGACCCTAAATCATGCTGAAGCCTGATCATCAGAAGTCTGCCTAGCAAAGTTAAGAAAACGACGGCGTTCTCCCGCTGCGGCCGGACCGCCGTCAAAGCTTCGCCCTCTGCCAGTCCCCGTTGTTTCGCCGACTGCTGTAGTGTTTACCGCCATAAACAAGCCGGAGTCCCTACCCGCTTGCGAGCGACAAAAAGCCGTTTTTACGGCTACCCAGAAATATCTCAAAAAGAAAAAATTTGCCGGTTGTGTAGAAAATGTGCCCACAAACATGTGTTCACCCATACACACAAGCATAACATATCCCGTGTCTCTCTCAGAGCCCCTTCACATGAGACGGTCACAGCCCGCTCTAACATCAGAGAAAATAAACACGCCCATGAATTCATGCACGTGTCCCCTCTCTGCTCGCTCTGCTTCACGGCCCATAGACTCCTCTCTGAGTGCAAGTCCCGTTGCAACACACATTCAAAGCGCGCCCACACTCTGTGTTCAGCCCGCTATGTACAGCAATCAGGGCGTGATAACCACTCGGCCACTAGCCGCATGCTCCAAAGCGTGGGAAGCCATTCCAGGCATTTCCCCGTGGGTGCTAAGCATTATAAAGAACGGCTATCTGTTACAGTTTCGCCGCCGCCCGCCTCGTGCACGCGCTCGGCTCGAATCCACTGTCAGCCCGCTGGCCGCCGGCACGCTTCGCTCAGAAATAGCGACGTTGCTACAAAAAGGCGCTATAGAGAGAGTCCCGCCATCTATGACCGAGTCGGGGTTTTACGGCCGTTATTTTCTGGTTCCCAAGAAAGACGGCGGCCTCAGACCGATTTTAGATCTCAGGTCTTTGAACAAAGCGCTCATGAAGAGACCATTCAAGATGCTCACTACCAGGAAACTCCTCGCGCAAGTGCGCCAGGGGGACTGGTTCATCTCTCTAGACCTGAAAGACGCCTATTTTCAGATCCAGATAAATCCCCGTCACAGGCCATTCTTACGTTTCGCCTTCGAGGGTCATGTATATCAATATGCCGTTCTCCCGTTCGGCTTATCCCTGGCGCCCCGTACATTCACGAAGTGCATGGATACGGCGCTCGCCCCCCTGCGGAGTCAGGGGCTGCGTATACTGAATTATCTGGACGACTGGCTGATTTTGGCTCAATCACAGACGGAGCTTCTGTCGCACCGCGCAGTTCTCCTCGACCATCTGAAAACACTGGGCCTCTCTGTCAACTGGACAAAGAGCTCCCTTCAACCCAGTCAATCGATTTCCTTCCTAGGAATAGATTTGAACTTGGTTTCAATGACGGCTCGCCTGTCCTCACAGCGCGCACGCAGTATTCAGCGTCTAGCCGCTTCATTTCAGATGGGCACCCGCATACCCCTGAAAACTTTTCAGAGGATGCTGGGTTACATGGCCTCAGCCTCCGCTGTGCTTCAGCTGGGCCTTCTGCACATGCGCCCGTTTCAGCTCTGGTTAAACAGCCGTGTACCCCACCAAGCGTGGAACACAGGCCGCCAGCTGGTCAGGGTTACGCAGACATGTCTCACGGCACTGCAGCCATGGACAGTAGCAGAATGGTTTCGGCAGGGCGTCACGATGGGGACCTTTTCCCGCCGAAAAGTCATCTCGACAGATGCATCCAACAAGGGTTGGGGTGCAGTCTGCGAGGGCTCACCGGCCTTCGGCCTCTGGTCGACTCAGGAAAGCCCCTTACACATAAACTGTCTGGAAATGCTCGCGGTCGAGAACGCGCTCTCACGCTTCCTCCCGCTCATTCGGGGACACCACGTCCTGATCCGTTCGGACAACATGGCTGTGGTCTCCTATATCAACCGTCAGGGCGGTGTCAGATCCAAGAATCTTTTTCTTCTGACGCACCGCATTTTAGTTTGGTCCCAGAGCCGCCTGCTTTCGCTCAGAGCGACGCCATCTGAACGACGGTCCAGACATACTATCCAGGAACCTCATCTCCATAGGAGAATGGTCCCTGAACACACAGACGGTCCAAATACTGTGGCGGCTATTCGGCAGAGCAGAAGTAGACCTCTTCGCGTCAGAAGAGAACGCTCACTGCCCAATATATTTTACGAGGAGCGAGGACGCGCTAGCCCAGGAATGGCCTCGCCGCCCGCTCTATGCATTCCCTCCGATCGCTCTGTTACATCAGGTAATTCAGAGGATCAGGGACACACGCCACTCGGTGCTCCTCATAGCTCCGCGTTGGGAGAGTCAAAGCTGGGTTCCGGAGCTCACTCAGCTGTCACAGACAGCCCCGTGGCCCATCCCAGTCAGAGCAGATCTCCTCTCTCAAGCTCGCGGCACGATCTGGCACCCCCATCCACAGCGCTGGGCGCTTCATGCATGGGTGATCAACGACTATTCGTCGATTTGCCAGAGGGAGTAAGAAACACTATCATACAGGCTAGAGCACCTTCCACGAGAAGGCTCTATGCGTCTAAATGGTCTGTGTTCTCAAAGTGGTGCACCGAAAAACATCTGGACCCACGGTCATGCGAGGTACCATCTTTGCTAACTTTCCTTCAAGAGATGCTGGACAAGGGCAGGTCCCCCTCCACTCTCAAGGTTTACGTGGCGGCCGTCGCGGCGTTCTCTGAACCCCGGCGCGCTCAGTCCCTGGGCAAAGACGAGTTAGTCATCCGCTTCCTCAGGGGAGCTAAAAGGATGAATCCTCCGCGGCCCCCGTCGGTTCCTATCTGGGATCTTTCTATAGTCCTCGAAGCTATGAAAGCACCCCCGTTCGAACCGCTCGAGTCTGTGGACCTAAAATACCTCTCGCTCAAAACCGTTTTTCTGACGGCTCTGTCCTCAGTAAAACGCGTGGGGGATCTTCACGCGCTCTCATCCAGCGCCGCGTGTCTCGAGTTTGGACCGAATGATTCAGTCGTCATTCTCAAACCTAGGCATGGCTATGTCCCGAAGGCGATTGGTACCCCTTTCAGGGCCCAGATTATTTCTCTATCGGCTCTGCCTCCATCCGATAGTGAGCGCGACGCTAATCTCCTCTGCCCGGTTCGGGCTCTGAGATTATACACTACGCGCGCTGCCGCGTTCAGACGCGCTGAGCAGCTTTTCGTGTCGTTTGGGGGGCGCACCAAAGGTCTGGCCGCCTCTAAACAGACACTGTCTAGATGGATAGTGGACGCGATCGCCTCTGCTTACGCATCAAAATGCCTGCCCTGCCCTTTGGGCATCAGGGCGCACTCCACCAGAGGCATGGCCTCATCGTGGGCATGGTCCTGTGGAGTTTCCATTCATGACATTTGTGTGGCCGCGGGATGGGCCTCCCCGTCCACTTTTGTCAGATTTTACAATTTGGAAGTTCCCGCCTTGCAGGCAAAACTGCTAGGTGTCTAAAAACCAGCTCCCTAAGAAGCTGCATCACTGGGAATCCCTCACACAACCGGTTCGCCCCTTGTGTTCCCCTAAGATGCTTATGTATACACTATGTGCCCGCTCTGCCGGCTTCATTGTACATTCACTCCACATTTCATTATTCCCCCGGTATCACCCTGGGATTCATGAGTGTTTTTCTTAGCGCGCACGGCGTTGACCAGGTGTTCCCGTAGCGTAAGCTAGCTTACGCAATACGAGAGAACCTCTCGTAAGAGAACGAATCGGTTACCTAACGTAACCTCGGTTCTCTCTAGAAGAGGGAACGAGTATTGCGTTCCCGGCCGTGCTTGCGCTACTAGCGTTTCGCTTCACGCTGAAATAAATCAACATATAAGCCTGGGAGAGACTGTTTTATACACCATAGCCACGCCCACTCTGGCGGGCTATGATGCAGTGAGTGCGCGGGCGCTTCCCATTGGTAGCGGGTTCAGCCCCGCTCTCCCATAGGCTTAAGCAGTTCTCTCTGAGAGAACCAATGAGCTGCTAGCTAGCCCGCTCTAGGTCTGCCGCAGAGGAACTGCGTTGTCAATGGATACAAATTATGAAATAATTTTTGGCTTCAAACTCTCAGCAAAGATGAATCTTTCCCGTAGCGTAAGCTAGCTTACGCAATACTCGTTCCCTCTTCTAGAGAGAACCGAGGTTACGTTAGGTAACCGATTCGATTTATTTAACAAACTTAAACTTCCAAAAACAAACAGGAACAAAAGAACAGACTCCAGGACTTCAGGGATAACACACAACCATACACGGATGACAACCAACAAACACTGAGGGAAAACACAAGGCTTAAAAGAACTTGGTCTAATAGGATAATAAACTGAACACAGGTGAAGAAACTGAACACAAACGAGGAGCGGGAAAAACTAACAGGACTGAACCAAAATCACAAAGACAGGGGAAACCAAGATCACAAAACAGAACTAAACACTCTAAAACGTGACAACATGCTCTCCAGACTAAGCAGGGAAGAGAGTCAGTTTGCTATAACTGTCAGTGTTGGAGAGTATATACCTAAGTAGTGAAGCTAAATATCAACTGCCTTCTCTCTTATATATGTAGCATTAGAAATTCCAGACATTAACACACAACAAAAATTAAAAATAAATAAAAAAATACACCCTTTTAAAGTGCCCCTATTACGGTATTTTAAGGGCTCCTAATTGTGTTTTGGTGGCCTCGTACAATTGGTTTACATGCAACCAAGGTAAAAAAAAACAGAGTCTTTTCAACATGTTTTCAACGCAGACCAAACTCTACAGGCCTCAGGTACTGTAGTGTTTGTGGGCGGGTAAAAGTAGATGTTGTTTGTTACAGACCTACGTAGGTTCGTGCAGGAAGTAAGATTGTAATTACTGATGAGTCATTTCAGGCAGTTCAGAATCGGTTACTTCTATTGAAACACAAAAATTCCATTTATTATGCACTTTGATCATTCACAAATAGCTATATTACACTACATGATAGATGATATCGGAAAAAGCATAATAGGGGCACTTTAACATAACTAAAAAGTGAGTTAAATTCTGCTGTTTTAAATCACTGTCATCAGCTCAATTATATAAATCAGGGTGTATATATATTTTTTCAGTTTAAGATTATCTGTTAAATTTGTATGATGTCAATCTAATTCATATTGTTTGCTCTTTCAAAATCCCTCATTGTTTTGTGTCATAAAAAACGTCTGTAATTAAATTTTAAATGATCATATAGTTATATACTTCAAATAAATGTTCTCCTTAAATAGCTTCAATGTTGTTAGCTCCTTTAAATTATGATGAGAAGCTTGTAACTTGGCACGCTACAGTTTCAAAGCAGCTGCCAAATTTAGAGGACTGTCCTATTTTTTCCTAGAGTCACCCTGTGGAGTCTGGGTTTATTGAAATATGAAAAATCCTGGTTTTAGTGCTAAACAGGTGTGAAAGCTCCCTTCCATGTTTGTCCTCTGGGAGCTCTGCAGCAGGAGAGATCTACAGAACTGGAGTACACCATCAGCCAGAACCCAAATATGTTACATGTCTGATTAGGTGACAGAAACACTCTTTCTCTTCTTAACCTTACACATAAATGACAAAGTTTCCTGTACTTGTAAACCTGCTTTTTTCAGATTACTGTCTCTGTCCAAATCTTTTGTCTAGCTTATCATTATGAGACAAGTGCTAACACAGTAATCATTTGTGTTCCACATGGTGATTTTCTACATGCTCTCAATCTTTTGCACTTTTTAATTTTTTTATGGTGACAAGAGACTTTATCATATAGTAAAGATAAGTCCATACACAGCTGTTATTAAATTTTAAACTCTGTTTCTAAGTAATTGCATATGCTCACCACTCCTCGATGTACTTTTACACCACTAACTGAAATGACCAGAGTACCCTGGGATCCTCTGTCTCATTCTCCATATTTTATGTAAGGCCCTCATTTCCTTTTCACTCACATAGCTAATACGCCGACTGCATACATTTCTCATTCTGCAGAACACTGAACTGTCCTTTTCCATATGTTTGAGGTAAACATTGTCTCTAACAATCACTATATTGACAAAATCTATGTGATTTATCTGTTTCTCTGTGACCCAACCTCCAGATCTTTGCCCTTAGCTGCACTCCCAACAGTGTTCCTCTAGTATTGTGGAATGCTGACCACGAACTGGAGATCTGAAAAGACTGCTGATAAGATTTAAAAGCAACAAAGAGAAAGAGGAGTTCAGGTATGCCTGCTGAATAAATGGCTTAGCTCTGTTATCAAAACTTTGAGAGGTGCCTCTGTAATCATCATACTGTATGTGTGTTCCCGACATTAAGAAAGCTACCAAAAAAGGATTGTTTAAAGTGCCCCTATTATTCTAATTTAAAGTTTCCTAATGTTGTTTTGGAGTCTCCTACAACAGGTTTACATACATCAAAGGTCATCTCATTTTCATTTTCTCATAATATACATTTGCACATCACCACATTTTTCAATAATTCTCAAACGACTCGTCAGATGAATCAGTCTTTCTAAATACCTCCTTTCTGCAAGCTACTCTGCTCTGATCGGCCAGATAGCTCAGTCTGTTATGATTAGTCTGCTGCGTACAACGCGTGTGTCGAAAACAGAAACGCCCATTGCCATAACTGAATGTCAGGTCTGTCCTGAGGCTTCCTACAGCTCAGCGATTGTACATCGTAAACTAAAGACAGTAACGAACAATGACGTCGATTTTACCATATCAATCCGAGCGCGAGTCCGATGATGAAACACTGGAAGAACTAATTATTCAACCTGAACCTCTATCGCAAGGATGACTCGAGCAGGACGTTTCTCAGTGATACGCTACTCAGTTTGTGGTACATTATGAGATGTTGCAACTGTAAATCCTCACCATCAGCATTAACAAGTGTATGTCCATCAACAAAGTCCATCCTCAGTTCGTATGAATTAATACAATGTGAATCGTATGAAAATGCATGATTTTTCAGAAAAAAGTAGGCTAAGCATTAAGATCAACCCCACATATAACCATCATGTAAAAACATGAATGAGATTACAATATACAAATTAGCCACCAATTTTCCAAATGTAAATTAGTTATGAATTGTCATGAGATTGTGTTGAAGGAAGCCCACGCTGTTCTGGAACTGAGCACTTGTGTCTGCATGGTCTCATATCCTATATGAACTTATATTACATTACAAACACACATACAGTACTTAACATTCTGTTTCCATCACTTACAACAGACTGATTGTCCGTAGCACAAAGGCTGGACTGAGGAAACACTGCATCAATACTCAGATCAATGCAACCACAGACCTCTCTGCAAAGATCTGCACCTTTCATCTCCATCTTCTAATGTAACATACTTTATGCGCGCACTCACACACACACACACACACACACACACACACACACACACACACACACACACACGCACGCACACACACACACACACACACACACACACACACACACACACACACACACACACACACACACAACAGACAGATAAAATCGCAAAACATTTTTACACAGCCCTCCACAAGACATGCAAACTAAAATATTCACTGTGGCCATGAATTAACAATTCGTTCTCTCAGTTAATAAATTGTGGCCACAATTTACTAATTCGTTCAATTGTTTTAGTGAAATCGTGGCCACATATTAAGAATTCATTCCCAAAATGTATTTATTTGGTCCCTTGTTTTAGTAAATCATGGACACATTGAACTAATTAGTTTCCCCATTTTGGTTGAACTAAAGGGAATGAATTATTACAACCTGGCCACGATTCATTAAATGAAGGGAACACATTATTATATTGTGCACACAATTTACTTAAAACGAGGGAACGAAGATGTATTAGTAAGCCGTGGCAATGAATTGTTCATTCGTGGCCACGAAATACATCATATATCTCTGTACATTTCCATTCCATTGTGATTAGGGTCCAATTCTCACTATTAACTAACTATTAACTTTTGCTTCAATAAACTCCTAATAGCTGATTATTAATAGTTAGTAAGGTAGTTGTTTAGGTATTGGGTAGGATTAAGGGATGTAGAATATGGTCATGCAGAATAAGGCATTAAAAAGTGCTTTATAAGTACTAATAAATAGCCAATATCCAAGTAATATGCATGCTAATAAGCCACCAGTTAATAGTGAGAATTATACACTTAACTAAAGTGTTACCAAAAATTGTTCCCCCACCAGATGAAATGTCTTGAGATGAAATACAATAAATAGTGTGTTGGGTCTTTATAATAAAGTATGGTATGTAAATAAGAAAGTAAGTACGGTCACACAGCACTCATAGACCTTTATTTTTTTTAAAACTTTGTCAAAATATGTTCTGATACCAAATTGCTATATTCTGTAAATATTACTAGCAGCAATAAATGTGTTGGCTTGACAGTATATCAGGACAGCCACTGGCTCAAGCTCTAATCTGCTCAGGCTGGTGTAGATACATGCGCAATTCTCCATTCAATGTTTGTGGATTTGGGTTTAGCTGCTATAGTGTTGCATCACTGCAGCACAATATTTATAAAATTGTCCCTGAAATTTCACAGTGGTCTTCAAACCTACAGCATGTTCCCAATCCTAGAATAGCTCTTATCAAATTAACACAGTTCCGTACTTCTAATTTGTGTACCGACTTACAAGATGTACACTTCATCCAGTTTAGTCTGTTAGTGTGTGTTGTCAAGCCAAGTGGAAACAGGAAACAAGTTAAGTGGACAGGGAAGAGCTCTCCTGCAAGCCCAGCAGAGAGGTATTTTTATTGATGGGAGTAGATGCAGCTTTATTAACGGTGAGCTGAGAAAAACAGGAACTTACACTCCACAGTATGTGACAGCAGTGACACTGATGTGTGACAGAGATTTGCATTTCGCGCATCAGCTGCCACCGAGGTAACTTAAATGTCATAGTTATAGCTTATTTTCACCACTATATGCAAACTGTGACCAGCATGCATAACTCATGTAATAGCTCCCATCCTGGAAGCTCTTTTTGCTGTACGTCACCACCACACCACTGCCTCATCACTTAGTAAGAGGCATAACTGCTGAGAGAACATATTAATGGTGTTTGTTATGACGTTTATGAGGAATCATATAGGGATTTTAAGAGTTAGCATAGCTTTTTTTGTAAACTACTGTTCAAAACTTTGAGGTAAGATTCAAAGAAATTAAAGAAATTAATGCTTTTACTCCGTAAGGATGCATTAAATTCATATATAATATTACAATATAGCTGTTTTCAACTGTAATAATAAGAAATGTTTCTAGAGCACAAAATCAGCCTATTAAAATGATTTCTGAAGGATCATGTGACTGAAGACTGGAGTAATGATGCTGAAAATTCAGTGTTGCTATTACAGGATTAAATTACATTTGAAAACATTAAAATGGAAAACAGATATTTTAAATTGCAATAACATTTCACAATGTCACTGTTTTTACTGTATTTTTTAACAAATACTGAACAGACATGGTGAGCATCCGAGACTTCTTTCAAAACATTAAAAAACGTCTCAGGTTACTATTGTAACCATAGTTCCCTGAGAACAGGGAACGAGACGATGCGTCGATCGACGCCATGGGAACGCCCCCAGCGTGACTGCGTCTGAAGCATCTATGTCAACTAGTCCAATGGAAAGAATGAGCGTCACGGGCGGGTGACGTCATGACCAGGAAATGATAAAAGCACATCCGGTGCAAACCGGCATTAGCTTCGAAAATTGCCGAAGCAAGCCGATCACAGGGATGCAGGAAGTATGGCAGGGTGATGCATCGTCTCGTTCCCTGTTCTCAGGGAACTATGGTTACAATAGTAACCTGAGACGTTCCCTTACGAAGGGAACTCAACGATGCGTCGATCGACGCCATGGGAACGAGAATACCCAAAGCGCCAGAATTCCAAGTACCTGAGTGTTAGTCTGTTGTAACTAAGCACTAAGCACCTGAGAACCTGGGGCAGCATCCAGGTCCAGGCAGTAAAACCTAATGAATGTGAGCGGTGAGGACCAGCCTGCCGCATCACACACGTCTTGAAGAGAAACTCCAAGTAATAAGGCTTTAGAGGCCGCCATACCCCTCGTAGAGTGAGCTCTGACCGCCAAAGGACACGGCTGGTCAGAGTACTCGTATGCAAGTGAAATAGCCTCAACTATCCACTTACTAACCGTCTGTTTAGAAGCAGGAAGACCCTTCTCAGGTGATCCAAGCAAATAAATAACTGGTCGGACTTCCTCATTGAAGATGTCCGATAAACATAAGTATCCAGTGATCGCACTGGACACAAGAAGTTCAGCCTTTCCTGGTCCGCAGTGTGCCACGAAGGAAACGTGAAATCAGGGGGTCTCGACCCAACGATGTACCCCCCACAGGGCGTGGTAAGCCGCAATGGCCGCCACGTAGACCTAAAGCGTGGAAGGGCATAGACCTGACGTAAAGCGCTCCTGCAGGAACTCGAGTACTGTGTTCACAGAACAGTTAACCGGATCCCACTGATGTCGGTGACACCATACAGAAAAAACTTTCCATTTAAGCGCATATAGTTTCCTAGTAGCTGGAGCTCTGGAGCTTAGAATGATCTCAACAACCTCAGTTGAGAGACCACTCTCTATGAGTTGGGCCCCCTCAGAGGCCAAACCCACAGGTTCCAAATCTCCGGTCGGGGGTTTTGAAATATTGTGCCCCCGGCCTGAGACAGAAGGTCTCTCCTGATCGGGATTTCTCCAAGGGAGGACCGTCTAAGAGATGGATCAGGTCCGCAAACCAGATCCGACTCGGCCAGCGTGGTGCTACTAGCAGTAGGCTTATTCCGTACTGGCGAACTCGCTCCAGAACTCCTGGGTGCAGAGCAACAGGGGGAAATGCGTACAGACGTAGCCTCGGCCACGTCTGCACCATAGCATCCAGCCCAGGGGGCTGGGTGAGTAAGGGAGAACCAAAGTGGACAGTGCGTCGTATGCTGAGACGCAAACAGATCCACCTCTGCTTGGCCGTAAAACTCCCAAATAATCCCCTGGCCTCAGCTCCTGCCTCGACAGGATGTCTGCTCCAATATTTTGGTCCCCAAGAATATACACTGCCCTCAGGGAGAGTACCTTCCCCAGAGACCACAGGAGGATCCTCAGACCCCCCTGACGGTTCAGATAAGAGACCACCAATGTGTTGTCTGTACGGACGAGCACATGATGACCCCTCAGGTCTGGGAGGAATTGCTTCAACGCATTGAAGACAGCCATCATCTCCAGGCAATTTATGTGCCACGAGAGATGATGACTCTTCCACAGACCCTGAACCGAGCGGCCTTCCATTACCGCTCCCCAGCCGGTGAGGGAAGCATCTGTCGAGATAGTAACTCGATGGCAAAGAGCTCCAAACACCGGACCCTGGGTTAAGAACCAGTGCTTCCTCCATATAACTAAGGCACGAAAGCAACGCCGCGTGACCTTGATCATACGAAGTGGGTTTCCCCTCGGGGAGAACCCTCTGGTCCTGAGCCACCACTGTAAAGGCCTCATGTACAGCAGGCCAAAAGGTATCCCGTTGGACGCTGCTGCCAAAAGACCCAACAGTCTCCCGAACTGTTTTACAGTGTGTGACTGGCCTAGCTTCAGCTCTTTTGTGGCTGACAGGATAGCAGCTACACGAACGGGCGATAGGGTGGCCCGCATCGTCACTGAATCCCATACCACACCAAGGAAAGTGGTTCTCTGTACTGGAGAAAGCACACTCTTCTTGGTATTGAGCCTCAACCCCAACATCTGCATATGAGCGAGAACGACACCTCGGTGCCGAACCGCCAACTGCTCTGATTCCGCTAGAATCAGCCAGTCGTCGATGTAGTTCAGAATACGTATGCCCTGCAGCCTGAGCGGGGCTAGAGCTGCATCTACGCATTTCGTGAACGTGCGGGGTGATAGAGCTAGACCGAAAGGAAGTACCCAATACTGGTATTCTTTGCCCCCGAAAGAAAACCTTAGGAACCTCCTGTGCTGAGGGAAGATGGAGACATGGAAGTAAGCGTCCTTCAGATCTATCGTGACAAACCAGTCCTCGGATCTGATTTGAGTCACGATCTGTTTGAGTGTCAGCATCTAGAACTTGAGTTCCTGTACTGAACGATTTAACAGACGAAGATCTAAAATGGGACGCAACTCTCCATCCTTTTTTGGAACAATGAAATAACGGCTGTAAAAACCCGACCTCGGTCGGGTGAGTACACCTGTTCTATAGCTTCTTTCGCTAACAGGGCCTTTACCTCTTGCTCCATTACCAGAGCCTGCTCGGGATGCACCACTGTGGGCAACACCCCGCTGTAACGAGGAGGACGTGAACCAAACAGGATTCTGTATCCTTTCTCTACAATCTGCAGGACCCAACGAGAAATATTCGGCAGAAGCTTCCACGCTGCCAGAAAATTTACTAAGGGAACCAGCCTCTCGAGGCTGGTCTCTGGTGTTAACGAGACAGCCAGTCCCGGAGCCTGAAACATAATGGCAGGAACTACCTGAACTGGCTGCTCTAAAACCCCCCTCAGAGGGCGCGAAACCGATGCAGTGCCGCAGCATAGCATCAGCGACTCGCTGGAGACCGCTGCGCCCCGAAGCACCAAGGGTGACGGGGTTGGCAGAACGGTCCCGTGAGGACCCCGAAGTGGAACGGGCACCGTATTCTGAGGTGTACACCGCTCCACTTCGGTCGGGGCTGTCCTCACAGGTCTGACGCCAGTGACGTCAGGACCTCTTTTTTTTTTTTTTTTGAGCCGAAGTCTTCTTCGCCTGAAGAACGGTCCTCAGATCCGGCTTCGACTTAGAAGACTTCGACTGAGAGTGTTGCGCCTGTTTCCATTGTTTATGTGGAGGTGCACGAGACGAAACACTCTCTTTCTGTTGCACATGATATGATGAGCTCGACGGCTGGGTCTGCTCACGCCCAGCAGCCCCAGGGGGCTGGACACGGCGAGGGATAAACTTTTTAAAAGCGTCAGCTTGCTTCTTAGACTCCTGAAATCGTTCGACGACCGCGTGGACTGCGTCGCCAAAGAGACCAGAAGGTTCAAGCGGAGCATCTAATAAAAAAGCTCGATCTTTTTCTTTAATCTCTGACAGATTTAACCATAAGTGTCTCTCAGTAGCTACCAAGGCTGCCATAGACCGCCCAATTGCTCTGGCGGTCTCCTTAGTAGCCCTGAGAGAAAGATCGGTAGCACGACGAAGTTCTCGAATATCGTCATGAGTAATTCCCTCACTACTATCCAGATCCCCCAGCAGGTCAGCTTGATACGCCTGTAGCACTTTTTTGCCATTGTATGCAGACATGCTCCAGCTTGACCTGCTGCCGTATAAGCTTTGCCCACTAAAACCGAGGTGGCTTTAAGCGGTCTAGTGGGCAAAGCCGAGGCTTTCAGGGACGATGCGGGACCAGGCGAAAGATAGCTGTTTTTTATGCTAAATTCTGTTCCGCCTGGGGCATCGCCTCATAACCATACTCTTTTAGCCCTCTTATTCTCGAATAAGTGTTAACTTGAGGGCTAAAAAGTCGTGAAGAGTAATGTTTATTCCACGATTTCGATATTTCATTGTGAAGATCAGGAAAAAAGGGAAGCTCTCGTGGTGGAGATAATGTAGTGGATGATAAAAAGCGCTCATCTAATTTACTTTTAGGACGAGCGCCTTTATTCTCAGATGGCCATACAATATTTATTTATTTTTTTACAGCCCGTGACATAACATCCACCAGCTCATCATATGCTGGGGAAATAAATTGTGAATCTTTTTCCCCCCTGTGTGTGCTTTCACTCTCCATACTCATAACATCGACCTCCTCGGAGGAAGAGCATTGAAGTAATGGAGGGCTCTCTCCCCGGGCGGAAGAAACCGCAGAGCGTGCTTCCGACACCGGGGGGAGAGCGCTGGATCTTCCGGGTAAGGAAGGAGAAAAGGCCAAGAGACCCGTCTCCAACCCCTCCGAAAGATCCTTCCGCGATCCCCAGGAATGCATTCTCCGCGCCGCATCGGCAGACGCGGGTCCTGATCCCTGAGGATCGCGAGCCTGCCCACTCTTTACATCAAAGAGTGACAGGCGAGAGCGGAGCATGCGGAGCGGTATTCGCATTTCACAGTGTTGACACTCAGCCTCCTCGAAGGCTGAGACCGCATGCTCCACTCCCAAACAAATGACACAAAGCTCGTGTGTGTCCCCACCCGTTAAATAACGCGGGCAGGGAGGAACACACTGCTTGTACACTTGTTTCGCCATAACGTTTCCGAATAAATTGCAACAGACAACAATAAATAGACAGAGACAGTATAACACAGATCGCTTGCTGAGGCAACAGAAGCTAATGCCGGTTTGCACCGGATGTGCTTTTATCATTTCCTGGTCATGACGTCACCCGCCCGTGACGCTCATTCTTTCCATTGGACTAGTTGACATAGATGCTTCAGACGCAGTCACGCTGGGGGCGTTCCCATGGCGTCGATCGACGCATCGTTGAGTTCCCTTCGTAAGGGAACTTACTAACTTATCTTTTCAAATACTTTTATCATATAAACATCACTGTTTGTTGAGTACTTTTGTGTTTGTCAAAGTGTTCCCTGTTGCCTTTCAGATAATGAAGTGTCAGATGTTTTATCTTTTTAATCATTTTTGATGTCAAATATTTTTATTTTAACCTGCCATTTGCTTAGATCTTACTCCTCAACATTTTCCTCATACATAAAAGCTTTATGAAAACTTAAACATTTTAAGCTGCTTACAGAGGCTTCCCTCTGTTTCTCTGTTCCTCTGTCTTTCTTTAGATTTCAAAAACTCTGAAGAAAGTATTCAAGAGAAACAAGGCTGGCAGAATAACTCAAAGTGCAATCAATGCTTTGTGACAAAATCTTATCAATAATGCAACAGGAGCTACCTAATCTGCCTTTTACAATACACAAACTGGCACAAGAGGCAGAGGAGTGAAACGGGCTCATAGAAAAAGACTGAAATACCCCTTGAAGGCAGAGAAAAAGAGAGCATTAGTGCTTTTGGAAGCCAAATGGTTTGTTAAAGAATGAGAGCCGGTTGGTCCCAATGCACACGGTGAAAGGTACACGGGAAGAAAACAGAAACAATGAGGTTCTCTTCCCGCAGGGGGTTCGCTCTCATCTTTTGGAACATTCCGCTCCAATGAATGTTTCACCAGATGACAATGAAACCAAGAGCAGTGCAAATATGAACAAACATATGGCTTTGTGTGTGTGTATGTGTATGAGACTCTCTTGTTAATGGGTCATGTCACAGAAAGTGATTTTATGTATTATTCAAATTAAAAGTTGTATCAGTTCATTTTATTTATCTGAGCTAATATGTACTAACAATGGACATTTGTATTCTTTATTATTGAAACAAATGTATTGCTCATTATTAGGAAATTTTAATTAATTCATTAACTAATGTTAACTGATGGGACTTTATTGTAAAATGTTACCATTTATGTAGGTTTAGTAGTTTTTTTATATACAACCACACTGTACTACTGTACATTGTCCACATCACTCCTTTTTAACACCACTAACTGCCTATACATCCTACCATTGACAGAAAATCAGACACATTAAAGATCCTATAAGGTATTAGTTTTTTTAAAATGTATTAGTTGTCGGATTCCCTCCCATTGTTAGTGACAGAATATAGGTATTTGGAAGTTGTATTTTTAGGCATATAACACTTAAAAATAATGACATACGTCTGTATATTTTTGGTGGGTGAAGTGTGAGACTCTCTTGGTGCCGATGACACAATGATGCACGGTGTCCTACACTGTCTTTGGTCCAGTGCTGACATTGGCCTGTCCTTGTCTATTCAAGTTATTTGAGTTGGCACTGGCAGAACTGCTGCCACAAAAAGTCCCTAAATAAACAGACAGGTCTGACAAAGCGACAATCTCTGTCTTTCTCTAATTCATTATGTATGCAGTATTTCCCCACTGAATAGTAATTATGAATAAACATCATAGACACAAAGACATACCACAGGAAACATCTTTTTGTTTTCTATTACATAGCTTTACATAATTAAATCCAAGTCTTCAAACCATGAAACTGTAATGGAAATGTCAGTTTTAATAATAACACACTTTTTAATCCTTCCAACAGTCAGTCTTTGTGAATTGTCAGTGTAGATTAATTCAAATCATCTGTCTAAATGCTAATTGCTTCTGTCTCGTCTCTCTATATCAAGTTCTGATTGATGAAGTGTTCTCTCTTTACCAATCCACATCAAAGTTAATATTTGCAATAAAGTAGGGGAGATTTGTGCTAGTTGTCACACTTTTCACACCAGTGAATATTTCTAAGATAAAGTTAACTTTTTTCTGATAGTCCATTTTAGACATTCTACTAACTACAAGTAGCTAACTTTCATTAATTTGCAACTACATGTCAACTAACTCTAATATATTAGACCGATAGGTTAGACTGTTATGGTTAGGGTTAGTATAATAAGTTGACATGTACTTGAA
Source organism: Gila orcuttii (assembly GCA_026230005.1). Taxonomy (NCBI): domain Eukaryota; kingdom Metazoa; phylum Chordata; class Actinopteri; order Cypriniformes; family Leuciscidae; genus Gila; species Gila orcuttii. The sequence goes on along the minus strand of JAPDVR010000002.1, from coordinate 25,232,498 downwards.
AAGTTAATTATAGTTAGTAGAATGTCTGTGAACAGAGGATCAAAATAAAGTGTTAGTAGATATTAAGAAGAACGTCTACTAATACTCCATGACTGCTATAGTTAACAGGTAGTAGCAAAGTTACTTGTAATTAGTAGAATGTCTAAAGTGACCTATCGAAATAAAGTGTGGTCGAAAGGTTTTTTTTTTTTTTTTTTTTTTTTGAAAGTTAATATTTATAAAGGCACATACAGTACTTTAAAAAGTCTGGGCTACAGAAAAAAAAAAGCTACCTAACATTTTCATGGTGTTTGCTCAGGAGAAAAAATGTGCATGCTGACCTTTTGTGACAACATGACCCAATGGCAGTTGTCACACTGTATTTAAAATTCTTACATAGGCTTTTCAGAAATGTTTTGAGTAAAAATTAATACAATCTGACATATACGAAAATAACTCTTGTAATGTACCTTTATTATACAGTTGACCCTTGCCTAAATGTATGCTGTGTTTTTTTTTTTGTTTTTTTTACCCAATAACTTAAGCCAAAAATTTTATTTTAGCTTACTATTCAGTTGAAACCAACATGTGCATAAAAAACATTTGAATAATTGAACTTTTTCTCAAAACCTTATACTGAAATATAGCTCTTGTGACCTCTTTCCCGTGTGACAACTAACCTCCGTGACCATTATTTGGGTTCTTAAAGCTATTGAGAAATCAGATTAGTCATCCGTGAAGCCACCAACAAGTTAGAAACTGTGACAATATTCAACGTCCAACAAAACAGGATACGACAGAAAGACTCTGGGATACTAAACAGGCAATTTTGATCCTTTATGTTCTTGAAGAAAACAACACATTCAAATCCGTTAACCCAGAGGCACATAATGACTAGCTACTGTAGTTTGAAGCAGAGGCATGTAAACCTGTGCTAAGTGGTGTAGGGTATGAACACAACACTGTACTGTGCCATATTCCATTATCCTCTCTGAGGATAGACGGACAGCTGTATATCTGTCTGTACTCATTCACAGTGTGTGAATGCCTGAGCGTATGCGTGCTGGGGGCCGTTTTTTGATTGTAGTTGTTGATGTATGTGTGTTGTCATCTGTGGCAATGTGGTGAGGACTTTATGTTTTGATGTGTTTGAGTATATGCTACGTGGCTTTGGGAGTTTGCATGTAAATTATTTTTCCTTTTTTTTTTTCTTTTTCTTTTAGAAAGTTGTGGAAAGTACAATGTATTGTATTTACCGGTATTATATTCATACATGTTTTCAAACACATAGAAGCCATTTGGTTATCAAAATATTAGGTTCTTTAATATATAACTCACAATATATATATTATTTCTTATATGTGACCCTGGACCACAAAACCAGTCACAAGGGTCAATTTTTTTTTAAATTGAGATTTATACTGAGATATATACTGAAAAAATACATTTTCTGTTGATGTATGGTTTGTTAGGATAGGACAATATTTGGCAGAGATACAACTATTTGAAAATCTGGAATCTGAGGGTGCTAATATTTAAACATTGAGAAAATCGCCTTTAAAGTTGCCCATTTATGTTCGCAATTTTGCTGCATCCACTCACAAAAATATATTTTTTACATATTTACGGTAGGAAATTTACAAAATATCTTCATGGAACATGATCTTTACTTAAACCTAATGATTTTTGGCATAAAAGAAAAATCAATAATTTTGACCCATACAATGTATTGTTGGCTATTGGCTATTTTGTGATCCAGGGTCACATATATTCAATAACAGTTTCATTTGTACTATGCTTTATAGTTTTAACCCATAAAAATCTGATTAAAATTCAGGACTGTGAAAGTAATAATGTATAAGGATGGTAGAGTGGAGTAGACTGGAGTTTAATCAGGCTAATTTTGAAATGTTTCAACTGTTGTTTCACATGAAACTGTTACTGCCACGCAGCTGGTGTTGATGGATAATGTATCAAAATATCCCCCATTAAAGTATTTGAATTTTGAAGAAGATCTTAATGAGTTATATGCTGAGAGGATTTATGGTACAACAAAGTCTGTATATAATGCTTTGCATATAATAGTGGATTTTATTTTCATGTAAGTGTTTTAATTCAAATAGATCAAAGAAAAGAATCATCAAAGAAAATGACAAATGTGCTGCTATTGCTAGGATACACATCACTTTTAACACATTAATAAGACTGAACAAGATTTCATCAACCGTGAAAATCAGAAAGAGTCAAAGAGAAGTCTACAGAGTCTGCAAATTCAATCTTCGCACAAAGATCTTGATTAAGATATAAGCACACTGAGAACACTACTTCTGAGCACCTTGCTGGCAATGCACCTGTTGTGGAGTGATTCTGACCCATTGTTGACTAATATCAAAAATAAATTATCCATAGACTATCCATAGTCTTTGCCCTCTCTGAAGATCAATCTTATTGGTGAGTAGCTCTTGCAAAAAGTTCTTCTCAACGTTTTGCATAATGCATTCTAAAGTAAGACATGGTAGCAAGAATGAATATTTCCTGTACACTGTAATTAATTGTGAGTGGTGGAATGAGGCGCATCCAGCTTTTCTTTGAAAACAACGTCCTCTGAGATGGCTATAAGTAAAAACTCTCCCTCAGGGTGCACAGAATGGCAGCCAATACAAAGGCGGCACAGACACTGCAAGTGCCAACGTATCAATAATGCAAGACTTTATGCTAGCGTGAGCCCAAAGATCGTAGACAAATGAAACATTAAAAATTCATAGCATCATCAGCTACAAGAATTGTGAGGATTCAGTCCAGTTCAAAGGGACCCAGAACACCAATTTCATATTTTGAAGCTACTTGCAAGACTAGACAGAAAGGGTTATGGAAAAAAGTGTAATTAAAACAAAGTAAAAACAATCACCTAAACTAAGAGATATATGATGGGCTTAAATGAATATAATTTGGGACTCATAAGAAGTTCCACAGGGGTGTAGTATCAGGAGTACAAAAATAAATTACCATAAAATTAAACTGTTTTGAAAAATCCATTTACTCCTTTCAAATTCAAATCAATTAATTATTTCAAAGGAAGAGACTATTATGAAACAAATATCTATTTCCTTTTCTTTACTTTGCATCATTTAATATTTTGTTTTATGTTTCCTTTAATATTTTCGAATTTCTAATATTATTGCACAAAACCGTCATTAACATGTTTTCGAATAGCAACACTTAGAATTATAGAAATAATTAAAAGTATTTTACCTCAGAATAACAATACTTTTCATTAGGATCCCGAGCTCTAAGTTACTCTATCTGTGAAAATGACAAGATATCACCTGTTACACTGAGAACAAGCTGCTTAAAAACTTTATCTGTGCCTACAATAGCCATCATGAATGCGGTGGTGACGAGATATATTCATAACAGTATAGCTTATTGTACTGATAAATTATCTTGAAGTAAAAGATTCACATACAGCAAAAAAAAAAAAAAAAAAAAAAAATAGTGTTCATATGGCTCTGTCTGGCACTGTCTCCAAAATCATATTTATACTTCGAGGATGCCTTGTTGCTCTGTAAGGGTGAAAGTGCACATTTTATGAGTATTGATACTTTTATCTTCCACAGCACGTGACGATCAGCTAATCAGGGAGTATTCGAGTGATGCCGAATCCCAAGACAAAACTGTACACAAAAAAATTAAAAAAAAAAAAAAAAAAAATACTATCTTTACTCTCTCCTCCACCAGGGAAAATATTTGCTCTTACCTCAACATAATTCCTATTTCCCACGCAACGAATCCCCAGGCGGCCACAGAACGCAGCCTTTTCCGAGTCATCTCAAGACTTGATCGGCATAGACATACAGTCCTCAAAGAAATGCCTGTGCTCTCTTCAGCACTTCTTGCTTCTTGACTTCAGGACGCTGGACAGCGCTCCAGCGGTTCTTCCTTCACTCCTATGCACTGTAGGCTCGTTGCGCACGGCAATCGCAAAGGAATCCCTCATAATCTTATAAAGCTATACAGCATATATACTTCCCTCGTATCGGCACTGGAAGAGATGGAGTGCTGTTTAAAAGCGTACGGCAGATGAAGTGATTCTTGACATATTCAGACATCTCTGAGCAGAGACCGCCCCACACAGCGCGCTTGACTGACAGTGCGCTTCTCCACTCTCACCGCACACATGCATGCGCAACGCTTACTTACAATTAGAGAGAACTGAATTTGAATACTTCCCCTTACTCGTACCAGCCCTTTGACTATGAGAGCTGCTCATGTGATTAATAGCCCAGCATCGAGTATAACAGGATACCTGATTAGCATTATTGTCGTTATAGTACTATATTTATATTTGTAATACAGTGATACATTTTTATATTAATAAAATTGTAAAATATATTTGATGTAATAATTGTATATGCATGTGTATGTATGTACTCAACGAAATAATTAATTAACATATGTCCATTCATTCATTCATTCGTTCATTCATTCATTCATTCATTCATTCATTCATTCATTCATTCATTCATTCATTCGTTCATTCGTTCATTCATTCATTCATTCATTTGTTCATTCATTCATCCTTTTTCTATGAGGATTCCCCTTTGGCCAATCTCCATCAATGTGATTCCAACTTGCTTTATTATCAAAGATGCACATTTTATGGACATAGTGTTTATTAAAAAGACTGGAAGTTATGTGTCCAGGTCAGGAGATATGTCAGTTGGGGATGACTGACTTCTATTCAACCCTGTTAAAGTGAGCAGATGATTACAGAAAAATAGATATTTGTAGAAATATCAGCATTAATTCTCTTTCTAATAAACACCTTACTGTGTCATGACCTTAAAGGATTAGTTAACTTAAAAATGAAATTCTGTCATCATTTACTCACCTTCACGGTGTTTCAAACCTCAATGATTTCTTTCCACAAAAGAAGATATTTTGAAGAATGTCAGTAAGCAAACTGTTGATGTACCCCATTGACTTCCATAGTAAGCTGTTTGGTTACTGACATTCTTCAGAATATCTTCTTTTGAGTTCAGCAGAAGAAAGAAATTCATGCAGGTTTGAAACAACTTGAGGGTGAGTAAATCATGACAGAATTTTCATTTTGAAGTGAACTAATCCTTTAAGCACATGGCAATGGCTAAATTAAGTATATACCAGCACCGACCCTGTTGTTATTTTAAAGGCTGTTGCAACATTTACTAATTTAAAAAGAAAAAAAAACTTTAAAAAACACCTTTTCAATGGAAAAGACATTTTTTAATGTTTGATTGCTGTCTTCAAAATAACATTTACAATGAAAAAAAAAAAGCCTTATAATGATATCGTAGCTCCAACTAATGATCTGTTTTTAATAAATGCTAACACATTTCAGGTTTAATTATGGCTAATATTCAGTATATCATGACATCATGTTATATTTAATATTTGTGGGTAATAATACACTCATTGCAAACTGACTGCATCAGTAAGCAATGTCAAAACTAAGTGCAATGTAACTCGTGAGTCATACATGATGGCACATGCTAGAACGCATGCTGATTCCCTCGGTGCTGGAACGTACCCGGTCCAATCTGGCAGAGGGGGTCCTAAGTTCTATTTAGGTATAAAGGCCTAATGCACTGAGCTTATACGGCCTGTTTTTGATTTACCTATAAAATCATTGTTGTGTTACAGTGAGTGACAGTGTCTGGCATGGGCTGCCGTAGGCAGCATGTATGGCACAGCTGAGACCGGGTACATCTGCGCAGCATGTGTGTGCATGTGTGCGCCCACTCCTGTTTATTGTGCCACGTTGACCCTGTTCCCAGCTTTATGCCATTGCTCTGGAAATGGGCGATAAGCTCAAAAGCTTTTTGCTGCCAACATTTGGCATCAGGGAGCCTTGGTCTGCTTTTTCACTTTTCATTCATTCTCTTCTTTAAAAGTTACTTTTGTGTGCTTTAAAATACAACAAAGACTTGAATATTATGTCCATTCTTATATATAAGTGTCCACTGACGTTATCCGCTAACTCATTGGAAAAGCCTTATAATAAAAAGTGTTAGGCCTACCCTTATTATTTATGTGTCTAAACCAGTAGTTTCCATCATTAAATGGGACCTATTATGCACAATTCACTTTTATAAGGTGTTTGAACACTGATGTGTGTATGCAGTGTGTTAAAACAACCAGCCTATATTGGTAAAAATCCACTCACTCATTTCTTTTATAATTCCCATAAACCAAAAGCGATCTCTTCAAACTAGCTGATTCAGCTGGAGTTGTACAATGTTTGCGCCAAAGAGGCATTACAAGAGTTGTGTTTTGGGATGTACCAACATAAGAGTCTCCATAGACTTCCACCATCGTAGTAAATTTATTACAAGGAAATGTTACAATAAATCTCTTATAGCTACGTTTGCGGCAACATTGGAAACCTTTGCCTCCTAGTGGGCCTCAGTTTAGAACCATTTCTTTAAATTTTTTCCCACAGTAGAACATATTAAAATGCATTACGAATATTATAGCTTTCCCCCTTCATATTCAACTGCATACTAGAGCATTTTTTAGCTATAGGTTTTGAACACATATTACTGGCTGGTGGGCCCATTGCTTATTTGCAGATGAAGTGTGAGCAGGCAGGCGCTGTGTGTGGGTGGATGAAGGGCAGATGGATGGGAAGAGCACTGATAATGGCCTAATGTGTACTGTGTCAATTACAAAGGTCACTGTGTGCCCTCAGATAATTTCCCCTGCCTTCGTTGAATGAACACTTCTGTCATGTAAAATAACTGTTTGAGGTAGAGCTCTTTTGTAGACTAATCACTGTAGGCCTGAAAGTAGCCTGTAGTGTTTGAGCACTCACCCAAGACACTCAAAAAAAGTTGTTTGCAAATTTGGTTCACGAAATGTGGTCCTGGACCACAAAACCAGTCACATGGGTCAATATTTTGAGATTGAGATGTATACATCATCTGAAAGTTGAATAAATAAGCTTTCCATTGATGTATGGTTTGTTAGGATATTACAATGTTTGGCCGAGATACAGTACAACTATTTGAAAATCTGAAATCTGAGGGTGCAAAAAAATCTAAACATTGAGAAAATCACCTTTAAAGTTGTCCATTTATGTTCGCGATTGTGCTGCATTCACCCACAAAAATAAATGATTTATATATTTAGGCTAGGAAATTTACAAAATATCTTCATGGAACATGATCTTTACTTAATATCCTAATGATTTTTGGTATAAAAGCAAAATCAATCATTTTGACCCATACAATTAATTGTTGGCTATTGCCGCAAATATACCTGTGCGACTTGTGACTGGTTTTATGATCCAGCCTCACACTTCTTTGTACAAAGGTATGCTCTGCTGCAGTTAGTTTACGTTAAGGTTAGGTATTCTGTGCCCTACTAATGGAAATTTCACACTTGTTTATCTTATGACATAGAAGTATTTTCCGCCTCTAGTATTTTCTGTCTGTCAGGATGTGCTACACTGGTTGTATTTCAAAGAAGCACATTTTCTTAGACAAGCATGAGAACTTTAACTCAGCTCATCTTGAAAACTTCATGTTGAGTGGCTTTAGGTCAGATTTCAGAACAAAGAAGGCAATAATCTAAACCTATGACTACAGCAATGCCTTTAATCAATGCAAGCAGTGCCAATCTCTACTTATTTTATATCAGAAAGTAACCAACAATGATTTTATTTATGTTGGCATTTCATGATATGCTGCATTCACAGAGTAGTTTCATCGCCAGCTTTGCCTTTAGCCTCCCCTTCTCTGAAACCTTCTGATTCATGCATAAACGAGTCTGCCTAATCAATACTATAATGATCAAATCTCATTATGCTTCACTTAACTAGTTTGTCTCAGAAAGCATCAAGCAAAAGCATGGATAAAAAGATATTCACAATCAACAGACTCACTGAGCAATGAGCAGTGTGGCATATTTCAACACCCGCTCTGTAGGTGCTCATCACATTATAATGCAAATGCCTTTACTCGGCAGCCAAAGATACACATGGCATTTACTGAATCAGTTCTATATGGAGAGATTATTGCACTCTATTGGCTGGGAAAAAGACGAATTGCTCAATTACTGGTGTGTGGCGAATAAATTTCGCCCCGGCACACTGCATAAGGGCCTTATTTGGAAGACATAGAGACTTGGGTGGACATTTTAGTCTCAAAGGAAGGCCGTTGCCATAGAAAAGCTCCAATAACTTCTCATTATAAAAGTGTCTATGAGTTAAAAAAAAAAAGTAAGATCAAATCAGGATTGAACTTAGTTGTGAAATATTTTTTTATAAATATTTTAGTGAGGGATCTAGTGCTTACTTTTATTATCTAGTATGATTGGAAGCTCAAACCTGCAAGAGCTATCACTCTGTCCTTGTTTAAGAAGACGTGAAGATGTTGCTTAAGGAGACTGTCCCCCTTAATAAGTATACTATAAGTTACTTTAGTTCAATGCCATATTAAAACCCTTTGAGTGAATGCTAAATTAAGCATCTTCTCAGAGCTAATGGTTTAGTTATTTTCAGCCAATGGCCAGCACATCACTTTCCAAATGGGTCACACCAGCAATGAAATGTTCCAATCTGTCTGGCGGATCCATCAAAAGGGACTTTAGCCATGACTGCAGTAATAGTTCTGAGCAGATAATTAGAAATGCACTCTGCTATGACATGTTTAGACGTTAACAAAGCCTTAGTAATCAGGATTGAAGAGAGCTGCGTTCTGACTCAATCTCAAAGCATTACTGCTTGAATGGTGACTTGTTCATGACGAAAGCTGTTAATCTTACATTTGTTTGGTCAATAGAAATATTGGTAAGAAGCACACTGAACTAAACACTACAAGCTTCAAAGTTTTGCTTTGAAATGTAACCTTATTAAATGTCATATACTGATGCTAAAACTGGGAGAAATTCCAAAACGTGTGCTTTCACTACCAATATTTTTTTCTCTTTCTTGAGAATTATTAAACTTTTGTGATGTTGTGCTTTCCTGTGTGGATTATCGGGCCTAACGGCACATAGAACATTTCCTTCCAGCTGAGAAAGTCTTTACGCTTCACTCAGCTGCCCGAGCTCCATTGAGGTTTACGATGGTCACAGCATTCTTGAATAACATATGTCCAGGCAAGGCACTGATTCACTAAAACTATAAGGTAGTCCTAGTAGTAGAGATGTTGGACAGCAAATTAATGATGCAATACCCAGAGAGCAGCATTAAATGAGATGTTTGATTCAGCTGTCTCCCACTGGATGCTACTCCCTTTATTCTCATGTAAATATTTCCCTGGATGCCATGGCTTTTCTAACACTCTGACACGGCCAGTTTTAATGAGTTATAGATAACAGTTGTATTTTGCATGATCACCAGAATGCATACTGTATGTGGAACATGCAAGCACTTCTAATCATGCACGAACAACAAGGAATAAGAGAAATGTCAATCAAGCAACATCTGTTTCTCAAAGGCGAGGAATAAAATGGTGCAAAGTCTAACAAACCATATGTTCAGTGGGATTTACACAGTATGTACAAAGTCACGTTTACCAAGTGCCTGTTTTTTAAGGCACTAAGGACTGTATCTTATAATTCTACGATAAGAAAAAAGTATAATGTTGTAAATCCCTGCTGTTTGTTTTCAGTTAGAATAGAGTTGGATTCCTAGGAGTGCAGAGTTAGCAAAACACTTGATTACACACATTATGATGTCACGGAGATTATTTCTGTATCTGTTTAATTCGGTGATGTGTGCATGTGAGTATAGTTAGATACGGCATGGGACTGTGAGTACTATTATGTAATGTTATAAAAAAAAGGATAGCTGGAATGCCACAGAGCAGTCAGAAACACAAATATAATTGTTCTTTTCTTACACTCCATCATGCTGCAGAGATAAATTAATTCATTACCAGCACCTCATGCATGTTATGGCCTGATATCAATTAACCACATTCATAATTCACACCAATGAAGATCCCTGATGGATATATAGAAGCATGAATGTGCTGACCTGTCAAACCCTATACAGAGCATCCCATAATGACCAAAGAGTATTCACGTATCAATATCAAAGCTTTGAGTAAGAACTATATTTGAAGGCCAACCTTCTGTCACACACTCATGCAGTTCAAAAATGGAATATGGAAATGATATTAGAATAGAGGCAATTCTTCGGTGAGTGGCTTTCAATTTAATCATGCATTTGTCCAGCAGCACTAATCTCACCTCCCTACTATGGCTAATATGATATGTGACCCTGGATCACAAAACCAGTCATAAGTCGCACGGGTATATTTGTGGCAATAGCCAACAATACATTGTATGGGTCAAAATAATCTATTTTTCTTTTATAGCAAAAATCATTAGGTTATTAAGTAAAGATCATGTTCCATGGAGATACTTTGTAAATCTCCTACCGTAAATATATAACACGTTTATTTTTGTGAGTGAATGCAGCAAAATCGCGAACAAAAATGGACAACTTTAAAGGTGATTTTCTCAATGTTTAGATTTTTTTGCACCCTCAGATTCCAGATTTTCAAATCATTGTATCTCGGCCAAATATAGTCATATCCTAACAAACCATACATCAATGAAAAGCTTATTTAATCAGGTGATGTATATATCTCAATTTCAAATAATTGACCCTTGTGACTGGTTTTGTGGTCCAGGGTCACATATGATCTGTGGTCAGCACACATTCCTGAATTTAAGACAAACACAGATGAAGCAAAATATTACCTTCCCAGAAGAAGCCTGGAGTGCCATCTGGGCTTTGTGACCTGAGGATTACAAAGATTAGCAAAGCCCCGTGGATCCCTCACTCCTCTCTCACACCGCCGGTGGAGCTCCCCGATGAGTGTGCTGGTCCCTCTGTGATGGACCGACCAGCCGTTTCATTCGGGGCCCCTCCAGAGGACAGGATGTCCATCACAGTATCGGATGGGGAGCAGGGCTCTGGAAATGATGACTTGGCTGCGTTGCTTCCCTCTGGGAGACCAGCGTTGCCCGGCTCGAGTGGAACCCTCCACCGTGTCCTGAACTGTCTCGGTTGGATGATTGGTTTCTCGGAGCGGATCGCTCTGGTTCTCAGAACGCCGCTCTGGTTCTCAGACCGTTGCTCCGGTACGTTTCTTTCCTGAAGTGCATGAGGAGTTGACAAGGGCGTAGACGGCACCTTTCACTGCTAGAAACCGAGTAGCTCTTCCGCCCTCACTACCCTTGATGGGGGAGCGGAGAAGGGTTACGAGGCTATCCCTCCAGTGGAGCGGTCTGTTGCGATGCAACTGTGTCCAGCGACCGCTACCTCGTGGAAGGGGGATCCTCGTCTCCCCTCTAAGGCCTGTAAATTTTCATCCATTCTGACGGCAAAGGCTTACAAAGCCTGTGGGCAAGCCGCTTCCTCTCTGCATGCCATGGCATTGCTTCAGGTCCACCAGGCCCAGGCACTCATGAACATGCACGAGGGTAGCCCAGACCACAAGCGCATGGGTGAGCTCCGAAATGCAATCAACCTCGCCCTCCACGGCACGAAGGTTGCAGCTCGCGCGATCAGTCTGTCGATGTCCACCCTGGTGGTCCAGCAGCATCTCTGGCTCAACCTGGCTGACATGAGAGAAGCGTACAAGGTTCGGTTTCTGGATTCTTCCATTTCACTGGTTGGGCTATTCGGTGATGCGGTAGAGAACTTTGCCCAGTAGTTTTCTGCCGCCCAGAAGCAGACGGAGGCCATCCGGCACATCCTGCCCCGGCGGCCTGCTGCTGCCTCCACCCGTCCACTGGTGGCAGATCCTCCGTCTGCTCGTCGCCGAGGATGTCCGCCTGCAGCCGACTCCGCTGGACCTTCGCAGTTGCCTCCACCCAGGTCTCAGCGTGGAGCCAGCCGTAGAAGGGCTGACCCGCCTGCTTCAGGCACTGCCTGAAGGTGGCAAGCAACAGCGAAAGCGTTCCTGAGCCCTCCACCCAGGGATGGAGGAATGCTCTTAGGAGATTTTTTTTGTTTTATGTGTGTGTCTGTTTCGCCGCTGACAAGCCTCAAGACAGCCTCTAGCCCAGAGAGAGTGGAGACTCTGTCCCCCAGGCAGTCCAGCTGTTTGGGACCACTTCTGGGGCCGCACAGTTACAGCTGTTGCCCCTCTGGACTCGTCCCTCCACCAGTTGTTTTTTCTTCTGTCTGAGTGGACACCCCTCGACACAGAAAGATTCTGGCCTCCGCAGAAATGCATTCCCCAGTGAGCCTTCTTGCACACAACTGTGCTAAGTTCAGAGAAGAGATGGGGCAGGTCTTGCTAGTTGCTCCTTTTTGTCCCAACCAGACCTCTCCTCTCGACAGCCCTTCCTGACTCCTTCCTCTGAGTACATTCTCAGGGATGGGGCATGATAGCACCCGCGTTTAGACCTTGGAGAGTTCCAGGTCCGGTTCTAAAAAGAACAGGACGTGGAGGTGCTGGTTACTACCGCAATAATTTTTTATGCCGTAAGCGACCATCACTTCTGTGAGAGCACCCTCTCAAAATTAGGCATGCTCCCCCTTAGAAGTGGAACCTATTCGTTGAATGAGTCTTCTCTCCATGAGGAGATCCCAAAGGTGTTTGATTACTTTGATCACTTCAGTGCTTCTTTCCTGCAAATGGGTTGGAGTGAGGGCTGTCTCCTCCACCTCAAAATGTTGTTGCCTCTGTATTGACGCACACCATGATGCAGTGGATACAAATCCGTGGGAAGCATGACTTGAGCGTCAGGTTCCTGAGGCGAGCAAGGAGACTGCCTTGCGCCCCCTCTTTACCCTCTTGGGACTTATCTCTGGTGCTAACGCACTGTAGAGACCCCCCTTTAGCCCTTCAGGCAGTGAGTTAAAAATCCTGTTTTTAGAGAAACAGTTCTCCTGCTTGCTTGGTCTCTATCTAGAGGGTAGGGACTTGCCTGGATTTTCGGTCAACGAATCGTGCCTGGAATTCTGGCCGGCTAACTCTCAAGATATTTGAGACCCCGGCCTGGATATGTGCCCAAGTTTCCTACTTCTCCTACAGGACCAGGTGGTGAGCCTGCAAGCACTGCCCCAGAGGAGGCAGACCCAGGCCTGGCTTTTCTCTGTCTGTCCTCTCCATTGCGGTTATACATGCTCAGAATGCAAAGCCTAGACCTCAGACAAGCTCTTGTCTGTTACGGAGACCAGCAGAGGTTGGCCCACTACATGTGGTTGCCTTCATCTTGGTGATTTCCCAAGAACCACATGCCCACCTGGGTGGTGAGCTCCTCCTAAGTGAGAGTATTGTTCCCTCCTAGGCGTTGACACAGAGTGCCTCACTGATAGGGTTGGGTATTGGTTGGGTTTTATCCAATACCAGTACCTACTCTGTATTTTTTAAAACGGTTCCGGTGCTTAAACGGTTCTTGAACCGGTACTTAAAGGGATAGTTCACCCAAAAATGAAAATTCTGTCAGTATTTACTCACCCTCATGTTGTTACAACTCTGTAAGACCTTCGTTCATCTTCGGAACACAAATTAAGGTATTTTTGATTAAATCTGAGAGCTGGATCACTCCTCCATAGGCTTCTAAGGGATTGACACTTGCTTGCCACAAAAAGTATTCCCGTCGTTTGATAAACTTAAGATAGAGCCACTGTAGTCACTTTGACTATTTTAAAGATATCTTTAATAACTTTTCGGGGCTGGCAAGTGGAGGAGTGATCCAGCTCTCAGATTTAATCAAAAATAGCTTAATTCGTGTTCCGAAGATGAACGAAGGTCTTACGGGGTTGGAACAACATGAGGGTGAGTAATTACTGACAGAATTTTCATTTTTGGGTGAACTATCCCTTTAAGAAAACGAAACCACACACACTTTGTCAAAAAATAATACCCTTTTATTTACAGGGCCGAACTGGACATAATATTAACTTAAATCTTTAAACAATATAAATACAAGTAACATATGGTAATAATAAATAAACCAATATAAAATAAAAATTCACATTTACATTATATCAAATAAAACAATATTGTATCAAACAATGTAATAATACTGGAGATTAATCTCGACATGGCTCCAGGTTCCCATGTTTGTCAGCTTGAACCAGTCATGTAAGTTATCTGGTCATTGTACTAGTTACGGCAGCGCTTAGCTTGGCGAGTTTGGTATTTTGTTCCCACAGCGTCTTAGCTACGCAGCATTGAGTGAACCCATGAAAGAGAATGTCTCTGGTTACTGGTGTAACTTCTGTTCTCTGAATAGGGAACGAGATGCTGCGTTCGCTGCCAAGCTCCTCGCGCTGCCGACTCCGACAAGCTTCCTTTTTCGGAAGAGAAATCTGAGGAGCAGATGGCGCGCGCGCGCCAATATAACACGACAACGTAAGAGCGTCGAGGCAGCGCCCGCGCCATCAGCCAATGAATTGGCGTGATTCTAAATGGGCTTCCGACAATCGGCACACCGAGAGTAATTTTACACGTGAAATGCAGCCAAACCTTGGAGCGTTTTGTCTTCGGCATCTTCATTAATCCCCTCGCTCTCAGCAGACATCCCAAGTCTCCCGCATATTGATAGCGGCTCCCTGATGTCTGCAAATTAGTTAAAATCTCCCGGAATCTAGAGCGAGCGAGCACGCATGCGAGACAGAACAGACTGTGCTCCAAACCGTATAGAGCGCGCACGGCGGAGAGGGAGAGAGCGAGAGACCTAGCGTGTGTGTCCCTCATGAAGCGCATGTAAGACAGAGAGTCAGGCACTGAAATCAGGCACCGAAATTTTCGTTCTTATGTGGTCTGGTTACTACCGTTTACGTCGGAACCGGTTCCCTATTGGCACCACTTTTCGGTACCCAACCCTACTCACTGAACAGATGATAAATAGAGTGTCGATCCGCTGCTTCCCGTGGGCTCCCTTCACATGAAGCCAGTTTCACTGTAAGCCCGGTTCGAAGTGTCAGCTTACTGTGCCATTCCCCTCCTATGGACTGGATACGTGTGCATTTCTTGCTCCAGTGAGTTCCCATTATTAGCCGAACCCTGTCGAGATCCTCCATACCCTTCGGCAACAGACGTGATGGAACGTCCGAAGCCAGACCTATCACTCGTATGCACTGGTGAAATCTGTGTTAGGCTGGGTCCATATGTTGTGATCCCTCCCGCATTCCCATCCGCCCAGTCCATATGTGTATTCTCAACATGTTACCTCCCTTCGGGCAGGATGTGGCTTTCCAATGAAAGAGAACGCTTTCCCAGTGGTCTTGTGGAACAGCAGCGAATTTCCTGGCCTAAGCCCTGTCCCATCTCCACCTCAAATAAGCAGGGGGATATGAGGGCTTTTGTCTAGGCACAGGAAGGTGGTAGCACTAGTGGCGTTTTATTTGGGATCCCAATCAGTCGACACGTCGAATACGGAGATGTAGTCCCGTCGCCATTATTGCTAGACCACCGCTGACTCCAAGTTACGCTCGGCTCCTCAGCGGAAAACAACTAGTGCGTGCATCCACTTCCGTATTTATACCCGCGCCGCGGGGGCGGAGTGTGTGATGCATTTCACGCACGCCAATGTGCATTGGCTCGTTTTAACAGTACTTGAAGATGACAGGCTCCCTGGCGTGATCCCAATCAGTCGACACGTCGACTACGTCTCCGTTCCCTACTTCAGGGAACGAGGGTTACATACGTACATTTAAAGTATCATTTAGAGGTTTCTGTATCCATTATTCATGTTGTTCCAAAAGCGCCTACCATGAATAAGAAATGGCTTAGTCTAACACGATAAAGTACACATCTGCCCAGCTTACTAATGTTTGGCTTTTAAAGACTGCACAAATTATTTTGAATTAGGAAAGGTGTCAAAAATAATGAAGAAATTAAATAAACATGAATCCCCCCTGGCTATTTAATCCAAAAACAGGATGAAAGTTGAGTTCAAAATGTATTTTTTTCGCCAAATGAGATAATACAAAAAGAGCTAGAAATTAAATAGTCAAAAAGGGGAATAAATGATCAGATGCCCATACAGATTTTTAGGAGAAAAAAAATAAACTACTTAAAAAGATACTAGATGAAAATACTGTCAGAATGCCCCACTATATTAGTATTTGTTCAGCCTTTTAGTTATTCTTCTTTGAGAAACAAGGAAACTTATAACTTTGGAAAGCTGGGTTATTTAGAGAAATAAATACATTTGTCTAAAAAGCTAATGTGAGAGTAAAAAAAAAAATCAGTTAAATAGATGTTACAGGTCTGCCAGGTTCCTGCACTATTTCCCATCACTCTCCATTGTTCCCACCTGCACGTCATTCCTGATCACACACACCAGGACCTCATCATCACCCTCATCACTGCCACTACTAAAGCACACATTTCACCACAGTTCACTGTCTGGTCAGGTTGGTTGGAAAGAAGACTACTTACCTTGCCTCCTACGAGCTACCTGACTTCTCCAGCGATCTCCAAGTCTCCAGTGATCCTGCATCTCATTTCTCCACGTTCTCCATCAATCCACCACCATTCCTGTAAGAAGAAGCATTCCTTTCACTGCCAGCACACCACTCTCCAATCCAGCATTGCACTTCCTGCTCACCTGATTCCCGTTCACCAGCCCTGTTGTTGTCGTCAAACTTCCTATTTGCATTCATCTCTGTCGCCCGAGTCTCATTCCATAACAATAGAATATTACTGATAAATATTCATGGTAATGTATACAATAAACACTACAGAAAGTGTTGATTCATACATTCTGAATAAATGATACATACGTTGAGCTTATGTTGGAAAAGTAAAGATTTTTGGATATTGCATTTGCATGAAATTATATTATAAGGGATTATATTGTAAATAATAAAATGTAAAAAATGCAATGTAGGAAATAAACACAACGGATGGATGGTTGGCTGACTGAGGAAATTTAAAACTCTACTAAGACTCCCGCTCCAAACTCCAGTCCGGCTTTTCACTACCGTTTCCAATAGCTCTAGCGGCTTCACAGTGCATTAAAGGCACATTGCCACATCACTTCTGCAGCAAAGGGATTTCGTCGGCTGCTACACATTCCATTAGTACAACCAATTAAGTTGGTAGATGTAAAGTCTAAGTGAGTTCAGTTTATTTTTTATATCCTTTGGGAGAAAGCAACTAGCAAATTTGATTGCAAATGTAATCAGGATGGGGAGATTGTAATAAAGCTTGTGTAAATGTAAATAATGTGATCACTATATTCTACTCACTGTGACTTGATACAGAAATCATCACTATTACCGGATAATAAAAAACGCATGTTAATGCAAGGTGTAAATACGTTGTGATCGGATTGTGATCGGATCTGCCTGACCACATCTGGAGGTAGTCTGGCTCGCATTGTGTTCGGATCTTTACTAGGTGTAAACGCAATCCGTACGACGTGATGGCATTCAAACAACAGCTGATTTCCCGCCACCTCAGTGCTCACGCGCAGGTGTCACTCTGGAGGACAGAGATCCGAACTCAATGTGGATAACGAGAACGCATTAAAAATACAAGGTGTAAACACAAAGGTAAGATCAGAACACTTATTATCCGGATAACTTATCTGGATACAGATCGCATTTTAATACCAGGTGTAAATGGGGTCATGGTGTCGGCCGAGATCCAGGCTACATCTGGTACATGTGGATTCAACGTGTATACCAGATATGGGGCGTAACTGGGCTAACACTAAGTTGCTGTCTGGGCTTCCAGATGTGAAATTTTATAAATCGCAAATGATCTTGAAATTGTGCACAGCTAAATGATCTTCGCCTTGTAAACGCCTAATTAATGTCATTAACATAATGTCCACCAGTCAATTTCCACATCCTTTACTTGAGAATTGTGAGTGGCAAGAATTGCTTAGATTTTCAAATTCTGTACCTGCAGTATACTCTGAAATGGCACTTAGCACTTTTTCATGTCAAAGACCTGTTTTATAAATATGAACGGCGTGGATGTTAGCGTACTTGCACTCTATGACCAAATCTGTGCGTATGCACCTTTTATTAATGAGGCCCATTGCTTTGGTCACATAGGCAAATTTGTTCAGCTGTTTACATTTGCCCGAAGACGTATACTTCTTAGGAACTTATAGGCATACAATGACTGACAAAAAAAAAAAAAAACTGATTGGACTTGCCCTAATAAACATCACAATTGCAGTATTTATAACTGAAGCTCAAATGAGATCCACAGAGGTTTGGAGCTCCATGTGACTCTCCATTGGAAATGAATGTCTTCCGCTCTGTCTCTTGTTTGTTGTAAACTGTGAAAAGGTTGTTTAAGAGGTGTGTTTTTCTCCCACAAATCTGGGACCGTGTGGGTTAAAATTAGTTAAATCTGTTTCAGACATTAGCATAAACACATGCACATTGTAGACTCATTTTAAGCATACTTTATGTAAAAGTCTTTAGCATACTCTCATGACTTCAAACACATTCTAACAGCCTTTATTAGATTATACTTTGGTGATGAAATATGCATAATCTGAAATGCTATTAACATGTTATGGATTCCTAGGCACCATGTAAGAGGCTGCTGTATGAATAAAATAGTATTCACTTGCACCATATAGACAAAGGTGCCCCATATTTTAAACTATATATGCCCAAACTATAAACCCCAAAATGCTCGTCAGACACTTTCTCTCTCTCTCTCTCTCTCTCTCTCTCTCTCTCTCTCTCTCTCTCTCTCTCTCTCTCTCTCTCTCTCTCTCTCTCTCTCTCTCTCTCTCTCTCTCTCTCTCTCTCTCTCTCTCTCTCTACAGAGCCTAAGGCTGTCACAGAGAGAAGCGCGAAATTTCAGGACACCTATTTTAGTGATATCTACCAGGTAGAGAGGCATTTTATGTGTAATTTTCAAACATGGAAATAAACCATTTATAAAAAATAAAGCATTGATTCTGATCTGCAGAATTGCAGCTAGAGTGAAGATAACATAAAACTGTCAGAAAAGCCATTGTCCACTCTTTGTTATGATAGACTAATGATAAACTGCAATCACAATGTAGGGGTATTTGTGATAAGATGCTGATATTAGTATGTTGAAATATTGTGTATACTGTAACTTTTGCTAAAACATCTAGTTCCTGTTGTCACACAAATTATGCAAAAATAAAGGTGTCCTCTGTCTTCGAGCATCTTCCCTCATTTAGTCCATTCTGTTGTTGACAGTGACATGCCATGACTGACCTGCTGTATTCCCAAAGACTCTCCAATGTCCAGGCAATTGTCCTTTTCCTATCTGAAATAACAACCCACTTCAAGCAGTAAGTGGATTGCATCACTGTGTAGCTTGAGGAGAAGAGATCTGTTGGACCTGTTTGAGTCCCAGAGCTGTGAAATTCACAGTGGAGATAAGGTGTGCTGTGCTTTTGCCATGCAGTTCCTCCAACATTTCTGCAAAATTTTACAGGCATTGCTGCAAAATTGCTGTCCATCTATTTTGTAGCTGTTTTTGAGGTCACACAGAAGTCTCTTTAAAAAACAACTTTCTCTTGGTCAATGCAGTGAATCCCTGTTGCAAAATATAAGCAAATTGCATAGATTTCTATTGAAATGACTGGATTTAACTCAAAGTCCACTGAACAACAATAAATGTAACTGCACCTTTAGCCAAACACCAAGTCTCAGCGTCAGACGTCACGCCCCGGATTCGCTGGCTGAAAGTCTGATGCATATGGCAGACAGAATTGGAAACACTTGAGGAGTTTCGAAGTCGTCATCTGATTGGTTGAATTCTACAAGATTTCCGGGAGATGTGTGTGATGTATGTAATGGTCTGCCTGGAAACAAAGCCGCTGTGACACCAACCCCACTCCATGTAAGAAGAAAGCCGTTGTGTTTACAATTGAGACAATAAGTGCTTATCATGATCAAATAAACACTTGAAGTTTGTGAAATGTGTGAAGTTCACAGCATAGCCTCTTTAAAATACGTCCAAGAAAGATAGAGATATCGACTTTTAATTTGCATGTGCCTAAACATGATGCTGAATAAAACAAACTGTGATTGGTTGCTTTACATGTCAGACAGATGGCCTCTGGGTGGTCCTTGGCCAATGAAAGCTGCTATGGATTCCAGAACTTCTGCCATCTGTCTGAAGGTCTGGCTAACCAGAGACTACCACACACCTTTCTACATCCCCCCTTCTTCCTCATCCTCTGCCTCCCCCTCTCTTCAGAGATAGATCCAGTTTTCTCAGGCTATTTTTCCTCTCAATTACCAGACTCCGAGTCATATGAAATAGTGATGGGTGAGGGGATGGTTTTTGGTGTAAGTTCCATGAGACTATGAACTATCCAGACGTTCAACCAACCGAGGAGAGTTGTCTACTAGTAGACATGGAGGGGAGGAAAAGTTTTACTCTCTTTGTGGCTTCTATATTAAAGTTGCAGAAATGTTATTTATTTAATCACAGTTGCATGATTATTTGAACAAGTATTATACAATAGACATAACTTTCGCTGTATATTTTAAGCAAATGGATTCCAAATTTTACATTACATTTTGATGTTCATTTTGTGTTTAAGTAATTAATGCACTTGTGACTGGTGCTGGCAACTGCATATGAAAGACATTTTGCAATTTGTGTCAAGTTGCAACAGACTGAAAACGTCTCGGTTACGTATGTAACCTTAGTTCCCTGATAGGGAACGAGACGCTGCGTCAAGCTGTGGGAACGCCTCTGCGTTGTGCGTCCTGAAGCACGTATGGAATCAGCCCAATGGAGAGATGGAACGTCATAGGCGGGTGACGTCATCGACCAGGAAACTATAAAGCACCCCATAAACACAAGCGCAATAGCTTCTGATAGGCCTGAAGGAAGCGCTAGCGGGAATGCCGGGAGTATGGTGGAATGACGCAGCGTCTCGTTCCCTATCAGGGAACTAAGGTTACATACGTAACCGAGACGTTCCCTTTCAAGGGAACTCGAGCTGCGTCAAGCTGTGGGAACGCTAATACCCAAGTCGCCATAGGACCAAGTGACCGCCATGTGAGAACTAGCGCACAGAGGGCGAGAGCACCTGTGCCCCAGGGGAAGGAATTAAGTCTAGGTCATAGATCTTAATGAAAGTATGCGGTGAAGACCATCCAGCCGCATCACAAACGTCACTGAGGGAAACTCCTGACAATAAGGCTTTAGAAGCCGCCATACTCCTGATAGAGTGGGCTCGTACAGCCAAGGTGAAGGCTGACCAGCCGACTCATAGGCAAGTGAGATAGCCTCGACCACACACTTGCTTATTCTCTGTTTAGACACGGGACACCCCTTCTTGGGTGGCCCAAAACATGCAAATAGTTGTTCTGACTTCCTCACAGGGCAGTTCTGTGGATATAGGCGTCTAACGCCCTAGCAGGGCAGAGTAAATTAAGTTTCTCCTGGTCAGACGACAGAAATGGAGGAGGACAGAAGGCCTGCAGAACTGTAGGTCTAACAACATTAGTAGGGACCTAGGGAACTTAACCTGGTCTAGGACGCAACCAAGCCAGGCGAAAATTCCAGGCACAAGGGTGAAACCGACAGAGCCTGCAAATCACCGATTCTCTTTAGAGAGGAGATAGCAAGAAGAAAGATAGTCTTAAACGTGAGAAACTTCTCAGGAACTTCTTCGATAGGTTCAAGAGGAGCTTGGGAAAGACCTTCTAATATGATGGCCACATCCCACGCCGGCACCCTCGTACGAACTGCTGGCCTCAGCCTCAATGTGCCACGAAGGAAACGAGTTACAAGCGGGTGTCTCCCCAGAGAAACTCCACTGAAAGGGACGTGGTGAGCAGCCAGTGCCGCCACATACACCTTTAGTGTGGAGGGGGATAGCCCTGTGGAGAAGCGCTTCTGCAGGAATTCCAGCACTGCACCCACTGGGCCGTTAACCGGGTCCTGCAGGTGTCCTCCACACCAAGAAGTGAAAAGTTTTCACTTCAAGGCATAAAGCTTCCTCGCGGATGGAGCTCTGGAGTGAAGAATGGTCTCAACAACCTCGGTTGAGAGACCAGAGTTCATGAGCTGGGCCCCCTCGGAGGCCAAGCCCACAGTACTGGGCGGGGATGAAATATCATGCTGCCCGCCTGAGAGAGTAGATCCCTCCTGACAGGGGGCTCCAAAGGAGAACCGTCCAGGAGAGAAATCAGGTCCGCAAACCATACTCGGGCCGGCCAGAACGGGGCTACTAGTAGTAGGCTGACCCCGTCCCGGCGAACCCTCTCCAGAACTCCAGGTAGCAGAGCAATCGGGGGAAAGGTGAACAGACGTGACCTCGGCCACGGCTGCCCCATAGCGTCCAACCTCAGAGGGGCTGGATGGCTGATGGAAACCACAGATGACAGTGCGTGGTCACCTTGGAAGTGAATAGGTCCACCTCGGCGCGACCGAAACACACCAAAGGAGCTCCACCACCTCGGGGTGGAGACTCCAACCCCCCGGCCTCGGCCCCTGCCTCGACAGGGAGTCTGCTACCACATTCAAATACCCAGGAAGATACATTGCTCTCAGAGATAGTAACCTCCCTTGGGACCACAGGAGGATCTGACGGGCCAACTTGTAAAGCCGGCGAAACCGCAGGCTCCCCTGATGATTTATATAAGAGACCACCGACGTGTTGTCTGACTGAACTAACACATGATGACCTCTCAGGTCTGCTAGGAAGTGTTTCAGAGCCTGGAACACCGCCAACATCTCCAGACAATTTATAAGCCATGATAGATGATGGTCCTGAGACAGACCTTGGGCTGGACGACCACTCGTGACCGCCCCCCACCCTGTGAGGGAAGCATCCGCCATTAGCGCCACGCGACCCAGCACAGGACCTTTGAATAGGAACCAAGTTTCTTTCCACATGACCAGAGCACGAAGGCAGCGCCACGTGACTTTGACCGTGCGGAGCGGATTTCCCCTCGGGGAAAATCCCTTGGTCCTGAGCCACCACTGCAGCGGTCTCATGTACAACAGGCCGCAAGGTATAACGTTGGACGCTGCTGCCATCAGACCCGACAGTCTCTAAAACTGTATTACAGTAAGTAGCTGGCCTAGCTTTACTTGTTTCACAGCTGAGAGAATCGAAGCGATGCGGGTCGGAGCGAGTCGCGCCTGCATCGAAACCGAAACCCAAACGACACCCAGAAAAGTGGTCTTCTGAGAAGGAGATAATACACTTTTCTTTGCGTTCAGCCTCAACCCCAACTTCCTGATATGAACGAGAACGACATCTCGATGCCGAACCACCATCGTGAAAGTGCGGGGAGATAAAGCTAGGTCAAACGGAAGAACCCTGTGCTGGTACACCTCGCCCCCAAAGGCGAACCTCAGGAACTTCCTGTGTTGTGGAAGGATGGAAATGTGGAAGTACGCGTCCCTTAGATCTATCGTGACAGACCAGTCCTCGGATCTGATCTGTGACACGATCTGCTTGATAGAGAGCAACCTGAATTTTGGCTTCCCTACCGAGCGATTCAATAGGCGCAGGTCTAAAATTGGACGCAACCCCCATCCTACTTTGGAACGATGAAATATCGGCCGTAATAGCCTGACTCCACACTGGGAGGAGGAACCCGTTCTATAGCCTCCTTTTGAAGGAGTGCTTTCACCTTTTGTTCCATAACCAGAGCCTGCTCGGGGCCCACCACTGTAGGCAGAACCCCACTGAATCTTGGTGGACGACACCTGAATTGGATAGCATAATCCTTTTCTATTGTCTGCAGGACCCAATGAGATATTTTTGGAAGGCTTTTCCCCTCTGCCAGACATTCTACTAAGGGTACCAGTCTCTCGAGACTGGCCTCTGGTGTAACTTGAGCAGCAAACGCAGCGCCCTGTAACGGCACACCGGCAGGGAACAACTGGTTTAACCGCTCTGAAACCCTCCTCAGAGGGAGCGAGCGTCCCTCGGGAAATCGCTCGCTGGGACCGTCTGTGCCCCGGCATTAAGGCGGGGTTGGCAGAACGGGCCCCTGAGGGCACCGAGGAGGAATGGGCACCGTAGAAAGAGGTGAACACCTTTCCGCCTCGGTGGGAACCACCCTCAGTGTCCTGCGCGCCGTGGCGCCAGGACTTCTTCTCAGCCGAAGCCTTCTTAGCTAATATAACTGTCCTCAGATCAGTTCTATTACTGGGAGATTTCGGCTGAGAGTGCCGCGGCTGAGCCCACTGTCCAGCAGGGGGAGCACGAGACGCGACACTCTGCTTCAGCGCCTATGTGATGAGCTCGCAGACGGCCGGGGCTGCTCCCGCCCAGCAGTCCCAGGGACATGAATTTTTAAAAGGGAGAAATTTGTTAAAAGCTGTTGTTTGCTTTTCCTTCTCCTGGAATTTATTGATGACAGAATTTACAGCATCGCCAAATAAACCCAGGGAGGGAGAGAGGAGTGTCTAAAAGGAAAGCTTTTCCTTTCCCCTTTATATTTGTCTGATTTAACCACAGATGTCTTTCTACGGCCACGCAGGGAAAAATCAGCCGCCTGACGCAGTTCGCGAACCACGTCAGCACTGACCTCCTCACTCTCACTCACGTCCCTCAGCAGGTCAGCCTGGTATGCCCGTATATTTTTTTTTTCATAATAGACATAGCAGCAGACATGACCTGCTGCCGAATACGCTTTACCCACAAAAAATGAAATATTCATAAGAGGCTTGGTGGGTAATGCCGGTGCCTTAACAGATGACGCAGCCTCGAGGGAGAGAAAACTCGCAAGCGTCTCTACCACGCGAGGCATAGCCGAACAACCATATGATTTATCCCCCACCATATTTAAATATGTTGAAGTCTGGGGACTAAACATTTTCTCTATATGACACCGGTTTTTCCCACGATTTCGACACCTCAGTGTGGAGATCGGGAAAAAAAAGACGGCACGCACCGGCGTGGAGGTTGCACTCGTGACGGCGAAATCTCTCATCTAATTTTAATTTAGAAACAGACTTCTGTCTAGTCACTGGCCATACAATGCTGAGTTTTTCTACAGCTCTTGTTAATACCTCCACTAGCTCATCGCTTTCGGGAGTGTAAGGTGGCGAATCCTCCACATCTCCCTTATATATACTAGCAACATCCAGCTCCTCAGAACTGGATAGAAGCAACACTGGTGCCTCAGCCCGAGCGGAAGAAACCGCAGCGCGTGCTTCCGAATACGGGACTGAGGCACTGGATCTCACAGGTGAAGGGAGAGATAAGGCAGAGCCCGTCTCTAACCCCGCTGAGAGATCCATATGCGATCCCCACGATACGCGTCGTCGCTCTGCCTCGGCAAGAGCGGGACCCGAACCGCGGGGAGCGCGCCCCGAACCGCTCTCCTCGAAGAGCGCCCGGCGGGAGCGGAGCGTCCTTAATGGCAGACGCTCGCAATGCTCACAATCAGCTCCCTCGAGAGCTGACTGGGCATGCTACACTCCCAAACAAACAACACAAAGAACGTGTGTATCCCCACTCGTTAAATAACGCGAGCAGGGAGGGACACACTCCCTAAACTGCTGTTTGTTCGCCATATCTCTCTTAATATATATATATATATATATAAATTGTTTGTGTGGTGCAGAGTATGTAAGGACAGACAATATTCACACAGGGACAGATTCACATATAGCGCGACTGAAGGCACAGAAGCTATTGCGCTTGTGTTTATGGGGTGCTTTATAGTTTCCTGGTCGATGACGTCACCCGCCTATGACGTTCCATCTCTCCATTGGGCTGATTCCATACGTGCTTCAGGACGCACAACGCAGAGGCGTTCCCACAGCTTGACGCAGCTCGAGTTCCCTTGAAAGGGAACCTTTTTTTTTTTTTTTTTTTGCTTTCACTTATGCAATGGAAATAAAAACTTGAGCAGCTTAACTTTAACACTCTCACACTCTAATCACTTAATGTCATTGAATATCTCTGTTTCTATATTTGCACTTGTTAATGGTTTTATTTATTGAAGGTGTGAATAGACAAACCAAGGTTTCTGCTAAGGCGCATTGGTCTATGCAGTAGTTTGAGAAAGATGCACAAAGGCTGTTTCTGAATCTCTCAAACTTACAGTGAAATCAGGTAAAATAAAACGCTGACTGCCTCTTTGGGAAGCCTGGCTGCGTAAAAATGGTCAATTCTCAATCAAGACTCAAGCACTGTTCATCCAGTTGGATCAATTACGAATGGCAAAAAATATTATAACAAAATAATTAAAAAAATCTTTAAATTATAAACCCTCTGGGGTCCAAGGTGTTTTTGGGGTCCTTGAGATGTTTTGACATGCCCTGACATTTGTGCTTTTTTCAGTTGCTTATAAACATATTAATTGCAAAGGTGTAATTACACTCTATTTAGCACAAACAGGGCTACCATAATATGTGAGCAAAATGTATGTACATGTTTGCATTTTTGAGAGAATATTGTTTATGCATGGTTATTGAAAAAACTAAAACTTAAAGTGTCTGAAATAAGGCCACAAAACACATACTAAATATGTGTCCACAAGACTTTTGACTAATGGGCGTTGTTGCCTAGAGTTTTTGCTTCAAAATGATCTTAAAATCATCCTGCCTAATCATTTACACAAAACAATACATTGATTTAAATTTTATAAGACACCTTTTGTTTGGAAAGGCAATATGCATGGAGGCGTGTTCACACCTGAGAAGACAAAGGCCGGATAATGTGCCACATACATAATGAGCTGCATATTAATTAGCCCTTTCACACAGGTGTGTCACAGGGTCCCAAAGAATGCAAGGACAAAATAAATTATCTATATATACATATTTTACAATTAGAAATTGTAACCAATTACAAATAGGTTACAATTACAACAACAATTACAATTTTAACAATATTTCAAGTGTATTCTTTCTTTGTAAAAAGTATACATTTTATCATCCGTATTAAGGTAAGGATTCATTAGTTTGAATATTGGAACAAACACTATAATAACATCTTAGTTGATAATTCAATATACCTACTTTATTTTTGACAAAACATCATACTATAGTATATTTACCATATGAGCAGAAATTGGTGAACAAAAGCTTAACTATTTAATGTGACAGTAGTCTTTTTTTACAGTCAAAACTTTATAATCTATCCAAAACTAATCACAAAATCTTGTCTAAACATTCATATTTAGTCTATAACATATTGTGTATGATATATTAGCATATACATGTTAATTTGCAGTTTGTTGCTTATACAGACATTTTATTTCAACATATTTCAGTCTATTTTTACTCATCTTAGTGGGCTATAGCAATATAGTTTGGATGTGTTCATGTAAAAATAACGTTTACTAATGTAGATGCGAGAGTGAATGAACGGCACAGACACGCGCTGTATAACTGAAGTAAACAACGCGCGCGCGTCTGTGCTGTTCATTCATCATTTAGCCTACACACAGACACGCAATTCATATTTAAACAGTCTTTTTGGGGTTTATAGACACTATTCAATATAGCGATTAGAACAAAGCACTTAAGAATAAATGACTTACTACATCAGCTGGATCAGTTGCTCCTCGAAATGAAACTACCAGCACTTCTGGTACATTTTCCAGGGTTATTAGATAGTATTATTCCTCACAGGTAGCAAGACGAGGTAAAGTACAAGTTTTTATTCAACATGATGTGTTTTATAAACCAGCTGGTGGGCGTTGGCATGTTTGAATGGCTTGCCTTAGATCATTTGCGTTTGAATACGGCGCGCTCTCCGTGGACGTGTCACATTAGCAGAATAATGAGCTGAGAGAACGATAATGTAATAATCGGCTGACACCTCTCTCTTTTTTTATAGATGACATAAACAGAGAATATTTATTTTAGTTTTGAATTAGATATTTTAAAAGTACAAACTTAAATGATTATAAAGATATATTGCTCATGCTTGGGTGAATAGTATTCGCTGAGTTTTGTGTAAGTTTAGAGACGTGCTCCAGAAAAAAGAGAGACAGAGAGCACACCCTGTTTATTTTCTTTATTTTACAAAAGCACAATGTTTTATTTCGATTGTAAGTGGACACATAAAAAAATAGACATTCAACAGTTTATTTTTTTATATTTCTTAAGTCTGAATGACCAAAAATGACAGAGTATTTTAAGACTATTTTCCTGCTATGTGAAAAAAATTGAGCAAAACGTGCCGGCGCGTTTCTGGACCCCAGAGGGTTAAATTAGCCCGTAATTTAAATCATTTAAATTATTAACACACTGTCATGGTCACCAGTCAAAGACTAGTCTCCAGCACTACAATTCCCAGAACCCCTTTCAGTCTCTGCCTGGCTAGTTCCCTTTTGAGGGAACTCGAACTGCGTCGGTGACGACACTAGGGGAACGCCCTTCAGCGTAGCGCGTCTGAATTTATGAATGAAACCGAATCCAATCCTATTGGCGTTGCGTGATGACGTAGCGTGTGACGGCATAAGCGGATGTATACAAAAGCACGCCGGCACACAGAAATGTCAGCTTTTTGCTATTCAGCAAGTGCTCTGTGTATGTGTGAACAAGTCTGTCCTATTTGGTGTTGTATGTCCTGTTAAAGTATTTTGCAATAAGATTCTGTGGCTGGGATCTCGCGTTTGCCGAGGCAGCGCGTAGGTTTAAGGTTTGCCTTGCAGTTGCAATACAGAATCTAGTAGCTCGGATCTCGCGTTTGCCGAGGCAGCGCTTAGATTACGAGTGTATTTTGCAATAAGATTCTGTGGCTGGAATCTCGCGTTTGCCGAGGCAGCGCGTAGGTTTAAGGTTTGCCTTGCAGTTGCAATACAGAATCTAGTAGCTCGGATCTCGCGTTTGCGGAGGCAGCGCTTAGATTACGAGTGTATTTTGCAATAAGATTCTGTGGCTGGAATCTCGCGTTTGCCGAGGTAGCGCGTAGGTTTAAGGTTGCCTTGCAGTTGCAATACAGAATCTAGTAGCTCGGATCTCGTGTTTGCCGAGGCAGCATGTAGGTTACGAGTCTACTTTGCAGTTTGCTGTGTGATTACGAGGCATGAACAGTCAGCTCCTGAGGGTGCTGGCTGTGTTCATTGAGAAATAACTCGCCGTACACGTGCGTTTCGGGAAACTCAGCCTCACGCCTGTTGACTTTCTTCTCGAGAGATGAAAGCCAAATATATTGTGTACTACTCGAATCGCGCGTTTGTTAAGGCAACGCGTTACGGGTCTGCAATAAAAGGGACACACGCGATCTGATAAATAATACTGTTTAGGTGCGAGGCATTCACAGTCAGCTCCTGAGGGTGCTGGCTGTGTTCATTGAGAAATATCTTGACGCGTACAGCCGTGCGCTGTCAGGTGTTTCAGTCTCGCGCCTGTTGACTTTCTTCTCCAGGGATGAAAGCCAAATTATAACGGCTCGAATCTCGCGTTTGCCAAGGCAGCGTGTAGGTTACGAGATCGTATAATTAAATATAAAACAGTATTCCAGTGTTATGGCTGCATTTAATTCAGAGGAGTTAAAGTAATTAAAAATTGTATCTGACTTAGAACTTGGTTAGATATTTTAATTCAGCCTACCATCTGAAGGAGAGTATCGCTTCTAGAGGTCCCCCTCAAAAAAAAATTAAAAAAAGCTGAGATTGGGACTCTAGGCGGCGCTCTCGCCCAAAGCCTTTCAGGCCAGGAAGGCGTCAGGAGAAAGGTCCTAACTTGTGTGAGACCTTGGAGGGCTGTCCCCCCCCCGAAAGAGAGCGATCAAGATCCCCTCTCTCACCGGGCCCTCAGGAAACTGGTGTCAGCATCCCGCCGCTAGTTGTGGTTCGGGACACATCAGTTTTCAGCGAATGCACGCTGCTCTGTCTGCCCCAAGAGTTTGCGGCCAGGCAGCGCTGGCGTCCGCACACCGAGAGTCGTTTTCGATTATTCCCTGCCGGTCTTCCACTTCAGGGTTTCGTGAAGGGCTCTCACAAGACACTTGACACCAGCCCTGAGGGGCTGGTTCCCTTGCTGAATTTTGTGGAGGCATGGCAATGTCTCCCCAATATTTCTCCATGGGTCCTGCGCACTGTTGAAATTGGATACAGGCTGTAGTTCCGGGTCCGCCCACTGAGGTAAGTATCAACGGGGTGGTTTGGACAGCAGTAGACCCACAGCAGGGTCAAGTGTTAGAACAGGAAGTTCACTCGTTGCTGGAAAAAGTGGCCATAGAGCGTGTTCCCCCACCAGTCAGGGAGTCCGGGTTCTGCAGCCGGTACTTCATAGTTCCAAAGAAGGATGGATGGTTGCATCCAATTTTAGATCTGAGGCATCTGAATCGGTCTCTGAGGAGATTCAGGTTCAAGATGCTCACTATTCCCATCATCGTGAGTCAAATTCAATCCGAGGATTGGTTTGGCACGATAGATCTAAAAGACGCCTACTTCCACATCTCCATCCTTCCATCTCACAGGAAGTTCCTGAGGTTTGCTTTCGGGGGCGAAGCTTACCAATATCGGGTTCTTCCGTTCGGCCTAGCACTCTCCCCTCGCACTTTTACCAAGTGTATGGATGCAGCTCTAGCACCCCTGAGGCTCGAGGGCATCAGGGTGCTCAATTACATCGACGACTGGTTAATATTGGCCCAGTCGCGAGAGCTGGCGATTCGGCATCGAAATGTCGTCCTCGCCCGCATCCAGAGCCTGGGGTTGAGACTCAACACGAAGAAGAGCGTGTTGACACCAGCCCAGAGAACCACGTTCCTGGGAGTGGTGTGGGACTCGGTCACGATGCGAGCACAGTTGTCTCCTGCTCGGATCGAGTCTATCCTGACCACAGTGTCCAGGATAAAGCTAGGCCAGGCCGTCACTGTCAAACACTTTCAGAGAGTGTTGTGTCTCATGGCAGCAGCGTCCAGCGTGATACCTTCTGGCCTGCTACACATGAGAGCTTTACAGTGGTGGTTGAGAACCAAGGGGTTTTCCCCGAGGGGAAATCCATTCCGCTTGATAAGGGTTACGCGCAGATGTCTTCGTTCCCTATCAATTTGGAAGAAGCCTTGGTTCCTGTCCCAGGGTCCCAAATTGGGAGCGTTATGTCGCCGAGTATCTATTTCGACAGACGCCTCCCTCACGGGCTGGGGCGCGGTCAGATCCTCCTGTGGTCCCAGCGGAGACTATCATCTCTCAGGGCGATGTATGTCCCGGGGGACCAGAATCAGGGAGCAGACGTACTGTTGAGGCAGGGGCTGAGGCCCGGGGAATGGAGACTCCACCCCGAGACGGTGGAGTTGATATGCAGGAGGTTTGGCTCAGTGGACGTGGACCTTTTTGCGTCTCGAGAGACGACACAATGTCCACTGTGGTTCTCCCTCATGCATCCAGCCCCGCTGGGGTTGGATGCCATCGTGCGGACGTGGCCGAGGCTACGTCTGTACGCTTATCCCCCGATCGCTCTGCTCCCAGCAGTTCTGGAAAGGGTCCGTCGAGACGGGGTCAGTCTACTCTTAGTAGCCCCATTGTGGCCGGCCCGAGTACGGTTCTCGGACATCATTTCACTCCTGGCAGGCCCGCCATGGCAGATCCCTCTGAAGAGGGACTTGCTGTCCCAGGCGGAAGGCTTAGTTCTCCACCCTCGACCCCGAGCTGTGGAAACTGTGGGTCTGGCCCCTGAGGGGGTACAGTACCTAGAAGCCGGCCTGTCAGCTGGAGTGGTCGAAACCATACTAACTTCCAGAGCTCCCTCCACGAGGAAGTTATACGGCCTTAAGTGGAATGTATTTTCCATTTGGTGCAGAGAGCGTGGTTTGGACCCAGTTAACTGCCCAGTGGCTTCAGTACTGAAGTTTCTCCAAGACCGCTTTTCTGCCGGGCTTACCCCGTCCACACTCAAGGTTTATGTGGCTGCCATTGCGGCTTTCCACGCTCCTCTGAGTGATGGTCCACTGGGGAGGCATCACCTGGTCGTACGCTTCCTCCGTGGAACCTGGAGGATGAGACCTGCGACTCGCACCAGGGTTCTCTCTTGGGACCTGGCAGTGGTTCTCGAAGGGCTGGCCGAGGCCCCCTTCGGACCAATGGAGTCGGCCGAGGCCAAGAACCTTTCGTTTAAGGTGGTCTTTTTGTTGGCCATTACTTCTCTGAGGAGGGTAGGAGATCTCCAGGCGCTCTCTATTTCCAATGGGTGCTTGGAGTTTGCTCCAGGCAACATTAAGGCTATCTTACATCCCAGGCCCGGCTATTTGCCCAAGGTGTCATCTAATGTGGCACCGCCTATGGTTCTGCAGGCATTTCATCCTCCACCTCATGTGATGGCGGATGAGGAGAGACTTCATCTGCTCTGCCCTGTCAGAGCACTTCGGTATTACATCCAGAAGTCCTCCTCATGGCGGAAGTTGGACCAGTTGCTGGTGTGTTTTGGGTCTTCCCGCCTCTAAGCAGACCATCAGCAACTGGATCGTTCAGACTATTTCCCTGGCCTATCAGGTGCGCAATTTGCCTTCACCTATGGCCGTGAGGGCTCACTCCACCAGAGGCATGGCGCCTCTAGAGCCCTCCTTTGAGGGGTTTATATCCATGACATATGTGAGGCGGCTGGCTGGGCCACTCCGCACACATTCATGAGGTTTTACAGTCTGGACCTTCCCTCTACACCCGGTGCACGAGTGCTTTCGTCCTAAGTTGTGCCTGAAGACAGCTTCACACTAGGATGAGTGGGGTTCGTTGTGGTATAGTGGGTATCTCGTTCCCCTAGTGTCGTCACCGACGCAGTTCGAGTTCCCTCGAAAGGGAACGTCTCGGGTTACATATGTAACCCTTGTTCCCTGAGAAAGGGAACGAGACACTGCGTCGGTTCGCCACACCTCACCCCGCCTGGAGCACTTGCTTCGTAGCAAAAGCTGACATTTCTGTGTGCCGGGGTGCTTTCGTATACATCCGCTTATGCCGTCACACGCTACGTCATCACGCAACGCCAATAGGATTGGATTCGGTTTCATTCATAAATTCAGACGCGCTACGCTGAAGGGCGTTCCCCTAGTGTCGTCACCGACGCAGTGTCTCGTTCCCTTTCTCAGGGAACAAGGGTTACATACGTAACCCGAGATGTTTTCCTAGTTGTCCTTGTCTGTTCCTGAAGTGATCTGCCTGCAATACTTACCCATTGGACCAGTTACTGAGATGTGTGCTGTCAAGTTCCCTTCACCATTCTCCATTCCTATAAGACAAAAGAGACTGTTACCATCAATGATGCAGCGGTGTCCCAGTCTGGCCGTGACCATCTTCATCATTCTCCATATTCAAGATTGTGCACTTCTACTGACCTGTTCATCCTGTGTTGTTCACCCTGTAATCCCTAATAAAGATTTTCTGGATTTACTTAACCTCTTTTTAAGTGTATATTTCCTGAAAAAAGAAAATAATATATTGCACAATAGAATATTGTAATATTGACCTCAGAGAAGAAACTGTACTGAGATGTACGGTGTAGCACTTGTGTTTCATGTCATGCTTATATTAATTTTGATTTCATAATTTCTCCATGGCTAAATTTTCATTTTTGTTTTGTAAATAATTACTGAAATTTTTATGTGAACCATTCCATAGACAGTCACCTAGAAATAAGTTGTGAAGGGGTAAACAAACTCCTAGCAGACGAAAGCCTTTGTTGCCAATAATTGTGACATGCCGATTTTTACAGGGGTGTTTATTTTATGATTATTTATGCTGTTGGTTAATGTTCAACTGCAGTTTTGTCTCTCTTTTGTCATTCTACACTTAATTGAATTAATAGACTGGATGATTGTAGATTTGAAAATCATGCTTTTCCCCATTATTGTTGAATCACGGAAGCTACACCAGTTACTTTGCCAAGATATCTCTTATTTATTATTATACATGGTCAGACATACGAGAGAAACAGGCATAGAAGAATAAGGCTACATGAGAGGTGGTCTTCATTCCAGATTTCTCGGTTACCATTTCTCTATCCCCTCACCCCATCATGCCAGCTGTAATGATTTATCTGTGTTTCTCCTTCCTCTCACCCATCGTGCATTTATGTTTCTCTGGGGTGGTACAGTAAGGATTGAGCTTATATACACCACTGAGGGACTTACAACTTCCTTGTAAGATGTTTAAAAAGGAACGTATACCTCATGCTTACACATTGCATAATTCACTTTCCATATTAAGAAACTATCCCTCGGTGTATACATTCGTGGTACATTTGCATCAGTTGAAAAACATTCCTTTCCTTGTAAAGAACATGCCAGCTGTACACATTTGAAGTACACAACAGTGGAACATGTTACATTGCACACATACTTGTATGCAAAATATAGCTCATCCCATATCTCTCATCAGCACACATGTACAAACATACTCTGACTTCAAAAAATTCATTATGAAATTTTTATGAAAATGAATAAAGAAAATAATACTAAAAAATAACTGTGGTGAGCCGGACGAGGTCGAGGGACGTGAGAGAACGGCGCAAGGCCGGTGGCGTGATTAATGATGAACAACACCTGTGAGACGCACCCGTCTCGTATCTCTCACAGAGGAGCGGAAGCATAAAAGGAGCGACGACTGAAGATCGAGAGAGGACAGGCCTGAACTTGTGTTGTGTTTGTTTTGTTATGTGACAGCAGTCATCCGTGAGGGGCTGCTGTCTTTTACTTTCATTTTGTATTTGTTTTATTTTATGTCATTAAAATGTGTGTGAATATTCGCCGGTTCCCGCCTCCTTCTTCCCGAAACATCTAACCTCGTTACAATAAAATTAAACAAAAAAATGTTAGTCTTCAATGATGTCATCTGAACTTTTAGTAAATTGACGCCTCTGTGATCATAATGTGCGATTGAAATCGAACAGACCCAGCTTGTGTTCGTTCTTTTAAATCATCATCTTCTGTGTATTCGGAGGAGCTCACCATAAGCTGTTTAGTGATATTTGACTTTTTTTCATCAATCTCTTTAGCGTTCTGACATATTGCTGTGCCATTTCTTCCTGAACAGATTGCTCCTGAACGGAATTGCTCATGAGCGCTGTGCGAAAAAGGGAAACATCTTGGCTCATGCAGGCATCTGTGCAAGAAACAATAGCTTTTGTCAGCCAGCTGAAACAAGATTAGCAACCAACTGTGCCCTCTGAGGCTTCAAAGAGAAACAGTTAAAGAAAAAAACAGATAGGTGAGAGATTGCAGGTGGTTGTTTATGGAAAAATCTACTAATGATAAGAAAGTCATGCAGATGGCTAAACTTTGAGGAGAAGCTTGAAAAATGAATTACTGTGCTCTTGGAGTTCTGTCATGCTAATGAAGGCTAAAAAGGATTTTGAAAAAAATACTTGCAGAAGACCAATAAATCCTGGTGCTTTGCCACTAGGGGACAACAGCACCAAAATGGACCGTCTCTCAGCAGCCAGTTACCTGGGGGTCATCGCAGCCTTCTAAATCTGTCAGGGCAATTTACTGCCCCGTCTGATCACCAGCATCTGCCGCCCAACATATTATGGCTCCCACCAGTAGCTCAATCAATCTCCACCCCACCTAGATCCAGATCAGCTGGGTTCTAGGAGAAAATGGGTTGTGAAATCACTGAGGTAACAGGAGCACAGAGAGCAGTAATTGAAAGTTCAGAGATCTTTCATGCCATAATGCCAGTGAAAAGGGTTTTAATGTGATTTCACAGGTTATGCATGCAATGAAGATCCACCCGACAGTCCTTGAAATGGCATAGCACATTTAGTACTAAATCTTTCAGACACACCTGGCAACCTTATTAATTTAGCATTTTCCATATAGCTCCCTCTTTATTTATTGATTATAAAGATAGAGGGGGTAGGTGAAAGCTACATTTATGCAGTGTCATGAAGCAGAATTTGACAAACAGTGACTCCATATGGTAGTTTAGCTGTTTGGTCTTTCCATTTGTCTGACTCTGTATCCTTTCTCAGCACAGTATCGGTTGAAATGGGGTGAGCTGTGTATTTGATAGCGTGTACAAGCGCGTGCGGCTGCTCCTAGCCGTGGGCTAAAAGGTCTGTTATTTCTCTTGGGAAGCTCTATATCGCATGCTTTCAGGTTCTTTCAGGCCTCCATCACATTTTAGGACAGTCTGACTGAACATGCCGGCTTAAGACTGATTCACTTGGACGTGGTAAACTGAAGGTGGGGTTGGTGGCATCATAGGCTTCACTTGGTGTAGTGTGAGCAGTATGGGTGTGCTGGTTACAATGCCACAAAAAAAGTCTTATTTCATAAATATTAATTGCTGTAGGTTCTGCACAATAAATTTAACATAATATAATGTTTTGATAAGTATGGGGTGTATTGATATGGAGATTCAGTCTGTATTATAGAATTTGCAAATTTCTGAATAAAAAACTTAAAAGCAAACAATGTTTCAAGTAGAAAACATCAAAAATCAATTAAACTACTTCAACTGTACTTTGAATTTCACATTTTTTAATAAAACTATACTATTTTAGATAAATAGATAAGATGCAAATTTACATCTTTAGAATTTGTTTGTCAAATGGAAACATTTGAGATTTTAGTCTCAATTAAAAAAAAAAAAAACTAAATTTGTTTGGTACATTTGATATAAAGCTGTGTGTTGCAGTTTTTGCAAATGATAACCCAATGAACACACAGCATTAAAAATAGCAAATACCAGTGCTGTATCAGCACTCTTTATAACACACCCTTACAAAATGAAATGCCTGTTCAACATTTGGAGATGCTTACTCTGTTCAAGATACATCCCTGCTACAGGCTGTTATTAAAACTGTTGGTGAAAAAGTAAAATATCAGTGATCTATTCTATGCCTGTGATGAACCAGTTCGGAAACAATAGCAAGTAAAAGCTGTTTATTTATGCTGGTCAGGATGACATAAATAACACAGGTCGGTGAACAAACACTCAGATGGTGAAGGGACACAGGGACGTTGATGGGCAATCCGGAGAGACGTGGTGAAGATCGGCGTGCTCAGTGACAGGAACCAGGAACAAACAATCCAACCGTGAACAGCGAAGACGACGGAGAACACGAAGACTGGAATGCCACACGAGGAGGAGACTGGAGTCACACAGGAACAGGACACGACACAGAGGAAGCCACAACGATCTGACAACATGAGAATGAAATTACTGACAATATATAGGAAGCGGTGATGATCCGCAGCTGGTGCTGAAAATCAACGGAATTAGTAACCACGCCCACACATACACCATACACACACACAAAACACCAGAATGAGACAGTGGATTCATGAACCGTGACAGTACCCCCTCCCCTAGGAACGCCTCCTGGCGTTCCCAGCCAAACTTACCTGTCGATTGTAATCATCGATAAGGGAGTGATCCAGAATGTCTCTAGCAGGAACCCAACTTCTCTCCTCCGGACCGTAACCCTCCCAGTCCACCAAGTACTGAAATCCGCGTCCCCTCCGTCTCGAGTCCAGAATACGATGTACCGAATATGTAGGTTCCCCATCTATGAGTCGCGGCGGGGGGGGAACCGGGACTGGCGGATTAATAGGAGAATAAAATACGGGCTTGATTTTAGATACATGAAAGGCGGGACAAATTCTCCTGTACGCCGGAGGAAGTTTGAGTCGAACTGTCACCGGACTAATAATCTTGGTGACAGGGAACGGGCCAATGAATTTGGGAGCTAACTTATTGGAAACGGAGCGGAACGGAATGTTCTTAGTAGAAAGCCACACCTTTTGACCCACGACGTATACGGGAGGCTTTGACCAGTGGCGATCGGCCTTGGCCTTCATGCGCCTCCCCGCTTGGAGCAGAGTCTCCCGGGCTCTGGTCCAAGTGCGGTGACACCTCTGGACGAATGCGTGGGCGGAGGGAACCGCGACCTCGGATTCCAGACTGGGAAAAATTGGTGGCTGGTAACCTACACTACACTCAAACGGAGAGAGGCCCGTAGATGACACTGGTAACGAGTTATGAGCGTACTCAACCATAGAGAGTTGTTGGCTCCAGGACGAAGGATTCTTAGCTACCAAACATCGTAACGTTCTTTCCAAATCTTGGTTGGCTCGCTCAGACTGACCATTACTCTGGGGATGATAACCCGAAGACAGACTGACCGTAGCCCCCAATAACCTACAAAACTCTCGCCAAAATTTGGACACGAATTGGGAACCCCTGTCAGAAACCACGTCCTTCGGGAGGCCATGTAACCGAAAGACGTGATTAACGACCGTGACTGCTGTCTCCTTGGCTGAGGGTAATTTGGGCAAGGGAATGAAATGTGCCGCCTTGGAGAACCGGTCCACCACGGTTAAAACAACCGTCATGCCATTAGAGGGCGGGAGGGCGGTGACAAAATCTAGCGCGATGTGGGACCAGGGTCTCGAAGGGACAGACAGCGGTCGAAGTAACCCATCAGGAGGTCGGTTAGACGTCTTGTTAGTAGCACAAACTGAGCAAGCCAAAACAAAATCGTGAACATCACAAGCCATTAATGGCCACCAGAATCGTTGCTTTACCAAGCCGTTAGTACGACTTACTCCTGGATGACAAGCCACGTTAGAGCAGTGACCCCATCGAATAACGTCGGACCGTAACCCCTCCGGAACAAATAAACGACTTTCTAAGGCCGTTACCCCTTCTAAGGCCGTCTTGACCTTCGACTCGACCTCCCATGTGAGTGCGGAGATAACTACCTTCTCCGGTAAAATACACTCGGGACTCACCGGGCGTTCGGATGGATCAAAAATACGAGATAAGGCATCGGGTTTGATGTTCTTAGAACCCGGGCGGTACGAGAGAACAAAATCAAAGCGTCCGAAAAAAAAGCCCACCGAGCCTGCCTGGAGTTAAGTCTTTTGGCAGATCTAATATATTCAAGGTTCTTATGATCGGTCCAAACGATAAAGGGAACCCCTGAACCCTCTAACCAATGTCGCCACTCCTCCAACGCCAATTTAACTGCCAACAATTCTCTGTTACCAATGTCATAGTTACGTTCGGCAGGTGATAAACGATGGGAAAAAAAACGCGCATGGGCGCATCTTGTCGTCTGAGGAAGTGCGCTGGGAAAGAACTGCACCTACCCCCACCTCTGACGCGTCGACCTCTACCACGAACTGACGTGTAGGATCAGGGGTGACAAGAATTGGAGCCGAAATAAAACGACTCTTGAGGTTGGCGAATACCGCCTCGGCAGTATCGGACCACCTGAACGCAGTTCTGGGAGAGGTCAAAGCGGTCAGAGGCGCGGCTAGTTGGCTGTAATTACGAATGAATCGTCGATAGAAATTGGCGAACCCCAGAAACCGCTGTAGGGCCTTACGGGAATCTGGACTTGGCCAATCCATCACTGCCTTAACCTTGTCAGGATCCATGCGCATTCCCTCAGAAGAGACGATGTACCCCAGGAAGGAAACAGACTGTGCATGAAAATCGCATTTCTCCGCCTTGACAAAAAGCCCATTCTCTAACAACCTCTGAAGCACTCGTCTGACATGTTGAACGTGTTCCTGGAGAGACGAAGAAAAAATCAATATGTCATCCAGGTAAACATATATGAACTGATCGACTATGTCTCTCAACACGTTATTGACGAGTGCCTGGAAAACCGCTGGGGAGTTGGACAGGCCAAACGGCATAACCAAGTATTCAAAATGCCCCCTGGGGGTATTAAATGCAGTTTTCCATTCATCCCCCTTCCTAATGCGGACCAAATGATAAGCGTTACGTAAGTCCAACTTTGTGAAAATGGATGCTCCCTGCAACCTCTCAAAAGCTGAAGACATCAACGGCAAAGGGTAAGTATTCTTTACCGTGATGTTGTTCAGCTCTCGGTAATCAATGCAAGGTCGCAGAGACCCATCCTTCTTTCCAACAAAAAAGAACCCCGCCCCCGCTGGAGAAGAGGAAGGCTGAATGAACCCAGAGGCGAGAGAATCAGAAATATATTTCTCCATAGCCTCCCTCTCAGGAATAGAAAGAGAGTAAAGTTTGCCCTAAGACGGAGACTTACCTGGCAGTAAATCTATAGCACAGTCATAGGGACGATGCGGAGGAAGAGAAGCAGCTCGTGACTTACTGAACACCTCCTTCAGGTCTAGGTACTCTGCGGGCACGTTAGACAAATCCATTGCCTCGCTATGAAATGAAGAACCAGACACAGATGAACAGGCAGACAACAAACATGACTCATGACAGTGGTTACTCCAGGAGGAAATGGAATTGTTATGCCAGTCGATACGGGGGTTGTGTTTAATGAGCCAGGGGTGCCCCAAAACCACCGGTGCCAAAGGTGAGTCCATGAGTAGAAACGAAATCCTTTCAGTGTGATTGCCAGACGTGATGAGTGTGATGTGTTCAGTAGAGTGAGAGATTCTGGGAAGTTCCTGTCCGTTGAGTGCATTGATGGAAATCTTGTGTTTGAGAGAAGTGATGGGAATCTGGAGTTTGGATGCCAGATTGTAGTCCATGAAATTACCCTCTGCTCCCGAATCCAGAAGTGCTTGAGTGGGGTGCATGGAGGTTGCCCATCTCAGTCTTACCGGGAGGAGGGTCGATGATGTAGATGAGGTCTTCTTGGCGGAGATCCCACCCGATAGTAGCCTCATACTTACTATTGGGCTTGCTCTTTTACTGGACAAGAGTAGAGGAAATGGCCAGCCTTACCACAGTAAAGGCAGAGTCCCTGGGACCTCCGCCGTTCCCTCTCCTCCCGGGAAAGCCGAAACCTGGGCTGACCGCGCTCCCGTCGCCGACTCGTGGTTCATCAGGGTACTGTTGGGGTCGATTAGAACGTGCACGAAGATTCACGCGATTCCAACTCCACCAGACCATTAAGAGTCTTAGGAAGGTCCAGGATATATATCTCCTTTTGAACGCGGTCAGCCAGCCCATGCAGGAACATGTCCCACTGCGCCTCCTCGTTCCATTGGCACTCTGCAGCCAGGGTGCGGAAACGAATAGAATAATCCGACAACGAGCCATCACCTTGGCGTAGATCCGCGAGTAATCTGGCTTACCCGCCACCGCTCGATCGAATACTGTCCTTATCTCCGCGGAGAGTGCCTGGAACGAGGCGCAACAACGGTCCTGGTTCTCCCACACCGCCGTTCCCCAGAGTGCCGCCTTCCCCGACAGGAGAGTCAACACAAACGCTACTTTAGACTGTTCATTCTGAAAGGTCCGTGGCTGCAAGGCAAAGTACATAGAACATCTTGTGAGAAAAGCTCTGCAATATTCAGGCTCACCAGAATAGCCCTCAGGCGTGGGTAGACGAGGCTCTGGTTGACTCTCATGCGGCATCGGT
The DNA here is from genome assembly GCA_026230005.1 of Gila orcuttii. Classification (NCBI taxonomy): domain Eukaryota; kingdom Metazoa; phylum Chordata; class Actinopteri; order Cypriniformes; family Leuciscidae; genus Gila; species Gila orcuttii. The sequence continues at coordinate 25,191,345 of JAPDVR010000002.1, read as the reverse complement.
GGGGGTTGAACAGGCGGTGTGGGCGGCGCAGTGGGAGCACGTAGATGTTGAAGCTGCTGTGTAAGCTCGGACACCTGTGTCACGAGTGCTTGAACAGCGCGACCTGTGTTCGCGATCTCCTCTCCTTGTTGATCCATTCTTGTGACGCTGTGTGCGATGCAATCGCTCAAATTGGTCGAACTTGCTGCTTCAATGATAGGTCAGATCGTTCTGTGATGAACCAGTTCGGAAACAATAGCAAGTAAAAGCTGTTTATTTATGCTGGTCAGGATGACATAAATAACACAGGTCGGTGAACAAACACTCAGATGGTGAAGGGACACAGGGACGTTGATGGGCAATCCGGAGAGACGTGGTGAAGATCGGCGTGCTCAGTGACAGGAACCAGGAACAAACAATCCAACCGTGAACAGCGAAGACGACGGAGAACACGAAGACTGGAATGCCACACGAGGAGAAGACTGGAGTCACACAGGAACAGGACACGACACAGAGGAAGCCACAACGATCTGACAACATGAGAATGAAATTACTGACAATATATAGGAAGCGGTGATGATCCGCAGCTGGTGCTGACAATCAACGGAATTAGTAACCACGCCCACACATACACCATACACACACACAAAACACCAGAATGAGACAGTGGATTCATGAACCGTGACAATGCCCTGATAGCAATAACCTAATTTATTAATCTTTATGGATCTCTCACGCAACAAAACAATGAATAGTCCCCCTGAATAAATAAATCTTCTTACAAATATTGTCAATTTCTTCTCCTAGAGATTGCTCATACTGTAGTTGATTTATTGCCACATGATATGCTGTTCAAGTACCTCATTGTAAAGGTGTTTAATTTAATGTTAATGGCCTGGCTAGTATAGCGTAAATGCTTTGTTTCATTGTGTTTTTGTTATCCCTACTTACCTGTGTAAGCCTTTTTAGTCATTTTCGCAGATGCGTCTGAACGGCGATCGGTTTGACAATGTTTTCGTTTGTTTTAAGTACATCATTGTTGTTTAAACATAGCGCTAGTTTCCATGTCTGTGTTTGCTTCTTTCTATTCACCTGTTGTCAATTAATGAACTCATTATTTCCCTCGTTTAGGTATGGTAATGTGACAGGTTAAAGGAAATACTTATTATACTGTTATAAGCTAAAAGGTTTTAGTAAGTTCTCTTACGAGAGGTTCTCTCATATTGCGTAAGTTGCTTTACGCTACGGGTAAAGTAATCTTTTCTCGAGACATGAAGCCAAAAATTATCCTTAATTTTGTATTTATTGTCAACGCAGTGCAGCAGCCAGCAGACTTAGAGCAAGCTGTCTAGCGTGCTCATTGGCTGCCCTGCGGCTACTGCAGCAGCCTACCACTGAGCCTGGCGTGACGTCGCGCCCTCTACGCGTCACAGCCCACCAGAATGGGTGTGGCTTAGCGTATAAAAGTACGGCTCGGAGGCTGCTTCTCTGATTTTCATCTCTTCAGCGAAGCTCTCCGCATCGCTGGATCCTGAGAGAAGCCGCCGCCGTTGAAACCAGCGACCAGCAAGCAGAGGAAAGCGCCTGAGGAAGCCGGTCGTCTTCGGCGCCTTCCACCTCTGCGAGATGGCGCTCAAAGTCTGCCCTCCTGTCTAAACCCTGCAGGACCACGTCAGCCCTTGTCGGCCGCGCATTTTCAGCCGCCGGACAGGCCGCCTCTGCCCTGCACTCTAATGCTGTTCTCCAGATCCTTCAGGCCGATCTCCTCCACGAGTGGGACGAGGCCGGACCACCGTCAAAGCTTTTTGCCCTGTCAGTCCCCTTAGAAAAGGCTACTGCAGCGATGTATTTGGCAGCCAACGAGCTGCCGAGCTGTATCACGGGTTGTGATACAACCCGCTCGCCTGCATACAACCGCCGTTTTTACGGCGACCCAGATAAATCTCAAAAAGGGTATAATGTCTGGTTATCCAGCTCAGGCCGATGGTGTCATAAGTGTAAAAAATGTGCCCACATCTCAGTGTTCACCCCTACACACAAGCACTATACCCCCCGTGTCTCTCGCTCTCACAGAGCCCACTCTCATAAAGCTGGCGAATGCCGCTCGAGTGTTAGATGTAGGAAACGTGCCCACAACTACGTGCCCACGCCTACTCTCTGCCCGCTCTGTTGCACAGCCAAAGCAGCCTCATATCGGTCAGGTTATGAATGTAAGTTATGTGCCCACTCACAAGCCCTCACGCTTACTAACAAACATTTCGCCCCAGGCGCCGCTCGCGTATCACAAAGCTATCACAAAACATTCCCCATTCAAAGCAATCGGGACGTCACATATGAAACAGCCAGCCACCGCTGGCAGCGAGGCGCCGTATTCAAGCACCGAGGGCGCGCGCGCCACGCCCATACCTCCGGTTCAGTTTCCCGAGCCCACGAAGTGCGGCGATCGGAACCCGGAGGCCATTCTGCCCCTAGCTCTACATGTAAAAACATGGGAAGCGATTCCAGGGATATCAGAGTGGGTGCTAAGCACAATAAGACTTTCGAGCATGGACTGAGACGAAAGTGAAAGTGGAAGTAGCACATCTACTCCGCGCAGAAATAGCCAAACTGTTGTGCAAAGGGGCCATAGAACCGGTACCTCCTTCACTGAGCGAGTCAGGCTTTTACAGCCATTATTTTCTCGTACCCAAGAAGGACGGAGCTCTTAGATCTGAGATATTTGAACAAAGCTCTCATGAGAAGACCGTTCAAAATGCTCACGACCAGACAAATTCTCGCGCAAATTCGCCAGAGGGACTGGTTTATCTCTCTCGATCTGAAAGATGCCTACTTTCAGATTCAGATAATACCTCGTCACAGGCCATTCTTGAGATTCGCCTTCGACGGTCAGGTATATCAATACACCGTCCTCTCGTTCGGCCTGTCTTTAGCATCCAGTACATTTACGAAGTGCATGGACGCGGCACTCGCCCCCTTGAGAAATCAGGGCATGCGGATTCTGAACTATTTGGACGATTGGCTGATTCTGGCACAGTCAGAGAGAGAACTCTTATCTCACAGAACAGTGCTCCTCAGTCATCTGGAAAGCCTGGGTCTCACGGTCAACTGGACCAAGAGCTCATTACTGCCCAGTCAGTCAGTTTCCTTTCTGGGGATAGAACTGGACTCTGTGGCTATGACGGCTCGCTTATCGACACAGCGCGCGCCGTGTTCGACGCCTGGCCGCATATTTCCAGAAGGGCAGCGTCGCTTCTCTGAAAACATTTCAGAGGATGCTGGGCTGTATGGCATCAGCTGCAGCGGTGCTTCAGCTGGGCCTACTGCGCATGCGCTCGCTACAACGCTGGTTGAACGCTCGGGTGCCTCACCGGGCTTGGGCGTCCGGCTAAAGACAAATCTGAGTGACTCAGAGCTGCGTTTCAGCTCTGCAGCCCTGGTTAGCGGCCGACTGGTACCAGCGGGGGGTGACGATGGGGGCTGTCTCATACCGAAAGGTTATCTAGATGGACGCCTCCAACTTAGGTTGGGGAGCTCTCTTTGAGGGCAGACCGGTCTTTGGCCTGTGGTCAGACCGAGAGATACGCCTTCATATAAACTGTCTGGAGATGATAGCGGTCGAGAACGCGCTGGTCTCTGCACGTATGGTTAATCAATGGATACCCGTTGTCCTGCCAGAAGGGGTTATGAACATAATCATGCAGTCTAGAGCTCCCTCTACGAGACGGCTCTACGCGTCTAAATGGTCTGTGTTCTCCAAATGGTGTGCCGACAGAAATCTGGACCTGGGGTCTTGTGGTTGCTTGGCTTCCTTCAAGAGCTGTTGGATAAGGGCAGGTCCCCCTCCACGCTTAAAGTATATGTGGCTACTAATGTTAATTCAGAAGTGTCAGCGTCAACAATTTGGGAGGCATGCAAAGCTTATTTACGTGGAGAAATTATTTCTTACTCTGCCTTTTGGAAAAAGTTCACTGTTGAAAGGAGTATCTCTATCTCTAGGGAATTGGCTGACCTGCAGTCCAGATGTGAAGACCACCTGAACCTGGACTAATCAAAGAATTGCTTACTAAAAAGTCTGAATTTGATATTTTGGCTGCCGATGGGGCAATAGAAGCATTACTTAAGTCTCGTCATAGTTATTATGAGTCTGGAGATAAGCCAGGCAAGATATTGGCTCACCAAATCCGACAAGCTGCCTCGGCTCAACATATCTTACAAATTAATACTGTCAATGGCACAGCTATTGACCCTCAAACTATTAATGACCAATTCAGGATTTTTTATGCTTTGTTATACACTTCTGAGTGTTCATCTGAAGAGGTTCAGTTGGACAGTTTTCTTAGGCCCCTAAACATTCCTTCCATTGACCCCGAGACATCATCTAGGATGGATGAGCTTTTTACATTCGATGAAATTAACATCGCTCTCGCTATTGGATGCTGGCAGAGCCGATAGTGAAATGACCTGCGCTCTGAAGGGAGTGCCAATAGCTTTAGGGCCATAACCATGTCTTGGCTTGAGAGTCTTTAGAGTCATTTGGTCCAAACTCAAGACACGCAGCGCTAACAGACAGCGCGTGTAAATCCCCCACACGTTTGACTGATGACAGAGCTGTCAGAAAAACGGTTTTGAGTGAGAGGTATTTTAGATCCACGGAATCTAACGGATCAAAGGGATATGCTTTCAGGGCCTCTAGGACCAAAGAAAGATCCCACATAGGAACCGACGGGGGTCGCGGGGGATTCATCATCCTGGCTCCTCTAAGGAAGCGGATGACAAGCTCGTTCCTTCCTATTGACTGGTCGCGCGTCGACTCAGCGAACGCTGCAACGGCCGTCACATATGCTTTTTTATATATGATTTATTTATTGGATTTTTCACAACAACAGAGACAAACAGTCAATACAAAAAAAGAATAATTAAAAAAAGAATAAAAAAAAATAAAAATAAAAAAAAGAATAAAAATAAAACATCAATACAAAAACACCAACACTAAGTCCTTCAACGCACTGACAAGTTTAGTACAGTATATAATATAACAGAACTGTATGTAATAATACAGACATAGGCCAAAGTAAGCCTTAACTAGGTCCACTAAGTAAAGTTTAGTAACCCAAGAACCTAGTAAATAATGTGTGCTGCCAGAATAACCAACATTGATAGTAGGCTGGGTGGTCAGTCAGTCAATTGAGACTGCAACCAGCTGTAGAGTTTTAACATGCTCTAAAAAAGGCAACCAAATTCTTGAAAATGTATCCAAGGAACCACGAAGACAGTGTTTAATTTTTTCCAATTTGGCAAAAAATAAGGCATCTTTTATCCACCGAGTACAAGAAGGAGTGTGAGGACCCTTCCAGTTCATCAAAATACAACGTCTCGCTAGCAGCGTAAGAAAAGCTACTCAACGAAATGAGACGGCAACGAATAATCAGGAGGTATGACTCCAAACATACCGATTAGCGGAGAGGGATGGATATTAACAGAAGTGATAGCTGAAAGAGAGTCAAAAACAGACTCCCAGAAAAAAGATAAAGCAGGACAAGTCCAGAACATGTGAGATAAATTAGCTGGTTCTAGATGACACTTGTCACAGCTTGGATCAATGTCAGGGAACATGCAGGCTAATTTACTTTTAGACCAATGTACTCTGTGGACAACTTTACACTGTAAAACCCTGTGGCGAGCACAAACAGATGACGTGTGAACACGTTTCAAAATCGACTGCCATATCTCTGTCTCTATCTCTATATTAAGATCCCTAGCCCAAGTAATCCACAGACTATCAGATGCCAAGGGGTAACATGTGAAAAAGGTGTAATATATCGTGGAGATGGCCCCTCTCTGATAAGGATTAATATTTGATATGGTATCTACAATGGTGGAGGGTGGGATCAAGGGGAACCCCGGAAAATGCTTACAGACAAAGTCCCGGACTTGCAACTATCTGAAAAAGTGAAACCTTGGTAAGTTAAAAACTTGAGTCAATTGTTCAAAAGAAGCGAATGTTCCGTCAATGTAAAGATGCTTAATGGAACTGATCCCGTGGTCCACCCAGGCCACAAAAGCCTTATCAATGCAAGATGGAGGAAAGAGGGGGTTAAAGTGCACTGGGCATATAAGAGGTGTTGACTGTAAAGTAAAATGGCATCTGAGATGACACCAGATCTTAAGACAATTTTTAACAATAACATTACTGGAGTAGGTTAAAGGTGACAACGAGAGAGGAAGACACAGAAGAGACAAAAGCGAAGAGCTGCCTCATGCAGCCTCCTCAATCCTCAACCAGGGTGGAGTCTGATCACTGGAACAGCACCAGAATAACATGTTACGAACATTTGCAGCCCAGTAATAAAACAAGAAGTTAGGTAGTGCTAAACCCCCCAGCTCCTTAGATTTTTGTAAAATGCTTTTACGTATTATTGGAGTTTTTCCATTCCAAATAAATTGAGAAATACAGCTATCTAAAGAGTGAAAGAAACGCTTTGGAATAAAAACTGGTATGCATTGAAAAAGATATAGAAATTTAGGCAGAACATTCCTACCCGCAAGAGAAAGAGGCAATAGAGACCAACGATGAAGATATTCAGTCAGTCGATCCAACAGAGGAGAGAGATTACATTTAAACAGGTCAGAGTAATTCTTGGTTACACAGATGCCCAAATAATTAAATTGATCTAATGATGTCTTAAATGACAATTTTGAAAGAGGGTAAGCTACGGCTGCAGAATTAATAGGCATGAGTTCACTCTTATGAAGATTCAATTTATACCCTGAAACCTGCCCAAATTCCTTCAGTAAAGCTAAAACTTGGGGTATAGATCTGTCTGGCTCAGAGACGAAAAGTAAAAGGTCGTCAGCATATAAAGACAGTTTGTGCGCAGAGCCCCCTCTTATAATGCCCATCATCTGACTAGACCTAAGGGCCACTGCCAATGGTTCAATAGCGATGGCGAACAATAAGGGGGCAGCCCTGCCGAGTACCACGTCCAAGGGGAAAATAATCAGAATAATCATTGTTTGTGTGGACACGAGCCAAAGGAGAAGCATAAAGAAGTTTAATCCACGAGATAAATTTACAGCCAAATCCAAACCTTTTTAATGTATGGAACAAATAAGGCCACTACACACGGTCAAATGACTTCTCTGCGTCCATCGAAATAACCAACTCAGGGGTGGAAGATGTTGAGGGAGAGTACAATATAAAAAAACATAGACGCCTGACATTGTGAAAAGAGTGCCTACCCTTGACAAACCCAGTTTGGTCAGTAGAAATGATTGAAGGCAAAACAGCCTCTAGACGCCTTGCCAGCATCTTAGCTAATAATTTAACATCTGCACATAACAAAGAAATAGGCCGATAGTTACTACAGAAAAGGGGATCCTTGCCTTTCTTCAATAAAAGTGAAATGGTGGCCTGTCTTAGAGTAGGAGGGAGTATGCCGCATTGTAAAGATTCGTTAAACATATTTAGCAGTAGTGAGGAAAGTTTATCTGCAAACGCCTTCAAAAATTCAGTAGGAAGACCATCAAGCCCTGGACATTCCCACTCTGCATCGAGTGTAACGCATCTTTAACCCTCTGGGGACCAAAAACGTGCCCCCGCCGTTTTGCTTGTTTTTTTTTTTTAGCAATGCAAAATAAACTCAAAATGCTCTGTTAATTTTGATCTTTCATTAATAATTTTGATCGATCCTGTTCAGTTTCTATATTTTTTTCTGTATACTCACAATAAAAATAAATTGTTTTGCTTTTTGCCAAATAAAGAAAAATTAACATGATTGGAGTTCTGCACTCTCTCTGTCTGCGAACTCCAATTTGAAACGCGTTCGGAAATGATCTGTAACTCCACGAAAATTCAGTCAAACATACCCACGGGCATAAAGCTTGAGATCGCATATTTTAAATGAAGTAATTTATATTAAAAACAAATATTCTCAGCTTCTGTAATCTGTATGAAAATAGAGCGATTCCAGTCGAGCTGATTACGAGCTCATTTACTTTAATTCATTCACGCCTACTCACGGAGCGCGCTATTCACAAGATAATGTGTTAAGCCATCTATGCAAAACAGGTAAACGCCCCCAAGCAAATGCATTAAAGGCTTCAAGTTTCATCATTCAGTCACCTGCGCATTGGGAAGATGGCATGATACACCGGTGTGGAAGCTCTTCAGCTCGTCCTGGATAGTAGCGACGAAGAATCCACATTTTCATCAGAAGAAGAGCGCGACTACTCTGATGACGACCGTTTGTATTTTGAAGAGCGATTTGATCCAGCCGTGGATAGAATTTCGGATGAGTAAGTATTTAGTCTTACTTCCATTAGTTGACAAGCTATTCAATATAAACATGTAGCTTACATTTTATACTGGGTGGACTATTTTCCACTTGCCATCTAGAGTATTGACATTTGATATATTCAACACGATCTAATGAAAGTGCATATCTATACCATGAATTTAATATCTTGTACCATTTCAACGTTTTTTTAGGTGTTCAAGCACGAAGTGCTGAAAACCAATTGTATTTGTAAGGATTTTTCTTATTAGGTGTTCAAGCACGAAGTGCTGAAAACCTATTGTAATTGTACTGATTAGGTGTTCAAGCACGAAGTGCTGAAAACCTATTGTAATTGTACTGATTTTTATTAGGTGTTCAAGCACGAAGTGCTGAAAACCTATTGTAATTGTACTGATTTTTATTATAAGTTGTTCAAGCACGAAGTGCTGAAAACCTATTGTAATTGTACTGATTTTTATTATTAGGTGTTCAAGCACGAAGTGCTGAAAACCTATTGTAATTGTACTGATTTTTAGGGGTTCAAGCACTTCAGTGCTGAAACCCTATTGTTATTGTTAATTTTCCCATGATGCAACATTCAGACATAAAACTGATCGGGCAGAACGAACCGTAAGTCGTAGAGCTTTGAAACTTTGGGGGCTGGTAGTACTCACACCGCCTACAACGTCACCAAGGCATGCCCCGATTGGCCCATAGGTGGCGCTACAGCAGCCAAAAGTACAAAACGGCTCATAACTCCTCAACCGTTAGGCGTAGGCTCAAGTGTCTTACATCGTTGGAATCCTTGGCTCAAGCCGGACAAGATGCATGCCTTGGATTGGCTCGCCCTTCCAGCTCCAATTTTGAGTAAATCGCGTTTTTGTGTAAAACCTACTTTTGCGCACTACTCTTAGGTTTTTGGCCTGATTGGAACCAAACCACTGCAGAAATATTTTATGGAGTCTGACGGTGAATAATCATCAAAAAAATTCTAAATTCCAATTGTCGGTCGCTAAGGGGAACCAAAATGTTTGATGGGACCAGAGCCACTTTTACTAAAACAGCTATAACTTGTGAACGGAAAGAGATATTTTCACTAAACTTGGGACACATGTTCATGAGCTCAATCTGAGGTCACATGAAAAAAAATTGCGACGTTTGGCCACTTGGTGGCGCTAAAACAGGGAAACAAAATAATGACAATGGTTATAACCGCATCCAAACGTTAGTCTAATGAAAGATGGCATGCAGTGTCTTTGTCCAGGGTACCTTAATAGTCTATGAGAACATTGGCATATCTCAAAAAACTCAGTATACAGTACATCATCGGCACAATGCCCTGAAGGAGCCTGAGATTTTTCACGCCAGCCTTTTTTTCACGGGAGTGACCTCCTTATACTCCTGAATCCTTGCCGAGTCCAACGGTACCAAACATGCCAGGTTTTTCGTTTTGGTTTTTGTAACGGTGTCATTTAGACCTTAAAAAAAAATTGTTGTTATCTTCAAAGACCATTAGTCTGATCGAGACAACAACAAAAAAACAGGCAATTTGAAAGCATAGGTAAATAACTAAACAATAATGCCCAGATGTCAAAATTATGATAGGAACTGAGAAAAAAAAATCCAATCAATGACACCCATGAATAATTTTTATGCTCTCATAAATATAAGTGTCTCAACTTCAAAATGAAATGAGATATTTACAACAAATTTGACACATATATATGGGCACACTTTGAGGACTACTAATAAAAGTGGTGGAGATCAGGCAAGACAAGGTGCTATAACTGTAAAAAAAAAAAAACTTAAAAAAATATATATATTTTCCTTAGTAAATTGCCTGTATTGGCTTTAAATGGTCTTTCCTAAGTATGATCTAAGATTATTAGTTTATTTGGATCCCCATTAGCCACTGCAGAGGCTTCTCTTCCTGGGGTCCCAACAATTAAATACAAATACTACATTTAATCAAAAACAATAAAAAGTTAAGTCAATGAACCTAACATTCATTCAAAATATCAAAATCAACAATGTACTATATATAGTGCTATTAACTGTTCCTTAAAATATTTTTTTAAAACTAATTTTTCTTGTGTAGAGTGTAGAGTGTCTCTTGTCAAAATGTGTAATATCAATGGTAAATTCTTCCATAGTTTCATTCTTCTATACATTACAGTCCGATGTTTTGCAGTGGTTTTCGAAATAAAATAAAAACATCCCTTTTATGCATGCCTGGTGTTAAAATCATGACTAGCAGTACTATACACAAACTGAGAGTACAGGAAATTAGGAATTCTAGCAGGGCTCTCAAGTTTTATCAAAAGTTTAGAGTGAGATCTGTTAGGGGAGGAGCCACCCAAATATTTGCAGCAGCGGTCCCTCGACCCAACCAAATTCGCTTCAATTTTTGCTAGCAGTTCAATTTTGCCTATTGTTCATAATTGACCAGCACAAATGGAAATTATAACAATTGGTAAATCTGATAAAAAGACAAATTCATCCAAATAAAATAAATAGTTATATTTAAAAAATAAAAAATTATTGAAAAATAAATTTGACCCCAAACAAGCCAACTGAACATCAGTGCTCAATGTACATAACATTGTGTCATAACAACTTGCCCTGAGCATGAATGTCAAGACCCAAACCGGTCACCTTTACAGGGGTCATCGGATGCCCATTTTCCACAAGTTTGTATGATCCTTTGGGGTCTTCATGTAAAGTTTGTAACATACTTTGGTTAAAATTTCTCAATGGTTGTGTAAAACAACACTCGTTTTACCTCCTCAAAAACAGCTCTGTTCACAGTGACCCGTTTCAGTGCATGTCTCTTTAAATGATAATGATAACTTTTTGGCTTTTTGAGGATTAAAAAAAAGTGAATGGATTTTTTTTCATTGCATGGTGATTGTGTCCACACACTGCAAAGACACATTTATTTGCAAACACCATATAAAAGTGTATTTTGCATCCGATGACCCCTTTAAAAGCAGTTGGAGAGTTTTTGAATGCATCAAAAATAATTTAGCACGAATTTGTCTATACTCCTCAACATCAGCTCTCACTGTCTTTGATCACAGGCAAGAGATTTCGTCCAGGAATCGTAAAATCAAAATGAAGAGGTCCGCAAACCGCATTCATCAGATCTTGCTCTTTCAACTTCCACTCCGTGTGTGCGCGTGTTGTCTAGTAAAGAACGTGCTTGCAGCAGGAACACATAATTTACCCGGAAACAACTAATTCTAATTTCTGATTGGCTGGTAGCTAGCATTTAACACTGTATAACTCGAGACAGATGCAATGAACTCGGCAGAGAACTTCCCTCCGTTTGCCTGCACCTCGTCCATTAATTGTATAGCGGGACAAGTTCCCTTACTCCTCAGCGTGAGAAATACAAGGTGTGGCGTGTGAGCGTGTGAACGGGTTGAAATGCGTGTGTCTCACGCCCAATGCGTGAGACTTGAGAGCCCTGATTCTAGACACAGAAATATTTCTTATAAAACAAAGCAGAGACAATCTTTCACCAGCACATTCTTATTCTTAAATGTTTGTCTTTATGCACTCGACCAAACAACTGGGCAATAATCTAAGCTAGAACCATTGTTTTAGAAATACAGTTGTAACCCGGGTAACTCAGGCCACCAGTAAATGACTTGAGAGTTGGAAAAAGTTAAGAAAAGAAAGAATTAAAGTGTTCTACAAAGAAACGCTATTCATCCAATCACTGATTGTGCTGCAGTGACTGACAGCCCTGAGAGCCAACAGTAGCGGCCAATTCATTAGGCCCGCCCACAGTTCGCGCCGGCGACGCTGTCAGTCAGCATGAACAGACGAGAGAATCAGATGAGAACAGACGACGCGCAGCACACGGACCATTTCTCCAGAAACTCCTTTCACTAAATCATAATCATAATCGAACGGGAACTGTGATTGAGTGCACTTGGAAGCGTCAGGCTGGTGTGTTGTCAGAGAGAGAAAAGTGGAGTGGAAATCTGTATTGAATAATCTTCTTATTGTGAATATCGTATGCAATCTCGTTTTGGTGAGTGATTTATTTTTTATATGGAAACTGAATATAAAAAGACATATGAAAGATATAGATGATTTCAGAAATTATTTGATATGAAGTAAGTTGAGTAGGTAGCAATCACAGCGCGATCTGAACGAGTTAGCCAAAGCTAAAGCTACCACGTGTAACGATGCTTATTGTATCATGAGTTGAGACAATTAGTGATTTATGAGTGTTGATGTGTTCTATAAATGTCCAAAAGTTAGATTAATGTGTAATTTGAGATGCGCATAATTATTGTACGTTTGTCTTGTGTTTTGCAAAGCTGGGTTTTCTTGTTCTCAGTTTTTTTTCTATGTGAACGTGATCCGCAAGTAGGCCTATCCTGTTTTGTGCCATAAATAATCCATTGGAAATTAATCTTCTGCCTAAAGGATGCTATTAAATGTGCACAAATGCCGAGCTGACCAGTGCCCATGGACCTGTTTGAAACTATCAACTGGTAGGATGTTTCCAATTTTCTTTTGTTTTTCAGACTGAAAGGACTTTGATTCATGGGATTAAGTGATTGATTTATTTTTGCTTCTTAAATGGACAGACTTTGTTTTTTGTACTTGAACTGATCGAGAGAAGTTTGAACAACTCTTTAAACTAAATCATTTGATTCACAAACTTTGATCAACTGAATCTATTCATCTTTACAGCATTTCCAATTCATATTGTTGAACATACTGTTTACTATTGACAGTAAAGGTGTTTATTGGAAGGAATTCTGAATCATTGTGTTTTGAGTCAATTCCAATATCTGATTACATTTCTTATTGTACATTTCATCATTCATTCCCAAAAGAAACGACTAGTCGGTGATGTCTGTTTTGATTTATTGACTGTTATCAATTGTTCATATTTGTGACTCATCTTTCTGAAACAAACTACAAAAAGAACTATTTCCTTTTTATAAATATAATTTTCTCATTGATAGCAATACCGTGGTCACATGACGCCTGCCACTGGTCTGAGCTAGTCACTGTCATCACTGCAAAAAAAAAAAAAAAATTTAATAATTGGCCTTTACATGTGTTAACGTTGTGTTGAATAACATGGATTCATTTACTCTCATGACATGGATTGTGTAATGACATTGTGTCTTACATGGATTCAAGGTTTTATTAACAAAACTTATCAAAAGATGGAGCAAATCCAACCTTTAGCAAGTTGGGAGCGCAATGTTCTATGACGCATATTAACATTCCATTCGTAGGCTATTGACTGTAACCCTTTTATTTACACTCTGCAGTGCGTTAGAGCTGTGACGCTCGGCTACCGGAGCTGATCGCGCCCAATCTAGTGAATGCTTGTGTTTACACAGGGCACTGACGCAGCGCGTTTCAGAAGCGTCTCTCCACACCGCTTCCCTAAAGATAGGCGCCTAGTCTACTTTCGACAGACACCACGTCCAAGCCACCCCACACATACATTTTGCAAACTAGTAACTGGTTTTCTGCCCAATCGGAACCAGACCAGTCTAGGACAATTCTCTGGACTCTAGGTCAATAATTACTGAAAAAAGTTGAACTTTTACATTTTTCATATGGCTATAACTAGGGATGGGATGTTATGAAAATTTCATATCACGATTATAGTGAGCAAAATTATCGTGATTATCAATATTATCACGGTTTTCTTGAAACGAGATGAAAGTCTTCAAAAAGAACTGGTGCTCACACTGAAAACATTAAAAAAAATATCTATTTGAAAATCAACAAACAACAAATAAAACAAGCAGCTCTATGCACTTTTTAAAGCAAGATTCTATTCTATGGCATTTCCTTCCTTATAATGACCGTTGTCAATAGCAACACATTATAACACAGCACATCCATGTATAACGCGCTCTCTCATTTCATTCTAATACAACTTGCCGTCTTGACTCTTGCGTCTCCGTGTTTGATTGTATTGAAAATTAAATCCGCTGTACAAAATGGAATTACAAGTTAAGATTTAAAACATTAATCTAAATTCAATATGTCCCCGTAATTATGTGGCAAAGAAAAATCTGTATAATAAGTGCAAAATACATTATTATTTCTTAAATATCACCCTTAATAGTCTTGTTTGTACGTGTTCATTCATCTTTGGCTCAAAGCCACTTGCTGGGAACTTTTTCTTAGCGGAAGCTTCACGTTTATTTCAAGTGAGTGAGATATAATATTTCAATTCAAAATAACATTTTGTTCCCAATTATTTCCCAGACGTAGTTTTGTTATTGAGGTCAAAGTTAACTTGCCTTGCATGTTTCGTTCGCTATACAACAGTGGGTGATGGTCACATAAGACGATTGACCGATTTAAGTGTTTCCCCCTATTGCAGCAACTTTTTTTGTGCATGTTCTGCAGACAGGGTGACCATCCTCGATTAAGTTTACCTCGAGACTTTTGTGCCAAAATATGACCATTTGGTCCTCTTAAAAGGCTGAAAAATCTCCTGAGCACGCACACTGCCTTCCGCCATTCCTTCTCGAATAAAAAAAAACTTTGCGCGCTGCGCGCCTGTCCGAGACTGTGGACAGGATTTATAGTGAGTTATTCAAATCGCGATAATCAAACACGGTTTTAATAATTACCTTTTAAATGATAATACTAACCATCTGCACATTTTATCGTAGTTTATAGTGAAACTGGTAATCGTCCCATCCCTAGCTATAACAGGGTGATTTAGAAAAGGGGCATGGCAAAATACACTCAAAAGCCTATAAATCAAATAAAAACTCAGAACTTCACAAAAATTGGTGAGCATATGTGACCACATCAACAAACATGCAACATTTTATGGAGATCGGACCATAGGTGGCGCTATAACATTTGTATCGCGATTCAAGCTTAACCGATTCAAAATCAATTCATAGAATTCCAAAAATATATTTTTTTATTTTAAATGGCGTGCAGGGGTGGAGTGGCAATCGAGAGAGTCAGGATTGTTCCCGGTGGTCTGATAGTGTCCACAAGGGCCAGTCTGGTAATGGTTATACATTGCAAGTTGTTAGCAACACCATCCGGCAGCCTGGTGTGCGGCTGCTGGTCAAACTGTGCAGCCTCTCAACTCAACCCGTAAATAAATGCATCGATCCGCAAATTTCATTTGAGTTCTTAAATGGTCTAGTGGTAGATCTTTTGCCAAGCATGTCAGAAGTTACGGGTTCTAATCTGCACTCATATAGTTTTTCTCTCTCTCATCAAAACCGAATATGTTCATCAGTTCATCAGCCAGGCCAGGGCTAACGCAGAGCCGAGCCGAGCCAGTGGCCTCGGGCCTCAAGCACCGGGCTTGCGTTTCCACTGCCGGGCCAGTAGCCCCGCAGCGCTGCCCTAAACCCCACCCCTAACACGCCTTTCTGGATCAAACGTCATACAACCCAACCCATTTCAGCGGGTATTATGAATTTATTTATTTTTTAAGTTAGGAAGATAGCATGTATATTAACTCACGGCCGTGGCTGCAATAGTGTCCCGACTTGTCTCGCGAGTCGCCACTAACAGAGGGACGGTGACCCAGCACACCGTCCATCAAGTCGAACCATGGAAAGTCCCTTCTCTGAGCTCCGCTTTGTCCATTGTGCGTTATAATCGCCTTGTACAATACTGCGCCCGCAACTTTTTTTATTTTTTCCTGAACTTGAAGCGTTGCTCGCTGAATGCTTAGCTTAGAAAGTTCAGCATCGTTGTATTTTATAACGTCCTCGTTTCTTCACACGCCGTCAAATTGACGTTGTACCCTGTCTTCTGCCCAAATGCTCAGAAGAGCCTTGGTATCTTCGACAGACCAATACAGGCGATTCTCCATTTCGAGCAGCGATTATTTTGCGCGATATAAAAAAAGTGAAATGTACATCTTGCTTCAGATCATAATTTTCTATAACACCGATAAACTCCGCCTTTTAGCTTGACCACACCTCTAGCCCGACCTGGCCTGCTTTGGCCCAAGGTATTCGACGGGCCAGAAAGCCTGGCCGTTGGCCCTGAGTAAGCCCCGCTCAAGCATCGGAAGTGACAGTGGAAACGCGACTGGCCCTGGCACGCACTAGCATGGCTCGGGCCCGGCAGTGGAAACGCGGCTAGTGGTTACAGTCTATATCAAGCAGGGACACATTTGTGTGCGTTTTATTTTGTGATTTCACTGGAACGAATAGAGAGTCTCTGCAACGGCGATCGATTGAAGAGTGAAGAATGTGCGCAAGCCACAAGAGAACAACTGTATATCCATGCAACTGATAACAGCGGCAACGAGCGCTCAGCTGGATCTCAAAAACAACAGATTAAAGCGTTAGATCTCTTAATTAATAGCAAACTAAATGATTGCTCTGCTAGGTAACTGGAGATGTTTTATTTGTATTGGGTACATCTGTGCCTCAATGTTTCAAAAAGTAGTGGGGGACAATATCGATCCTGAGAAAAAGGGGTGGGGGCATGTCCCATCCATCCCACCCGCAAATCACGCCTATGATACGACTTCACTGGATCTAAACAAATCAATATAACCATAGATGTTACCAGTAGCAGTGGCTTTTTAAATCTATTTAAAATAATTTTGCAAGGGTTTATGACATTAGTATATATTTTTAGGAATTTTAGGAAGTTCAATGTGCCCAGTCGAGTTTACATTTCAACAAGACAACCTGGTAGCTGAAGTACAAACCACATTTAGCATGATTGTTTGTTTGATCTGACTGCAGCACTTTAAAGCTAAATGTAAAAGATTTTTATTTAAGTTTTATTTTAAACTTGAATTAAATGTATTTAAAAGCTGGCCAAAGCTTGGCACTTTGCACTTTTTAGTTGCAAAAGTTTTTATTTTTGTATGAAGACATAGTTTATTTTCTTTTAAATTGTATGTCTACTACAATCAATCACATAGGAAAAAGTAAAGTAAAGTAGGTGGCGCTACAGCAACCAAAAGTACTAAATTACCCATAACTCCTCGACCGTTTGACCTAGAATCAGGATTTTTACATCACTGTGATCCCTGGCTCAAGACGGATAAGATGTATATCGGATTCTCGATTTGAGCAAAAAAATTTATGGCCAGTTTTGTCCAAAACCTACTTTTGCGAACTAGTCCCTGGTTTTTCGCCCGATCGGAACCAAACCAGTCTAGGCCTATTCTCTGGACTCTCTAGATCAATAATTATCGAAAAAAAGTTGAAATTTTGCATTTGGGTGGCTGTAACAGGGTCATTTAGAAAAGGGGCGGGGCAAAATACAGTCAAAAGCCTATAAATCCTAAACGAAAAGTCAAAACTTCACAAACATTGATGAGCATATGTGTCATAACATGGTGAAGAAGCATGCAAAGTTTCATGGAGATCGGACCATAGGTGGCGCTATAACTGTCAAAAAGGTCTCATTCTTATTAGGTGTTCAAGCACTTTAGTGCTGAAAACCTATTGTATTTGCTATTTGAAAAAAAAAAAAAAAGCCCTAAAACGCATCGTGCAGCCTAAACCGTAAGGCCTAGAGACTTGAAACTCGGCCAGATGGTAGGCCACACTTTTGGGGAGAACCTATCAGAGTATGACCCCGATTGGCCCATAGGTGGCGCTACAGCAACCAAAAGTACTAAATTACCCATAACTCCTCGGCCGTTTGACCTAGAATCAGGATTTTTACATCACTGTGATCCCTGGCTCAAGACGGACAAGATGTATATCTCAGATTCTCGATTTGAGCAAAAACATTTTGTTATGGCCAGTTTTGTCCAAAACCTACTTTTGCGAACTAGTCCCTGGTTTTTCGCCCGATCGGAACCAAACCAGTCTAGGCCTATTCTCCGGACTCTCTAGATCAATAATTATCGAAATTTTTTTGAAATTTTGCTTTTGGGTGGCTGTAACAGGGTCATTTAGAAAAGGGGCGGGGCAAAATACAGTCAAAAGCCTATAAATCCTAAACGAAAAGTCAAAACTTCACAAAAATTGATGAGCATATGTGTCATAACATGGTGAAGAAGCATGCAAAGTTTCATGGAGATCGGACCATAGGTGGCGCTATAACTGTCAAAAAGGTCTCATTCTTATTAGGTGTTCAAGCACTTTAGTGCTGAAAACCTATTTTATTTGCTATTTGAAAAAAAAAAAAATGCCCTAAAACGCATCGTGCAGCCCAAACCGTAAGGTCTAGAGACTTGAAACTCGGCCAGATGGTAGGCCACACTTTTGGGGAGAACCTATCAGAGTATGACCCCGATTGGCCCATAGGTGGCGCTACAGCAACCAAAAGTACTAAATTACCCATAACTCCTCGACCGTTTGACCTAGAATCAGGATTTTTACATCACTGTGATCCCTGGCTCAAGACGGAAAAGATGTATATCTCGGATTCTCGATTTGAGCAAAAAAATTTTGTTATGGCCAGTTTTGTCCAAAACCTACTTTTGCGAACTAGTCCCTGGTTTTTCGCCCGATCGGAACCAAACCAGTCTAGGCATATTCTCTGGACTCTCTAGATCAATAATTATCGAAAAAAAAATTAAATTTTTCATTTGGGTGGCTGTAACAGGGTCATTTAGAAAAGGGGCGGGGCAAAATACAGTCAAAAGCCTATAAATCCTAAACGAAAAGTCAAAACCTCACAAAAAATGATGAGCATATGTGTCATAACATGGTGAAGAAGCATGCAAAGTTTCATGGAGATCGGACCATAGGTGGCGCTATAACTGTCAAAAAGGTCTCATTCTTATTAGGTGTTCAAGCACTTTAGTGCTGAAACCTATTTTATTTGCTATTTGAAAAAAAAAATGCCCTAAAACGCATCGTGCAGCCCAAACCGTAAGGCCTAGAGACTTGAAACTCGGCCAGATGGTAGGCCACACTTTTGGGGAGAACCTATCAGAGTATGACCCCGATTGGCCCATAGGTGGCGCTACAGCAACCAAAAGTACTAAATTACCCATAACTCCTCGACCGTTTGACCTAGAATCAGGATTTTTACATCACTGTGATCCCTGGCTCAAGACGGAAAAGATGTATATCTCGGATTTGAGCAAAAAAATTTTGTTATGGCCAGTTTTGTCCAAAACCTACTTTTGCGAACTAGTCCCTGGTTTTTCGCCCGATCGGAACCAAACCAGTCTAGGCCTATTCTCTGGACTCTCTAGATCAATAATTATCGAAAAAAAATTTAAATTTTTCATTTGGGTGGCTGTAACAGGGTCATTTAGAAAAGGGGCGGGGCAAAATACAGTCAAAAGCCTATAAATCCTAAACGAAAAGTCAAAACTTCACAAAAATTGATGAGCATATGTGTCATAACATGGTGAAGAAGCATGCAAAGTTTCATGGAGATCGGACCATAGGTGGCGCTATAACTGTCAAAAAGGTCTCATCATTATTAGGTGTTCAAGCACGAAGTGCTGAAAACCTATTGTAATTGCTATTTGAAAAAAAAAATTCCCCTAAAACGCATCGTGCAGCCTAAACCGTAAGGCCTAGAGACTTGAAACTCGGCCAGATGGTAGGCCACACTTTTGGGGAGAACCTATCAGAGTATGACCCCGATTGGCCCATAGGTGGCGCTACAGCAACCAAAAGTACTAAATTACCCATAACTCCTCGACTGTTTGACCTAGAATCAGGATTTTTACATCACTGTGATCCCTGGCTCAAGACGGACAATATGTATATCTCAGATTCTCGATTTGAGCAAAAACATTTTGTTATGGCCAGTTTTGTCCAAAACCTACTTTTGCGAACTAGTCCCTGGTTTTTCGCCCGATCGGAACCAAACCAGTCTAGGCCTATTCTCTGGACTCTCTAGATCAATAATTATCGAAAAAAAGTTGAAATTTTGCATTTGGGTGGCTGTAACAGGGTCATTTAGAAAAGGGGCGGGGCAAAATACAGTCAAAAGCCTATAAATCCTAAACGAAAAGTCAAAACTTCACAAACATTGATGAGCATATGTGTCATAACATGGTGAAGAAGCATGCAAAGTTTCATGGAGATCGGACCATAGGTGGCGCTATAACTGTCAAAAAGGTCTCATTCTTATTAGGTGTTCAAGCACTTTAGTGCTGAAAACCTATTGTATTTGCTATTTGAAAAAAAAAATGCCCTAAAACGCATCGTGCAGCCTAAACCGTAAGGCCTAGAGACTTGAAACTCGGCCAGATGGTAGGCCACACTTTTGGGGAGAACCTATCAGAGTATGACCCCGATTGGCCCATAGGTGGCGCTACAGCAACCAAAAGTACTAAATTACCCATAAGTCCTCGACCGTTTGACCTAGAATCAGGATTTTTACATCACTGTGATCCCTGGCTCAAGACGGACAAGATGTATATCTCAGATTCTCGATTTGAGCAAAAACATTTTGTTATGGCCAGTTTTGTCCAAAACCTACTTTTGCGAACTAGTCCCTGGTTTTTCGCCCGATCGGAACCAAACCAGTCTAGGCCTATTCTCCGGACTCTCTAGATCAATAATTATCGAAATTTTTTTGAAATTTTGCTTTTGGGTGGCTGTAACAGGGTCATTTAGAAAAGGGGCGGGGCAAAATACAGTCAAAAGCCTATAAATCCTAAACGAAAAGTCAAAACTTCACAAAAATTGATGAGCATATGTGTCATAACATGGTGAAGAAGCATGCAAAGTTTCATGGAGATCGGATTCTCGATTTGAGCAAAAAAATTTTGTTATGGCCAGTTTTGTCCAAAACCTACTTTTGCTAACTAGTCCCTGGTTTTTCGCCCGATCGGAACCAAACCAGTCTAGGCCTATTCTCTGGACTCTCTAGATCAATAATTATCGAAAAAAAGTTGAAATTTTGCATTTGGGTGGCTGTAACAGGGTCATTTAGAAAAGGGGCGGGGCAAAATACAGTCAAAAGCCTATAAATCCTAAACGAAAAGTCAAAACTTCACAAACATTGATGAGCATATGTGTCATAACATGGTGAAGAAGCATGCAAAGTTTCATGGAGATCGGACCATAGGTGGCGCTATAACTGTCAAAAAGGTCTCATCATTATTAGGTGTTCAAGCACGAAGTGCTGAAAACCTATTGTAATTGCTATTTGAAAAAAAAAAAATTCCCCTAAAACGCATCGTGCAGCCCAAACCGTAAGGCCTAGAGACTTGAAACTCGGCCAGATGGTAGGCCACACTTTTGGGGAGAACCTATCAGAGTATGACCCCGATTGGCCCATAGGTGGCACTACAGCAACCAAAAGTACTAAATTACCCATAACTCCTCGACTGTTTGACCTAGAATCAGGATTTTTACATCACTGTGATCCCTGGCTCAAGACGGACAATATGTATATCTCGGATTCTCGATTTGAGCAAAAAAAAATTGTTATGGCCAATTTTGTCCAAAATCTACTTTTGCGAACTAGTCCCTGGTTTTTCGCCCGATCGGAACCAAACCAGTCTAGGCCTATTCTCTGGACTCTCTAGATCAATAATTATCGAAAAAAATTGAAATTTTGCATTTGGGTGGCTGTAACAGGGTAATTTAGAAAAGGGGCGGGGCAAAATACAGTCAAAAGCCTATAAATCCTAAACGAAAAGTCAAAACTTCACAAAAATTGATGAGCATATGTGTCATAACATGGTGAAGAAGCATGCAAAGTTTCATGGAGATCGGACCATAGGTGGCGCTAAAACTGTCAAAAAGGTCTCATCATTATTAGGTGTTCAAGCACGAAGTGCTGAAAACCTATTGTAATTGCTATTTGAAAAAAAAAAATTCCCCTAAAACGCATCGTGGCGCTATAACTGTTAAAAAGCTTTAAAACCATATATTTCCTATGGTAAATTGCCTATATTGGCTGTAAAGGGTCTTTTCCATCTATTATGTCAGTGTTTAAATGTATGCTAAATAAAATTTAATGTCTTTTGATGCTTTTGTGCTTAACGGCCTTAAAGGCCTTAACTGCTTGAACACCGCTAAATGCTGCTTGCAGCTTTAATTATTAGGTGTTCAAGCACGAAGTGCTGAAAACCTATTGCAGACCTGCCAACCTGTACGCATTTTGCGTAGGGGATACGCGTTTTGACCTCAAAGTACGCTGGTACGATTTGTCACTCTAAACTACGCAAAAACCTGGTGACGCGCCTCTATGCACGCGCAGGACCTCAAATCAAGCAAGAGCAAAAGAAGAAGAGTTCGACCAATCATAGCGCTGAGTTCATTCCCCAAATAGCAAGGGAGGAAGATTGACAGATGCGTAAGACCTATCATTAAAAAGAGAATGAAAATCGACAGCAATAAAGTAATCCCGCTCGATCCCTCTTCCGCCGTCTGACTGAGTTCGTCAGCGAGGACAGTACAGTAGTCACAGTACTTCTGACTCCTGAAGGTAAACGGGCTGGGGTGGATGTGGAAAGTTGAAATATTGTATTGAGTTAACTAAATCTGGATTCGATGATCACATGAGTGATCGCAATCGCATGTATTATCTTAAAATACTCCGTAATTCATCATGGTCACTCAGATAAGAGGAAAACATCATTCATCCATGCAAATTATAAAATGCTTAAGTAATGCTTAACAGTAAATCTGAATAAAATTTAAATCGCTATGGCTTAGTGATTATGACAGTTCTGTGATTTGTGGATTACTGATAAAACGCGAGTCTGGAGAAACAGGCGTTTATTTATTCATTCTCAGTGTTGAGAAACGTAGCCTGCATGTGTTACGTTATTGCGTTAATAATAACTAAAGTAATGTTACATATTTATTTTGTATGAAAACTATAGCGCGTTAGTTACTTATGGATTAAAAAGTATGTTGTATCAGTGCTGCGCGAGCTCTCTCACAAACACTGACGCGCGCACGCAGAGAGAGAAGATGATTGTAAAATGAAAATTGACGGGCTAAGTTTAAATTTTGTTCTTGGTTGTGTTTTTTTTCTGACAAAATGTCAGAAACCATTTTGTTTGATCCATCCGTGTTTTTTAAATTCGTTAAATGACGGACGTTTTACTGTCAACACAGCCCTCGGTATATGTCGGATTCGTCTAACTTATTGTCTACTTGATATTCTCTTTAGAATAAGTGGTTCGTTTTGCTATTATTGGACTCCTGTCTATTCATTGTCAACTATTTTCTATAAATATGTTTGTATTGGCTTACGTTTATTCAGCTAATGCGTGTCCTGTTTAAAATGTACAAATGCAAAGACACCACGTCTCAAATAAAAGCCTTTTTTTCCTGTGAGATTTAGTATCATATTTTTTTATTTACTGTTTTCTAGGGGTTTCTTAATTTTAGACTATTGACCAGCACACATTATATACAATGCAATATTAATAATGAATATTTTTTTTATATTAGTTACCCCCCCCCCCCCCCCCCATAGTACTCAAAAAATAATGTCAAGGTTGGCAGGTCTGCTATTGTATTTGTAAGGATTTTTATTATTAGTTTGTTCAAGCACGAAGTGCTGAAAACCTATTGTATTTGTAAGGATTTTTATTAGGTGTTCAAGCACGAAGTGCTGAAAACCTATTGTATTTGTAAGGATTTTTATTATTAGGTGTTCAAGCACGAAGTGCTGAAAACCTATTGTATTTGTAATGATTTTTATTATTAGGTGTTCAAGCACGAAGTGCTGAAAACCTATTGTATTTGTAAGGATTTTTATTAGGTGTTCAAGCACGAAGTGCTGAAAACCTATTGTTTTTGTACTGATTTTTATTATTATTATTAGGTGTTCAAGCACGAAGTGCTGAAAACCTATTGTATTTGTACTGATTTTTAGGTGTTCAAGCACGAAGTGCTGAAAACCTATTGTATTTGTAAGGATTTTTAGGTGTTCAAGCACGAAGTGCTGAAAACCTATTGTATTTGTAAGGATTTTTATTATTATTATTATTATTATTATTATTATTATTATTATTTTTCTTCCGCCGTAAAACGCATCGTGCAGCCCAAACCGTAAGTGCTGGAGCCTTGAAACTTTGTCAGATGGTAGTACAAAAATCGAGGAGAGGTTATCAAATTATGAGCCCGATTGGCCCATAGGTGGCGCTATAGCAACCAATTGCGCGAAACTGCTAATAACTCCTAGACCGTAAGTCGTAGACTCAAGTGTCTTATATCACTGGAAAGCTGGTCACCTGACGAAAAAAACGTATATCTCCGATTTAATTTCCGCCAATATAGATTTTCCGCCATTTTGAATTTTGTCAAAAAACTACTTTTGCGAACTAGTCCCTGGTTTTTTGCCCGATCGGAACCAAACCAGTGCATAAATTTTCTCTGGAGTCTGAATATCAATAATTACCGAAAACAAGTTGAAATTTCGATTTCCGGTCGCTAGGGGGCGCAAAATGAACGTTGTGGGAGGAGCCTATTTTACTAAAATGGCTATAACTCAAGAAGTCAATGAGATATCTTCACCAAACTTGACACACATGTGTATGAGGACATTCTGGGGTCACAGTAAAAAAACCGCGTCGATCTAACACTAGGTGGCGCTATAAGATTAAAAAAACATAAAAGGGGGTGTGGCCACCTGACCGTTAGTCCGATTGACTTGAAAATTGGTATGCAGTGTCTTGGTGCAAGGTGCCATGTATGTGTAAAAGGATATTGGCATATCTCAAAAAACATGGCTGCCATCGGCCAATGAAGTTTGAGCACCTTTTAAACAAGGTTAACGGAGGCCGATCAGAACGAAACTCAATGGGCATGTTCAACTCATGGCCCAAGAGGTCTGTAAGAGTTTTGAAAGAAATCGGCCACTAGTTGGCGCTAACGAGTTTTACGGCTCTGTAATCACGTGGTGTTGCACACATCCCCTCAATATGCATATCAGTCGATAGATCTCCTCATGCTGAACAACTTTGCATCTAGAACCATTGCTGTCAATCAAACCGTTCATTAAATATTCACGAATATGTTAAAAACCTACTTTTGCGAACTAGTCCCTGGTTTTTCGCCCGATCGGAACCAGACCAGTCTAGGACAATTCTCTGGACTCTCTAGATCAATAATTATCGAAAAAAAGTTGAACTTTGCCCTTTGGTCTGCTATAACAGGATCATTTATAAAAAGGGGCGTGTCAAAACACACTCAAAAGCCTATAAATCATAAATAAAAACTCGGAACTTCACAAAAATTGGTGAGCATATGTGACATAACATCATTAACAAGCATGCAAAGTTTCATGGAGATCGGACAATAGGTGGCGCTATAACTGTTAAAAATCTTAAAAACCATGTATTCCCTATGGTAAATTGCCAGTATTGACTGTAAATGGTTTGTTCCATCTAAGATCATATAATTTTCATATAATAACGTTCAAAACCAGAGCAGTACACTTCTCTGGACTCTCTAGAGCAATAATTATCAGAAAAGGTTGAACTTCTGCATTTTGATGGCTATAATAGGGTCACTTCAATGTGTAGCCTTGACCGAGTGTGCTCGAAAGCCTATATCTCTTCGATGAATGCTCAGATCTTATTAAAAACAAGTCTGAACATGTGGGCCATGACTCCAAATAATCATGAAAATTTTCGGACAGATTGGACAAAATAGGCCTGTATAACAGTTAAAAAGGTGAAAATGATATGAACATAATGGCCTATTAAGCCAATAAGTGGTATTTTACTGCCCCCTGCTGTTTAAAAAAAGTCATTTTGTCATACTACTCAACTATAATTAATATTTAGACTTTATAAATTCACTATTTTAACATTTACAATAACATTTAGTCAAAATTCATCTAATGAAGTGACAATTGAGTCACACCGGATCCTGAAGTTCCAAATGTCTCTATCTACAACAGAATGAGTGTGTGTAGATTAAATGATATGAAAAACATGGCATATTGTATAAGTAGGCTGTAATAGCACTGTTGTCCACTAGATGGAGCAGCAGCATTAGACATTTTTAATCTTTTTATCAGCTTTAAGCATTGGCTAACAAACAAATGCTTAAAGCATTTTCTTTAATTAGTTTTATATTATTACATTGCAAAGAAATATGTGAAATGCTCATATATCATTAAAACAGATTTTCACAATAACATATCCCAAAAATTTGTGTGTGTGTGTGTGTAAGCATGCATTATGGACTTAACATGATAAAAATGGTTTGCTTCAGTGAAGAATACTGGAGAAATAAAGTAGTTGAAAATGAAAGTGAGCCAATAAGTGGTCTTCTACTGCCGTCTGCTGGCCGCTCTTCTTATTAATAGTCTTTTCACATGTGCTTTTGCATTCATATGTATATAGACACTATAAAATCACTTATTTAACAATTACTATTAAAACACATTCATATTCTGTCAGTGTATCAGTTCATTTGTACTGACACTTCACATCAATGCTAGCAATGTGGTAAATCATGGTGAATTGTGGTAGAACATGATTTTTCACAATAACATAACCCAAACGTGTGTACGTGTGTGTGCACGTGTGTGTGTGTGTGTGTGTGAGAGAGAGAGAGCATGCATTATGGAGTTAACATGAAAAAAAATGGTTTGCTTTAGTGCAGAATACTGGAGAAACAAAGTGGTTTAAAATTAAAGTGAGCCAATAAGTGGTCTTCTACTGCCCTCTGCTGGCCACTCTTCTTTTTAATAGTCTTTTCACATGTGCTTTTGCATTCATATGTATATAGACACTATAAAATCACTTGTATAACAATTACTATTATAACACATTCATATTCTGTCAGAGTGTATCAGTTCAATTGTTCTGATGCTTCAAATAATTGCTATCAACGTGGTAAATCATGGTAAATAACGCCAGAAACATGGTAAATCATAGTAAAAAAGGTAAATCATGCTAGAATCCTGGTAAATTATTCTAGAATGTGCTATATCATGGTAAATCATCCTATAACATGGTATATCAAGGTAAACTATGGAAAATCATGTTAGATTCATGGTAAATCATACTGGAACATGGCAAATCATGAAAAATCACACTGAAATGTAGTATATCATGGTAAATCATGCTTGCTACATGCAACTTAATGTCTTTTCATGCTTTTGTGCTTAACGGCCTTAAAGGCCTTAACTGCTTGAACACCGCTAAATGCTGCTTGCAGCTTTAATTATTATTATTATTATTATTATTATTAGGTGTTCAAGCACGAAGTGCTGAAAACCTATTGTATTTGTACTGATTTTTATTATTATTATTCTCCGCTAAAACGCATCGTGCAGACCAAACCGTAAGTGCTAGAGACTTGAAACTTTGTCAGATGGTAGTACAAAAATCGAGGAGAGGTTATCAAATTATGAGCCCGATTGGCCCATAGGTGGCGCTATAGCAACCAATTGCGCAAAACTGCTCATAACTCCTAGACCGTATGTCGTAGACTCAAGTGTCTTATATCTCTGGAAAGCTGGAAACCTGAAGTAAAAAACGTATATCTCCGACTTCATTTCCGCCATGATAGTTTTTCCGCCATTTTGAATTTTGTCGAAAAACTACTTTTGCGAACTAGTCCCTGGTTTTTCGCCCGATCGGAACCAAACCAGTGCCAAAATGTTCTCTGGAGTCTGAATATCAATAATTATCGAAAAAAAGTTGAAATTTTGATTCACGGTCGCTAGGGGGCGCAAAATGAACGTTGTGGTCGGAGCCTATTTTACTAAAATGGCTATAACTCAAGAAGTAAATGAGATAGCTTCACCAAACTCGGTACACATGTGAATAAGTTCATTCTGAGGTCACAGTAAAAAAATCGCGACGATTGGGCACTAGGTGGCGCTATAACATTAAAAAAACTTAAATAGGGCTATGACCACCTGACCGTTGGTCCGATTGACTTGAAAATTGGTATGCAGTGTCTTGGTCCAAG
Organism: Gila orcuttii; assembly: GCA_026230005.1. NCBI lineage: Eukaryota > Metazoa > Chordata > Actinopteri > Cypriniformes > Leuciscidae > Gila > Gila orcuttii. Next base: position 25,163,267 of record JAPDVR010000002.1, on the reverse strand, counting down.
GCCCCATGTATGTATAAAAGGACATTGGCTTATCTCAAAAAACATGGCCGCCATCGGCCAATGAAGTTTGAGCACCTGTGAGACGAGGTTAACGGAGGCCGATCGGAACGAAACTCGATGGGCATGTTCGACTCATGGCCCAAGAGGTCTGTAAGAGTTTTGAAAGAAATCGGCCACTAGTTGGCGCTAACGAGTTTTACGGCTCTGTAATCACGTGGTGTGGCACATATCCCCACAAAATGCATATCATTTGATAGATCTCCTCATGCTGAACAACTTTGCCTCTAGAACCATTGCTGTCAATCAAATCGTTCATTAAATATTCACAAATATGTTTAAAACCTACTTTTGCAAACTAGTCCTAGGATTTTCGCCCGATCGGAACCAGACCAGTCTAGGACAATTCTCTGGACTCTCTAGATCAATAATTATCAAAAAAAGTTGAAATTTGGCATTTGGTTGGCTATAACAGGGTCATTTATAAAATGGGCGTGGCAAAATATAGTCAAAAGCCTATAAATCCTATACGAAAACTCAGAACTTCACAAAAATTGGTGAGCATATGTGACATAACATCCTTAAAAAGCATGCCAAATTTTATGGAGATCGGACCATAGGTGGCGCTATAACTGTTAAAAAGCTTTTAAACAATGTATTTCCTATGGTAAATTGCCTGTATTTGCTGTAAATGGTGTTTTGCATTTATTATCATGTAATGTTCATATCATAATGTTCAAAACCAGTGCAGTACAATTCTCTGGACTCTCTAGATCAATAATTATCAGAAAAAGTTGAACAACTTCATTTGGATGGCTATAATAGGGTCACTTCACAATGTAGCCATGACCTAGTGTCCCCAAAAGCTTATATCTCTTCAATGAATGCTCAGATCTTCTTAAAAACAAGTCAGAACATGTGCCATATGACTCCAAACAATCATGAAAAATTTCAGACAGATCGGACAAGATTTGCCTCTATAACAGTTAAAAATGGGAAAATTAAATGAATATAATGGCATATTAAGCCAATAAGTAGTATTTTACTGCCCCCTGCTGTTTAAAATATGAATTATACTTGAGTAGTGTGACAAAATTACTATTTAGACTTTATAAAATTACTATTTTAACATTTACAATCACATTAAGTCTAATTTCATCTATTGAAGTATCACTATTGACAATTCTGTCACATTGACAAATGTGAATCCTGAATGAGACATAGTTCAAATCTCTGTATCTACAACAGAATGTGTGTGTAGTCCTATGTTTCTGAATAAATTCTGAATAATCTGATTAATAGTTTGCAAAGACATGTATGAAATAACATTCAAATATATTTTCATAATGATTTTGTGTGTGTGTGTGTGTGTGTGTGTGTGTGTAAGCTTGCATAAAGGAGTTAAAATGGAAAAACTGTCAAAATGAAAGTGGCCAGCAGAGGGCAGTAGAAGACCACTTATTGGCTCATTCTACTTATTAATGAAGTCTTTTAACAGGTGCATTCATATTTAGACACTATAAAATCACTTGTATAACAATTACTATTATAACACAATCATATTTTGTCAGAGTTTATCACTTCATTTGTACTGACACTTCACATCAATGCTAGCAATGTGGTAAATCATGATAAACTATGGTAAATCATGCTAGAATCACGGTACTCTATGGCAGTGTTGGGAACCCTAATCAAACACACCTGATTCAACTCATCAGCTCATAATCACATAGGTTATTGAGCTGATGAGTTGAATCAGGTGTGATTGATTAGAGAGACAGAGAAAACGGGTCCTTCAGGACAGGTTTGGGAACCACTGCTCTATGGTAAATCATCCTAGAACGTAGTAAATCATACTAGAACTTGGTAAATCATGGTAAATCATGCTAGATTCATGGTAAATCATACTGGAACATGGTAAATCATGAAAAATCACACTAAAATGTGGTATATCATGGTAAATCATGCTAAAACATGGTCTATTCCATCTATGATATCAGTGGTTAAATGCTTGCTACATAAAACGTAATGTCTTTTGATGCTTGTGTGGTTAAAAATCTTAAATGCCTTAACTGCTTGAACACCGCTAAATGCTGCTTGCAGCTTTAATTATTATTATTATTATTTTCCCCTAAAACGCATCGTGCAGCCCAAACCGTAAGTGCTAGAGACTTGATATTTGGGATTAAGGTAGCACAGATAATCGAGGAGAGGTTGAGAGACTATGAGCCCGATTGGCCCATAGGTGGCGCTATAGCAATCAATTGCACGAAACTGGTCATAACTCCTAGACTGTAAGTCGTAGAGTCAAGTGTCTTATATCACTGGAAAGCTGAACTCATGACTTAAAAAACGTATATCTCCGATTTCATTTCCGGTATGCAAATTTTTCCGCCATTTTGAATTTTGTCAAAAAACTACTTTTGCGAACTAGTCCCTGGTTTTTTGCCCGATCGGAACCAAACCAGTGCATAAATTTTCTCTGAGTCTGAATAAATAATAATTATCAATAAATATCAAAAAGTTGAAATTTCGATTTCCGGTCGCTAGGGGGCGCAAAAGGAACGTTGTGGGAGGAGCCTATTTTACTAAAATGGCTATAACTCAAGAAGTCAATGAGATATCTTCACCAAACTTGACACACATGTGTATGAGGACATTCTGGGGTCACAGTAAAAAAACCGCGTCGATCTAACACTAGGTGGCGCTATAAGATTAAAAAAACATAAAAGGGGGTGTGGCCACCTGACTGTTAGTCCGATTGACTTGAAAATTGGTATGCAGTGTCTTGGTTCAAGGTGCCATGTATGTGTAAAAGGATATTGGCATATCTCAAAAAACATGGCTGCCATCGGCCAATGAAGTTTGAGCACCTTTTAAACAAGGTTAACGGAGGCCGATCAGAACGAAACTCAATGGGCATGTTCAACTCATGGCCCAAGAGGTCTGTAAGAGTTTTGAAAGAAATCGGCCACTAGTTGGCGCTAACGAGTTTTACGGCTCTGTAATCACGTGGTGTTGCACACATGCCCTCAATATGCATATCAGTCGATAGATCTCCTCATGCTGAACAACTTTGCCTCTAGATCCATTGCTGTCAATCAAACCGTTCATTAAATATTCACGAATATATTAAAAACCTACTTTTGCGAACTAGTCCCTGGTTTTTCGCCCGATCGGAACCAGACCAGTCTAGGACAATTCTCTGGACTCTCTAGATCAATAATTATCGAAAAAAAGTTCAACTTTGCCCTTTGGTCTGCTATAACAGGATCATTTATAAAAAGGGGCGTGTCAAAACACACTCAAAAGCCTATAAATCATAAATAAAAACTCGGAACTTCACAAAAATTGGTGAGCATATGTGACATAACATCATTAACAAGCATGCAAAGTTTCATGGAGATCGGACAATAGGTGGCGCTATAACTGTTAAAAATCTTAAAAACCATGTATTCCCTATGGTAAATTGCCAGTATTGACTGTAAATGGTTTGTTCCATCTAAGATCATATAATTTTCATATAATAACGTTCAAAACCAGTGCAGTACAATTCTCTGGACTCTCTAGAGCAATAATTATCAGAAAAGGTTGAACTTCTGCATTTTGATGGCTATAATAGGGTCACTTCAATGTGTAGCCTTGACCGAGTGTGCTCGAAAGCCTATATCTCTTCGACGAATGCTCAGATCTTATTAAAAACAAGTCTGAACATGTGGGCCATGACTCCAAATAATCATGAAAATTTTCGGACAGATTGGACAAAATAGGCCTGTATAACAGTTAAAAAGGTGAAAATGATATGAACATAATGGCCTATTAAGCCAATAAGTGGTATTTTACTGCCCCCTGCTGTTTAAAAAAAGTCATTTTGTCATACTACTCAACTATAATTAATATTTATACTTTATAAATTCACTATTTTAACATTTACAATAACATTTAGTCAAAATTCATCTATTGAAGTGACAATTGAGTCACACCGGATCCTGAAGTTCCAAATGTCTCTATCTACAACAGAATGAGTGTGTGTAGATTAAATGATATGAAAAACATGGCATATTGTATAAGTAGGCTGTAATAGCACTGTTGTCCACTAGATGGAGCAGCAGCATTAGACATTTTTAATCTTTTTATCAGCTTTAAGCATTGGCTAACAAACAAATGCTTAAAGCATTTTCTTTAATTAGTTTTATATTATTACAAGAAATATGTGAAATGCTCATATACCATTAAAACAGATTTTCACAATAACATATCCCAAAAATGTGTGTGTGTGTGTGTAAGCATGCATTATGGACTTAACATGATAAAAATGGTTTGCTTCAGTGAAGAATACTGGAGAAATAAAGTAGTTGAAAATGAAAGTGAGCCAATAAGTGGTCTTCTACTTCCCTCTGCTGGCCGCTCTTCTTATTAATAGTCTTTTCACATGTGCTTTTGCATTCATATGTATATAGACACTATAAAATCACTTATATAACAATTACTATTAAAACACATTCATATTCTGTCAGAGTGTATCAGTTCATTTGTACTGACACTTCACATCAATGCTAGCAATGTGGTAAATCATGGTGAATTGTGGTAGAACATGATTTTTCACAATAACATAACCCAAACGTGTGTACGTGTGTGTGCACGTGTGTGTGTGTGTGTGTGTGTGTGTGTGTGTGTGAGAGAGAGAGAGCATGCATTATGGAGTTAACATGAAAAAAAAAATGGTTTGCTTTAGTGCAGAATACTGGAGAAACAAAGTAGTTTAAAATTAAAGTGAGCCAATAAGTGGTCTTCTGCTGGCCACTCTTCTTTTTAATAGTCTTTTCACATGTGCTTTTGCATTCATATGTATATAGACACTATAAAATCACTTATATAACAATTACTATTATAACACATTCATATTCTGTCAGAGTGTATCAGTTCAATTGTTCTGATGCTTCAAATAATTGCTATCAACGTGGTAAATCATGGTAAATAACGCCAGAAACATGGTAAATCATAGTAAAAAAGGTAAATCATGCTAGAATCCTGGTAAATTATTCTAGAATGTGCTATATCATGGTAAATCATCCTATAACATGGTATATCAAGGTAAACTATGGAAAATCATGTTAGATTCATGGTAAATCATACTGGAACATGGCAAATCATGAAAAATCACACTGAAATGTAGTATATCATGGTAAATCATGCTTGCTACATGCAACTTAATGTCTTTTGATGCTTTTGTGCTTAACGGCCTTAAAGGCCTTAACTGCTTGAACACCGCTAAATGCTGCTTGTTATTATTATTATTTTCCCCTGAAACGCATCGTGCAGCCCAAACCGTAAGTGCTAGAGACTTGATATTTGGGATTAAGGTAGCACAGAAATCGAGGAGAGGTTGAGAGACTATGAGCCCGATTGGCCCATAGGTGGCGCTATAGCAATCAATTGCGCGAAACTGGTCATAACTCCTAGACCGTAAGTCGTAGAGTCAAGTGTCTTATATCACTGGAAAGCTGAACTCATGACTTAAAAAACGTATATCTCCGATTTCATTTCCGGTATGCAAATTTTTCCGCCATTTTGAATTTTGTCAAAACTACTTTTGCGAACTAGTCCCTGGTTTTTTGCCCGATCGGAACCAAACCAGTGCATAAAATTTCTCTGGAGTCTGAATATCAATAATTATCGAAAAAAAGTTGAAATTTCGATTTCCGGTCGCTAGGGGGCGCAAAATGAACGTTGTGGGAGGAGCCTATTTTACTAAAATGGCTATAACTCAAGAAGTCAATGAGATATCTTCACCAAACTTGACACACATGTGTATGAGGACATTCTGGGGTCACAGTAAAAAAACCGCGTCGATCTAACACTAGGTGGCGCTATAAGATTAAAAAAACATAAAAGGGGGTGTGGCCACCTGACCGTTAGTCCGATTGACTTGAAAATTGGTATGCAGTGTCTTGATGCAAGGTGCCATGTATGTGTAAAAGGATATTGGCATATCTCAAAAAACATGGCTGCCATCGGCCAATGAAGTTTGAGCACCTTTTAAACAAGGTTAATGGAGGCCGATCAGAACGAAACTCAATGGGCATGTTCAACTCATGGCCCAAGAGGTCTGTAAGAGTTTTGAAAGAAATCGGCCACTAGTTGGCGCTAATGAGTTTTATGGCTCTGTAATCACGTGGTGTTGCACACATCCCCTCAATATGCATATCAGTCGATAGATCTCCTCATGCTGAACAACTTTGCCTCTAGAACCATTGCTGTCAATCAAACCGTTCATTAAATATTCACGAATATGTTAAAAACCTACTTTTGCGAACTAGTCCCTGGTTTTTCGCCCGATCGGAACCAGACCAGTCTAGGACAATTCTCTGGACTCTCTAGATCAATAATTATCGAAAAAAAGTTCAACTTTGCCCTTTGGTCTGCTATAACAGGATCATTTATAAAAAGGGGCGTGTCAAAACACACTCAAGCCTATAAATCATAAATAAAAACTCGGAACTTCACAAAAATTGGTGAGCATATGTGACATAACATCATTAACAAGCATGCAAAGTTTCATGGAGATCGGACAATAGGTGGCGCTATAACTGTTAAAAATCTTAAAAACCATGTATTCCCTATGGTAAATTGCCAGTATTGACTGTAAATGGTTTGTTCCATCTAAGATCATATAATTTTCATATAATAACGTTCAAAACCAGTGCAGTACAATTCTCTGGACTCTCTAGAGCAATAATTATCAGAAAAGGTTGAACTTCTGCATTTTGATGGCTATAATAGGGTCACTTCAATGTGTAGCCTTGACCGAGTGTGCTCGAAAGCCTATATCTCTTCGATGAATGCTCAGATCTTATTAAAAACAAGTCTGAACATGTGGGCCATGACTCCAAATAATCATGAAAATTTTCGGACAGATTGGACAAAATAGGCCTGTATAACAGTTAAAAAGGTGAAAATGATATGAACATAATGGCCTATTAAGCCAATAAGTGGTATTTTACTGCCCCCTGCTGTTTAAAAAAAGTCATTTTGTCATACTACTCAACTATAATTAATATTTAGACTTTATAAATTCACTATTTTAACATTTACAATAACATTTAGTCAAAATTCATCTATTGAAGTGACAATTGAGTCACACCGGATCCTGAAGTTCCAAATGTCTCTATCTACAACAGAATGAGTGTGTGTAGATTAAATGATATGAAAAACATGGCATATTGTATAAGTAGGCTGTAATAGCACTGTTGTCCACTAGATGGAGCAGCAGCATTAGACATTTTTAATCTTTTTATCAGCTTTAAGCATTGGCTAACAAACAAATGCTTAAAGCATTTTCTTTAATTAGTTTTATATTACATTGCAAAGAAATATGTGAAATGCTCATATACCATTAAAACAGATTTTCACAATAACATATCCCAAAAATGTGTGTGTGTGTGTAAGCATGCATTATGGACTTAACATGATAAAAATGGTTTGCTTCAGTGAAGAATACTGGAGAAATAAAGTAGTTGAAAATGAAAGTGAGCCAATAAGTGGTCTTCTACTGCCCTCTGCTGGCCGCTCTTCTTATTAATAGTCTTTTCACAGGTGCTTTTGCATTCATATGTATATAGACACTATAAAATCACTTATATAACAATTACTATTAAAACACATTCATATTCTGTCAGAGTGTATCAGTTCATTTGTACTGACACTTCACATCAATGCTAGCAATGTGGTAAATCATGGTGAATTGTGGTAGAACATGATTTTTCACAATAACATAACCCAAACGTGTGTACGTGTGTGTGCACGTGTGTGTGTGTGTGTGCGTGCATGTGTGTGTGTGTGTGTGTGAGTGTGTGTGTGTGTGAGAGAGAGAGAGCATGCATTATGGAGTTAACATGAAAAAAAAATGGTTTGCTTTAGTGCAGAATACTGGAGAAACAAAGTAGTTTAAAATTAAAGTGAGCCAATAAGTGGTCTTCTACTGCCCTCTGCTGGCCACTCTTCTTTTTAATAGTCTTTTCACATGTGCTTTTGCATTCATATGTATATAGACACTATACAATCACTTATATAACAATTACTATTATAACACATTCATATTCTGTCAGAGTGTATCAGTTCAATTGTTCTGATGCTTCAAATAATTGCTATCAACGTGGTAAATCATGGTAAATAACGCCAGAAACATGGTAAATCATAGTAAAAAAGGTAAATCATGCTAGAATCCTGGTAAATTATTCTAGAATGTGCTATATCATGGTAAATCATACTGGAACATGGCAAATCATGAAAAATCACACTGAAATGTAGTATATCATGGTAAATCATGCTTGCTACATGCAACTTAATGTCTTTTGATGCTTTTGTGCTTAACGGCCTTAAAGGCCTTAACTGCTTGAACACCGCTAAATGCTGCTTGCAGCTTTAATTATTATTATTATTATTATTATTATTATTATTCTCCGCTAAAACGCATTGTGCAGACCAAACCGTAAGTGCTAGAGACTTGAAACTTTGTCAGATGGTAGTACAAAAATCGAGGAGAGGTTATCAAATTATGAGCCCGATTGGCCCATAGGTGGCGCTATAGCAACCAATTGCGCAAAACTGCTCATAACTCCTAGACCGTATGTCGTAGACTCAAGTGTCTTATATCTCTGGAAAGCTGGAAACCTGAAGTAAAAAACGTATATCTCCGATTTCATTTCCGCCATGATAGATTTTCCGCCATTTTGAATTTTGTCGAAAAACTACTTTTGCGAACTAGTCCCTGGTTTTTCGCCCGATCGGAACCAAACCAGTGCCAAAATGTTCTCTGGAGTCTGAATATCAATAATTATCGAAAAAAAGTTGAAATTTTGATTCACGGTCGCTAGGGGGCGCAAAATGAACGTTGTGGGCGGAGCCTATTTTACTAAAATGGCTATAACTCAAGAAGTAAATGAGATAGCTTCATCAAACTCGGTACACATGTGAATAAGTTCATTCTGAGGTCACAGTAAAAAAATCGCGACGATTGGGCACTAGGTGGCGCTATAACATTAAAAAAACATAAATAGGGCTATGACCACCTGACCGTTGGTCCGATTGACTTGAAAATTGGTATGCAGTGTCTTGGTCCAAGGCCCCATGTATGTATTAAAGGACATTGGCGTATCTCAAAAAACATGGCCGCCATCGGCCAATGAAGTTTGAGCACCTGTGAGACGAGGTTAACGGAGGCCGATCGGAACGAAACTCGATGGGCATGTTCGACTCATGGCCCAAGAGGTCTGTAAGAGTTTTGAAAGAAATCGGCCACTAGTTGGCGCTAACGAGTTTTACGGCTCTGTAATCACGTGGTGTGGCACACATCCCCACAAAATGCATATCATTTGATAGATCTCCTCATGCTGAACAACTTTGCCTCTAGAACCATTGCTGTCAATCAAATCGTTCATTAAATATTCACAAATATGTTTAAAACCTACTTTTGCGAACTAGTCCTAGGATTTTCGCCCGATCGGAACCAGACCAGTCTAGGACAATTCTCTGGACTCTCTAGATCAATAATTATCAAAAAAAAGTTGAAATTTGGCATTTGGTTGGCTATAACAGGGTCATTTATAAAATGGGCGTGGCAAAATATAGTCAAAAGCCTATAAATCCTATACGAAAACTCAGAACTTCACAAAAATTGGTGAGCATATGTGACATAATGTGTGTGTGTGTGTGTGTGTGTGTATGTGTGTAAGCTTGCATAAAGGAGTTAAAATGGAAAAACTGTCAAAATGAAAGTGGGCAGCAGAGGGCAGTAGAAGACCACTTATTGGCTCATTCTACTTATTAATGAAGTCTTTTAACAGGTGCATTCATATTTAGACACTATAAAATCACTTGTATAACAATTACTATTATAACACAATCATATTTTGTCAGAGTTTATCACTTCATTTGTACTGACACTTCACATCAATGCTAGCAATGTGGTAAATCATGATAAACTATGGTAAATCATGCTAGAATCACGGTATTCTATGGCAGTGTTGGGAACCCTAATCAAACACACCTGATTCAACTCATCAGCTCATAATCACATAGGTTAATGAGCTGATGAGTTGAATCAGGTGTGATTGATTAGAGAGACAGAGAAAACGGGTCCTTCAGGACAGGTTTGGGAACCACTGCTCTATGGTAAATCATCCTAGAAAGTAGTAAATCATACTAGAACTTGGTAAATCATGGTAAATCATGCTAGATTCATGGTAAATCATACTGGAACATGGTAAATCATGAAAAATCACACTAAAATGTGGTATATCATGGTAAATCATGCTAAAACATGGTCTATTCCATCTATGATATCAGTGGTTAAATGCTTGCTACATAAAACGTAATGTCTTTTGATGCTTGTGTGGTTAAAAATCTTAAATGCCTTAACTGCTTGAACACCGCTAAATGCTGCTTGCAGCTTTAATTATTATTATTATTATTATTATTATTATTATTATTCTCCGCTAAAACGCATTGTGCAGACCAAACCGTAAGTGCTAGAGACTTGAAACTTTGTCAGATGGTTGTACAAAAATCGAGGAGAGGTTATCAAATTACGATTTGATTGACAACAATGGTTCTAGAGGCAAAGTTGTTCAGCATGAGGAGATCTATCAAATGATATGCATTTTGTGGGGATGTGTGCAACACCACGTGATTACAGAGCCGTAAAACTCGTTAGCGCCAACTAGTGGCCGATTTCTTTCAAAACTCTTACAGACCTCTTGGGCCATGAGTCGAACATGCCCATCGAGTTTCGTTCCGATCGGCCTCCGTTAACCTCGTCTCACAGGTGCTCAAACTTCATTGGCCGATGGCGGCCATGTTTTTTGAGATACGCCAATGTCCTTTTATACATACATGGGGCCTTGGACCAAGACACTGCATACCAATTTTCAAGTCAATCGGATCAACGGTCAGGTGGTCATAGCCCTATTTATGTTTTTTTAATGTTATAGCGCCACCTAGTGCCCAATCGTTGCGATTTTTTTACTGTGACCTCAGAATGAACTTATTCACATGTGTACCGAGTTTGGTGAAGCTATCTCATTTACTTCTTGAGTTATAGCCATTTTAGTAAAATAGGCTCCGCCCACAACGTTCATTTTGCGCCCCCTAGCAACTGTGAATCAAAATTTCAACTTTTTTTTCGATAATTATTGATATTCAGACTCCAGAGAACATTTTGGCACTGGTTTGGTTCCGATCGGGCGAAAAACCAGGGACTAGTTCGCAAAAGTAGTTTTTCGACAAAATTCAAAATGGCGGAAAATCTATCATGGCGGAAATGAAATCGGAGATATACGTTTTTTACTTCAGGTTTCCAGCTTTCCAGAGATATAAGACACTTGAGTCTACGACATACGGTCTAGGAGTTATGAGCAGTTTTGCGCAATTGGTTGCTATAGCGCCACCTAAAATGTCAAGGTCACGTTTGAGATCTTATCTCTGCTGAACGAGCTTGTGGATGGTAACATGGGCCTCTTGCGAGCTTCTTTCGCAGGCCGTGGCTTTCGAGTCTCTTTAAGTTCAGTCTCTGCTCTTTGCAAGTGGCTTCACTTTGTCGGAGTTTCTCGTTGAGTTCCTTTCTGGTTCTTTTCTCTGTCTGTGTCGATGAAGATCAGACAGGGCAGTTTGAAGTCTTTCCACTTCTTTCTGTAGCTCGGGGTCGTTGTCATCCTCGGCTTGCATCCTCAGCGTTGCAATTTCGTGCTCCAGGGCGATGCGGCTCCTTTCGTGGAGACGTGCTTGTGCGATGGGCTGGGCAAGCGAGGTTTTGACGTGTCTGGCGTGTCTTTGTCGTGGGAGCTTTGGCTTGGTTTGTGCGCCATCAGCTTGTCCACGTCTGCGATGGTCTTGGCTCGGGGCTCTGAGTCACTGGCGACCTTGGGCAGGAATGGAGGTGTCATGACTCTCATCAATGTCTCCAGGTGGTCCCAGCGGGTTGTGGGACTGTAGGACCGGAACATACTGCCTTTATTGTGGGCGAGAGGAACACAACACACACACAGAGAGACCAGTGCAATTTCGTTCTACGTTTAACGAGCTATAATACGGGCTATGCCGTGTGTGAAAATTTTGGTTAACTGATGCAGACAGTTAAATCATTCGGTGGGACAATTTGGGTAGGTCAGCATGGGCCTGAATAAAGATTTTTTTTTTTTTTTTTTTTTTTTTTTTTTTTTTAACGGGGCAGTAGCTTAGGGGTCACCTGTTGATGCTAACGGCTTGGTTGTCAAACTATTATTTGGCGTTCCTTGTTGTCTCAGATAGGTTCTGTCTCTAGGTGAACTGAAAGGAACAGAGCACAACAGAAAAGAGCAATGGCAAGATAGCAAAGTTTGAAGTAACATGCAACCATCCAAGATGGAAAGGTCTGTAATGAAATGGCGTTAATAGTACACAGGAAGTGTTACAGGGGAAGAGGAGGCCTAAGCCTGCGGTTTGTGGCTCGGAGAGGAGAAGGGAGCCAAACACTTCAATGACCGGGGGAATCTCTAGATTCTATGGCCAATACTAAGTGGATGGATTTAATACCTTTTCTAGTTTCCCTGGGGTGAAATGAGGTCATTCGGGTTGGAGTCAGCACCGTGGTTGGTCTCTCTGTCGTCCCCAAACACTTGACAGCAGTGTCCCGGGCCCTTCCGCATGTCTGTACCGATGTGCGCCCTCTCACGCAACTTGACTTTGAACACAACCGGCAGTGCCAAATTGGTGATGTCGTGTTGCGGGCCGCACCAACGGAGAGACACAGGAAAGTCCTGGACTCGCGCTCAGTCAGCGCTGGTGATGCAGGTCAGACGAACCAGCATGCTGGACCTCCAAGCAGAGATGACTGTCAAATCACCACAGCACGCGAGAAATTTCTACCTACAAACACAGAACAGGATGAAGGACAAGTGAACCTCAACGTGAATTAAAGCTCTATCTAAATCAAATTGAGTGTCTATTTTTTTTGTAGAAAAATCAAAGGCAACGGCTTTACTAGAATTATGGTACAAACAAAAAGGGAATTATGACAATGTTAATTATCAGAACAACCTAGCCTCCATTCAGAGAAGAGATTAAGTGCAGCAGGAAGAGCACGGGAGGAAGCAAGCTGTAGTGGCGCGTTTGGGCCACAAAGGGTTTGGGCCACTTCCTCTTAGTGGTCAACCTGGCTGACAGAGAACTTGATTTAAATTGCATTCAAACGGGTTTAAATACAATTCAAATCAAGCGTATGCATAGATGCTGAGTAACTTCTAGAATAGTAAGGATATCGTTGTCATAACGTATCAAATCAAAATTATTAAAAATAATTTGAAGAAGGAAATATAGAAGTAAAGCCATAAAACCATTCCCAACAGGACAGGAGACTTAATTCAAATTGATCTTGAAATTTGTTTGTTTCAAACTAAATTTGAATAAGTGTAGGAAATTAAAGGTCGGCATTATATTTGATGATGATCACGACTACGGTGAGGTATCAATGATAATGACCAAAATAAAACCAACTGGGAGAAAGCCACTTCAGAACAGAATCATGTTAGTGAAACTGGAACTTGCACATGCATTGAAAGTTAGAAACACACTTTCAGAAATTCACTGGGAAAATCTGAAATTGTTTAGGAAAGGTTGACCTTGTTACCAGTGTCCACACGATGGCGACATTTCGTTCATGCAGGATGAAATCAGGGGGGGCGGAGCGTAATTCGAGAACTGTCAAGCACTTAGGCCTCAAGGCTGCCCTCTAGTGTTTGTCAGCGGAATAACATTCAGTGTGATTAAAATTTGAGTGTGCAGACGCTTTGTTTTCTGTAGTGATCACACTTATCGAAATTAAATCTCAGCGGATTTTTTTTTTTTTTTTTTTTTTTTTTGGTGCTATATTTCACAAGCACCTTTGGCAGGAATTTTTTTTGTAGAAGACAGGAATTATACGTCTGTCGGTTGGATCCAAATAACATTTATCAAATAGCACTTATGATTTAAAATGTTTTTTTTTTTTTTAGGTTTTGGATTTTCTTTTTCGGTGCTATATTTTAACAACAAGTCTTGCAGGATTTTTTTTTTTCTCTGCGCTGTGTAGAAGAAAACAGGAATTATACGTCTGTCGGTTGGATCCAAATAACATTTATCAAATAGCACTTATGATTTAAAATGTTTTTAGGTTTTGGATTTTTTTTCTGTGCTACATTTTAACAAACACGTGCGTTTTGCAGGAAATGTTTTTTCCTCTGCGCTGTGTAGAAGAAAACCGGAATTATACGTCTGTCGGTTGGATCCAAATAACATTTATCAAATAGCACTTATGATTTAAAATGTTTTTAGGTTTTGGATTTTTTTTTCTGTGCTACATTTTAACAAACACGTGCGTCTTGCAGGAAATGTTTTTTTCTCTGCGCTGTGTAGGAGAAAACAGGAATTATACGTCTGTCGGTTGGATCCAAATAACATTTATCAAATAGCACTTATGATTTAAAATGTTTTTAGGTTTTGGATTTTTTTTTTTTTCGGTGCTATATTTTAACAACACGTCTGGCAGGATTCTTCGCTGCGCTGTGCAAAGAAAACAGGAATTTGTCGTCTGTTTTTCGACTCCCATAACATATATCAAATAGCACTTATGATTAAATATGCTTTAGGTTTTTACACTTGAGTAGCTACGTCAATGTTTAACCAGGAGTTTATCGTTAATCTAACGATTATAATATAAGGCCTTTTTAAGAATAGTGAAAGAGCATCGTTCCACTAACTCTTGTCTTCACCCTGACAGAAGAACATCGTTCGGACAGGGGAGTTTAACATTAAAAATGTCGTCGCTCAAAAGAGGTTCCTTCGTGTTTTGTAGGACAAATTTAATACAATGAAACTATGAAACTGCAGTTTACTTTTTAGTTTTGCTGAACTGAAAGCGGCTTTTTGCCTTCAGTCAGCCGGTGAGTTCGCATTGCGTTCGCTCACTCGAGGCGCACGTACAATATTAAATCACAATATAGACATAGATTGAAACGTCTCAGGTTACGACTGTAACCTATGTTCCCTGAGAACAGGGAACGAGACAATACGTCAACGACGTTATGGGGAACGCCTCAGGCGTGACAGGTGTCTGAAATCACAATCAAATCACGTCAATCATATTGACCGGCGACAGCCCGTGAATCATTAGCGTGAATGATTAACGTGCGACCTGGAAGTATAAAAGGGCGCCTTGCAAACATGACAAATCACCTTATCGTCTGAAGGGACTGTACGGTAGGCAAGCCCCGAGGCATGGCAGGGAGACGTATTGTCTCGTTCCCTGTTCTCAGGGAACATAGGTTACAGTCGTAACCTGAGACGTTCCCTTTCGAAGGGAACTCAACAATACGTCAACGACGTTATGGGGAACGATATACCAACTCCGCCATGCTAAGGGGAGTGCATGCCAAGTGGCAGTGACAACTGTCAGAACCAGCAACTTCAAATGAAACGCTAGAACCACTCACCCTCAGGTCACACTGGGCTGTCAGTGACAGCATTCCCTACGGTCATAGCCCAAGCTACAGCCTCACAGAAAAACCTTCATAAACATGGTTAAATGAAAGGTCTACCTGGGCCAGCTCCGGGCCTGGAACCACAGCTTCCAATTAGAAGGGGTCCCTTCTAGGGAATGTGGCTAGGGAACCCGAAGGAACCCCAGCCAGTCACTATTCAGGGGAACGTACTCACCCCGAAATGCCACCAGGACGGCCTGACCTGGCGTCAGTACATAGACACTTAGTCTGGCCAAATCCTGTCTGTCTGAAGACAGAGCCTCTGGACAACAAAGCCTTAAGTAAGGCATCCAACCCGAGGGACTGCGAAGCTGGCAGTGAACCCTCGGCCCGGATCTCAGAGACGGGATATCCCGGAGAGTATGACTCAGCATAGTGCTTTCCAACCCTTGCTAGCGAGGGGAGTTTCTCTACTCGATCCACGGATCAACCCAGTGTCTGTGTTTCAAACCACTGAGGAGGCCTGTGAAGGCCTATGGGCTGATCTAACTGGGAGGCCTCACGAGAGGCCTACGACCGTCTGACCAGACTCAGGAAGCCGCATGCTCATAGAGACCCTCGGTGAGGGGAGCACAGGTCTGCCTGGTAGGCGAACCAGGCTGTAGGCAGAAAAAGTTCAGAGAGGGAACCAATAGCAGAGAATGAACACTTTAGCGAGCCAGGGCGCAAGCTCGCCTTCAGAAGCTGCCTATTAAGGCTAGCTGAAACTGATAGCAAGAGACCACTAGCTTCATAAACCCAGCACCACTAGGGAACGTTACAGGGAGGCCCGGAGAGGCCTACTACCTGATAGCCAACGTAAGTGGGAATTCACCTTCAGGGAGGCCCGTGAGGCCTACTACCTGATAACCACAGTAAGTGGGGTGCTCACCTTCAGGGAGGCCCAGAAAGGCCTACTACCTGAAAACCACAGTATGTGGGGTGCTCCCCTTCAGAGAGGCCAAGAGAGGCCTACTACCTGATAACCACAGTACGTGGGAACTCACCTTCAGGGAGGCCCGGTGAGGCCTGCTACCTTACAACCACAGTATGTGGGGAGCTCACCTTCAGGGAGGCCTGGTGAGGCCTACTACCCAACCGTACTCATCCAAGGAGGCCTGGAGGAGCCTACTACCTGATAATCACAGCATGTGGGAACTCACCTTCAGGGAGGCCTGGTGAGGCCTACTACCTGACCGTTCTCATTCAAGGAGGCCTGGAGGAGCCTACTACCTGATAATCACAGCATGTGGGAACTCACCTCCAGGGAGGCCTGGTGAGGCCTACTACCTGACAGACAAAATATTTGGGAGCTCACATTCAGAGAGGCCCAGAGAGGCCTACTACCTGATAGCCAACGTAAGTGGGAATTCGCCTTCAGGGCGGCCGGGTGAGGCCTACTACCTGATAACCATCTTAAGTGGGAATTCACCTTCAGGGAGGCCTGAGTGGCCTACTACCTGAAAACCACTGGTAGCTTCGAGCCCTGAGTCCGGGTGATAGTATAAGGTGGCCTGCTAAGGCCAGCCAGCTGGGGACTCGCCTATCAGGGAGGCCTGGTCGGGCCTACTAGCTAATAGCAAGTCATATTCTGCCATAAAGTACACTGTTGGGAACCATACTACACAAGCATAATTTACTAATGGGCTTCCAGTAGCGCTATAAGGTATGTCCCACAATGTTGGGACTCACCTCCGAGGAGGCCTGTTTAAAGGCCTACTACCCATGAGTGAGTCAACTGCCCGAACCACCAAGGCCAACCACGTAAAGTGAGCTGGCCTACAGTGCCCTCTAGGGGGCTGTCCAATCAAGGAGGCCTGCTGAGGCCTAATACCTAATTTTGTAAAACCACGTCTTACAAAACAGGCAAAATTAATTAGCTCAATTGTCAGAATAATATTTGTGGGGATCCACAATATCATCCTACTTTATAGGATTTCAGGAAACGCAATTCTGTGGCCACTAGAATTGGGTTTTCTGCCCTATAAACCAAATACTCTTTAAAGTATCTTTAATTTGTAAAGCTTGTAGCTTAAGTTAGACCTTTGGCACTTAAGGGACTTGGAAAATGAGCAGAGGCAGTACATCAATCAAATGAATATAATGAATTTAATAAGGCAGAACTACTTATGTATTTACTACGTTACAGGAATACATGTATTTACAAACATTAACAGACAATGACAACAACGCGGGGTGTTTGGACAATGGATACACGTGTGAGAGAGAGAGAGAGGGGGAGAGGGAGTGAGAGAGAGAGAGAGAGCATTGGCAACATTCACCCTGACAGTCACCTGTCTGTAACAACACGAAAACATCATCTTAATGCTTCTTAGAAGCTCTATAAAGAGATATACTTGCACAAATTTCTGTGTCTCTCTGTGTCGCGGCATTCCTGCGCGAGCGGAGTCCTTTAGGAAGCGTCACGTGGCGCTTCTTGGCGCGCGTGTTGAACGGAGGTTCAAAGTCTTTGGGGTAACATTACCAAAGGAAAATAGTTCGGCTAAGTTCGTTTCACTTCGTGGAAGTGAACAGAGTCGACTACGGAAAACAAAACTTTGACTAACAAAGAAAAGAAATAAAGATCTCTACGTTGAAATCACGCGGAGTTAACGTTACATCTTTGCATGGCTGGTGAAGAAGCGCGCGTGCGTCTCTCGGTCCGGCGCGTCACGTGGTTACGTGCGCGTGTTTCTCCTTCAAAGCGAGCGCGCCCTCGTTTAAAGGTCCCTTGTAGATGGATTTGCTGAAGAGATATGTCATGCGGTGTTCTTTTTACTCGACGATTGGAATTCAACACGGAGGCTTATCTAAGACTGAAAAACACAAACTAAACTAGAAACAAATAAAAGAAAGGCGAAGAGCTCGCCCGGAGGCGAGACGTTACATTATGAAAGACACGAGGACGAGAGAGGTAAGAGAGGGATAAACTGGTATTCAGTCCTTTTGAAGACCTGACGTTTCCGCCTTCTTTTGGAAGAGGGTCCAATCAGGAGCTGTCCCTTTGGAGGGAATTTTTATGATCCTTTGTGTTCTAATCAGGCAATTAAATCTCTAGTTTCATTGGGTGTTTAAGAGAAGAATCTTCACAATTCTTATAATACTAATGTGTCACAAAGTTTAGCAAAATGTAATGTCAATTAACAAATGGGGAATGAAAATTGGAGTTTATCGAGACCAAACTTGCCACAAATGGATTTGGTTAAACATTAGTTGGCAAAGTTTGAAACATTATCCCCTTAGAGTTGTCGAGAAACATGGACCAAACCACAAAAAGGCAACTCATGAAATAGGGAACTTGGATACATTGTTCATACAATTCTCAAATGGATATATAATAGCATATATATATATATATATATATATATGAATGCAGGATTCATTTCTCCTCCTTGGTTAGAATTCAGAGAGAGCCACAGTTCTGTGAACATTCCTTTGGGTCGTAAACGCTGTTATCTAAGAACTCCAGTGATGTTAGTTTTGGTCTCTTTTCACTCCAAAGATGGAAAACATAGTAAACTATATTTTACTGGATATTACTATACGTATTCTGATTGATCACACCGAAAGCATTCTGGAGGTGTCCAGAACTATCTGTACAAGTTATGAGAATAGACAGTTATATTTAAAAATGCTTAATGAAGGTATTTGTAATTCACTTTAAGCTACGATAAAATCATAGTCATTCCAATGTGGCATGGGCAAATGGACACACATAAAAACACATTGAATATATCTGGTTAAATGTCTTTTAAAAAGAGGAGTTTCTTTTGGATCCTTCTTTGGGACATTCCAGTCAGTCATAAAAATGTCTCGTAACTGGACACCACGCTCTGTCCTGAGCGGGCTTCACTTGTAGGGGATGCGTGTGTGGTTGTGAGTGTGTGTGTGTGTGTGTGTATATGTTAATTTACATCCAGGCTTTTTGGGCCTGAAGGCTTTGGGATTTTCGCTAGGATGTATTTAGTTATTCAGATTCACCTCGCCCAGTCCCTACACAGCTCAGGCACCTGCCTCTGGCTATCATAAGGCGAAGTTCAGCACGCACGGCGTTTTGCATGGTGTTACCATAGCGTAAGCTACTTACGCAATAGGAGAGACCTCTCGAAAGGGAACGACTCTGTTACTAACGTAACCTCGGTTCCCTGAGAGGAGGGAACGAGTATTGCGTAAACTGCCGTGCTTGTGCTTGGTTAGTTCGCTTCAGTCGTTTTAACCTAAAGAACTCTCATGACGGGGCGCCCAATATATAGCTCTTAGCCACGCCCATCTTGGCGGGCTCGAAGCACGCTCATTGGTCGCGCATTCAGAGTCGCCCCATCATTGGTTCGAGCAAGTTGCCGCAGCACAGCCAATGACCGAGCTGCCTTCGCTCATTGCTGTCAGCTGTGCAGCTGCAATGCGTTTTACATAAAGACTTCAATATTCTCGAGAAAAGGAGTTTTCCCATAGCGTAAGCTACTTACGCAATACTCGTTCCCTCCTCTCAGGGAACCGAGGTTACGTTAGTAACCGAGTCGTTTTCTTTTAGTAAGTGATCAGAACTATACTGTTAAAGCATGCAGTTATCATTCATGGAACTGTAACTAGTGAATTTTCCTGCAAAGGGATTCATATACTTTCTTTTGTGTGCATTCCTGAACTTTTTGGACACTTGAACTCATAAATGGATGGAGTATAACTTTTTCCTTTATTTTCCTGGATTTTTTAACTGGATCTTGGATTTTTGAGCCGAATTGGAGTGTATTTTTAAGTGAACTTCTGAACAGAAGTGAACTTCAAAGTGAACTTTATTTGATTTACCTTGAATGTATCTGTGAAACATTCCAGTATACTTAAAAAGTGGAACTGATTGTTATTGTGTTGAGAGAGAACTGAAACATACACAAAATATTGTTGATTTTCTCTCTTTATTGTTTTCCACATTTTTATTTCATTTTGATTTGACTGCGCTTGAAATTGATTTATGCTTCCTGTGAAAACAAAGAAAACAGAATAATTTCTGTGTTTGTTTGTGTTTGGAGCTCCGTCGAATTGATTCATTAATCTTGATTTTCTTCTTTACCACTCATTTATAAACAAGTACTTTCTATTTTTATATCGTGTGCACTTATCCTCGATACTATTCCCTATAAAAAACAATCGGATTGCTTTGATATCGCTACTTAGATCCAACTTTGCGAATCCCGGCTTCTAGCCTTTTAGCCCGCTAGCATTTCACGCGTGGCCTCGCTCCTATCGACCGTCTGATTTTACACCCGTTTCACTGAAAGGATACAGGTTATATCCAGCATTCCAGTCCTAAATTAGTAGTGATATTGGTAGTATCACTACTAATTTACTGTTCATCTGTTATAATGGCGAACATATCGGATGTGTGTCTAACGTTACCTCTGAGTGCAGGTGAGGACACATTCGAGCTGATTTCGGTACGATTGGAGCTGGAATCGGTGGAGAAACAGATCCGTGGTCTGCTGGAGAAGCAAGCCGAGCTGCGGGATCGGCGATCAGCGCTTGAATCGTCACGCGTCGATGCTCACAAGTCAGTGGTTAGTAACTTTTTGACTCCGACTTCGTGCTCCGTGCGTTTCTCTGCCCAGGAGGACGCGATCATCTCTGGCTTCATTCACTCCGGCACCGACACAAAGCCATGTACCCTGGGTGATCCCACAGCGGAAGACACGAGCCAGGACCAGAGCAAGAACCTCTCCGCCACTCCCGGTCTTCGAGATCTCCACCCGGAACCGCTTCTCCCCTCTTCGCGAGTCGGAACGTGACGACGCCGTGATCATCGGCACTTCCATGGTCCGTCATGTCCGCGCTACCTCAGGTAAGGGTAAGGTGCGCACTCACTGCTTTCCTGGTGCTCGTGTTCTTGATGTCGCCGCGCAGGTTCCCGAGATCCTGAACGGTGACGAGCGCGTCGGAGCTGTGGTGCTGCACGCGGGAACGAACGACATCCGGCTGCGGCAGACGGAGGTTCTGAAGAAGGACTACAGGAGCCTGATCGAGACGGTACGCAGCACAGCGCCTGAGGCAACGATCATCGTGTCTGGACCGCTTCCCACGTACTGACTAGGACAAAAAAGGTTCAGTAGACTATTTGCTCTAAATGAATGGTTAATGTCATGGTGTAATGAACAGAAACTGCTCTTTGTAAATAATTGGAATCTGTTCTGGGAGCGACCTAGGCTCTACCGTGCTGATGGCCTGCACCCCAGCAGAATCGGAGCGGCTGTGCTGTCTGACAACATCTCCAAGACGTTACACACCATCTGACTAGTAAGTCAAAGTCCAAATCACAATCTCTGCTGTCCCAACTTAATTGATACAAGTAGTGTAGAACATTATATAGAAACTGTGTCTATTCCTCGTCTAGTGAGACCAAACAATAAATCTAGTGTGGGATCTAGGAAAAATCTTATTGTAATTAAACCAGAAAATCTAAATATCAGTGAACAAAAACAATTTCTAAAACTAGGTCTTCTAAACATTAGATCGCTCACACCTAAGGCGGTTATTGTAAATGAAATGGTCACATATAATAATTTCGATGTTCTGTGCCTTACTGAAACCTGGCTTAAACCAAATTATTATTTAGGTCTAAATAAGTCTACTCCGCCAGGATACTGTTATAAGCATGAGCCCCGTCCGATCGGTCGTGGCGGCGGTGTTGCAACAATCTATAGAGATATCCTTAAACAGGTCACAGGTTTAATTCGTTTGAAGTACTTGTGCTAAATGTTACGCTCTTAGATGTAAGAAAGAAATCCCTATTATCTCTAGCCTTGGCGACCGTATATAGACCTCCAGGGCCCTATGCTGATTTCCTAAAAGAGTTTGCAGACTTTCTCTCAGATCTATTGGTCAATGCTGATAAAGCAATAATTGTTGGAGATTTTAACATACACGTAGATAACACAAATGATGCGTTAGGGACTGCGTTTACAGATTTATTAAACTCCTTTGGGGTCAAGCAAAACGTCAGTGGTCCCACTCATCGTCTAAATCATACACTAGATTTAATTATATCATATGGAACCAATCCAACCGATATAGATATTATACCGCAAAGTGACGATCTCACTGATCATTGTATGGTAACGTGCATATTACGTACTGCTGAAATTTGTCATGTTGCGTCACGTTATCGACCAGGCAGAACAATCGTTCCAACCACTATAGATAGATTCTCAAATAGCTTACCTGATCTATCTCAGCTGCTCAGTGAACCCAAACAAACAGATGAACTAGAGGAATGACTAGCAGTTTGAGCACCATTTTTTCTAGTACATTAGATATTGTTGCACCAATTAGATTAAAAAGGTTAGAGAGAAAACTAAAGCACCATGGTACAATAGTACTACACATGTTATCAAGAGAGAAACTCGTAACTTAGAGCCTAAATGGAAACAAACTAATTTAGAGGTCTTTAGAATCGCGTGGAAAGACAGTATGTCACGTTATAAAAAGGCTCTAAAAGCAGCCAGGGCTGAGCATCTCCGCAAACTGATAGAAAATAACCAAAATAATCCAAGGTTTTTATTTAACACCGTGGCTAGACTAACAAATAAACAAACATCACCAGAGCAAAATATTCCGTTACAGTATAGTTGTAATGATTTTATGATTTACTTCAATGAGAAAATAGAAAGCATCCGAAATACAATTGTAAATGTACAATCCTCTATGGTGTCTTATGATTCAGCCTCAATTATCGCCCCTCAAGAACAACTACACCGCTTTACAACTATAGGACAGGAAGAGCTAAATAAACTTATCTTTGCATCTAAACCAACAACATGTTTATTAGATCCAATACCCACTAAACTACTGAAAGAAGTGTTACCTGTAGTGGAAGAGCCTCTTCTCAATATTATTAACTCGTCTTTATCTTTAGGTCATGTTCCAAAAATATTCAAGCTGGCAGTAATAAAACCGATTATTAAGAAACCGCAATTAGATCAAAATAACTTAGCAAATTACAGACCCATTTCAAATCTTCCATTTATGTCTAAAATACTAGAAAAAATTGTGTCCGCTCAATTGTGCTCTTTCCTGCAAGAAAATGAGATGTATGAAAAATTTCAGTCAGGATTTAGACCGCATCATAGCACAGACACCGCGCTAGTTAAAATTACAAATGATTTACTTTTAGCTTCTGACCAAGGCTGTATCTCAATACTAGTTCTACTCGATCTTAGCGCTGCGTTCGACACTATAGATCATAAAATACTCTTGGATCGACTACAAAACTACACTGGTGTTCAGGGACAGGCATTAAGCTGGTTTAGATCTTACTTATCGGACCGTTACCATTTTGTCTGTCTAAATGGGGAAAAATCGAAGATAACGTCAGTAGACTATGGAGTGCCGCAGGGATCGGTGTTAGGCCCTCTGCTATTCTCAATATATATGCTGCCACTTGGTAATATTATGAGAAAACATGGAATTAATTTCCACTGTTATGCTGATGACACTCAATTATATATTTCATCACGACCAGATGAAAACACTAACTTATCTAAATTGACAGAGTGTCTTAAAGATATAAAATGCTGGATGACGTGTAATTTCCTGCTGTTAAATCCAGATAAAACGGAGGTATTACTTATTGGTCCAAAAAACTACCCACAAAACCTCATACAATACAACTTTAATTTAGAAGGATGTCCTGTTACCTTATCCACTACAGTAAAAGACCTGGGTGTTATACTAGACCGCAGCTTGTCTTTCGAAAATCATATTTCATATGTTACAAGAACTGCTTTTTTCCACCTTAGAAACATTGCTAAATTACGTAACATACTTTCTGTTACTGATGCAGAAAAGTTAGTTCATGCATTCATGACCTCGAGACTAGATTACTGTAATGCTTTATTAGCTGGTTGTCCTGCATCCTCAATAAACAAGCTACAGTTAGTCCAAAATGCAGCCGCTAGAGTTCTTACTAGGTCAAGAAAATATGATCATATAACACCGATTTTATCATCTCTGCACTGGTTACCTATTAAGTTCCGTATCAATTACAAAGTACTATTACTGACCTATAAAGCTCTAAATGGTTTAGCTCCTGTGTATTTAATGGACCTTCTATCGCCCTACAATCCATCGCGTTCTTTAAGATCCCTAAATTCGAGGCTTCTGGTTATTCCCAGGATATCTAAGTCCACTAAAGGAGGGAGGGCGTTCTCACATTTAGCTCCTAAACTCTGGAATAGCCTTCCTGATACTGTTCGTTGCTCAGACTCGCTCTCCCAGTTCAAAACTAGATTAAAGACGCATCTCTTCAGCCAAGCATTCACATAATGCTTGCCTCTTATACTACTGTTCAATCAGATCGAAAGCATTAATATTATGAACAGCAGCTACGCTAATTATTTCCCATCTGCTTTTCTGCTGTTATCTCGGGACGCTAGTCCCGAGGTAAATAGCGTTCTTCAGCTACTGTCTGTATCCAGCCTCTCACGGAGACTTCAGATGCCCCAACACCTGCGATGAGACGACTCGACGCCTGTGAAGAGACGACTCGACGCCTGTGAAGAGACGACTCGACGCCTGTGAAGAGACGACTCAACGCCGGCGATATGTTATGCCCTAAATTAATACATGATGATTAACTAACTGTATTTTCTACGTACATTTCTGAAATGCACTTTCTGTAAAGCTGCTTTGAAACAATATGTATTGTGAAAAGCGCTATACAAATAAATTTGAATTGAATTGAATTGAATAATTTCAAATCATGCAGTAAATAAATGTTTTTTTTTAGTTAAGCTAAAACAGTTAATGCTAATGTTTAGTCACTTATACTAAGGAGTGGGGGCATCTTACCTATCCTGTTAGATCCAGGGAGGGCGGGTTTTGCAGTAAACTAGGTTTAACTCCTGAGTTTTCTACACACACACACTTCAGGTGGCTGCCATGTATCAACGATCAGGTGGCTGCCATGTATACACTTATGTAGCTGCCATGAGTCAATCCTGAAGCCCACCTCACCGCCTCTTGAGCATTTACATATTGCAACATGATAGACACAACTTACAACTAACAGTTGTACAAAGACTAAAAGCATTGGGTGGGGGGAGTAGGATCCAGTTGCTCACTCAGTCTTCCTTAGTTAATTGTTGAATATTTCCCCCACATGGTGGCGGCATATTTCCCTCCGCCATGAATTCTTAGGTGGCAACAGCTCAGGCTGGTGCATCCCTGGACATCATGGCGTTCATGCAGGCTGACCTGCTAAAGGACTTGGAAATTTCTGAAGGATTAGCCCTTGAGGCAGTGAAAGAGCTAAGGAGAGCCACAGATCTCACGACCCGTGCTATAGGTGGTTCAATGGCTGTTATTGTCATTACAGAAAGTCACATATTGCTCAACCTCAAGGGAATAAAGGGAAAAGACAAGGCTTTCCTTCTGGATGCCCCGATTTTGCCTTCTGTCCTGTTCGGCAATGCAGTTAATACGGTCATCAACAGGTACGTCGTCATAAGTCAACAGGAAAAAGTATTTTTCAATCACGAACTAGGGTCTTTCCTGGCAAAAGGGGCCATATATAAAGTACCCTTCCCAGAGAGAGAGTTTCAATGTTCTATAGGTGGTACTTTATTGTGCCCAAAAAGGACGGGAGTTTGCATAAAACCTGAACCGTACTCTTCAGATATACAGGTTCAACAATATGCTAACCCTCAAACTAATCATATCACAAATTCAATCTGAGGATTGGTTTGTGACGATAGATGTTAAGGATGCCTATTATCTAGGGGTGTCGAAATTAATCGTTTCTACGGTGCACCGCGATGCAGACGAGGACGATTCGGTATCGGTTCAGTAATAGACCATAACCGGTTATAATGTACTGACGCTTTTCTGACGTCATTTATCGCGCATGTGCTTTGTCGCGGTAGCCGGTAGCATACACTGGCAGTGGGAGGCCAGACGCGAGTGCGAATTAAACATTCTTTCTTACATACATTTACATACATACATTACATGCGCATGCAAGGTACATGCGCTTCTTGAAGCACACACACGCAAGGTCTCGCTCTCTCCCTCTCTGCTGTGCGCGCGCTACACGGTTTGAACATACATTCACGTAGCCTTTTGGGAGAGTGGATACATTTCCCGGGACAGGTTATTAAAAGATAAATCGGGACAAACCGAGACAGATGGCAACCCTTCCGCACCCGATGGTCAAATTACAATTGTGTTGTTACGCGTGATTATAAATGGATGATCGTCTTCAACAGCGGACTCGGTGACGGTTGATGCGCGCGTCTCCTGGGTAACATTATACACTGATAAATGAGCGCTGCTTTTAAATGAACATTTCTTTAAAACAAAATTGATTTGACAGAATTTCATTTTCTTAATGGCATAATCAGGCTTTAGTCCCATGAAACTTAAACTGGAATGTCTCTGTTTTTGTCACTGCGACTTCCCGAACAGGCGAACACACACGCGTGCGCACGCACACATCACTTTTGAAGTAAAATTGAAAATTGAGGATGAGTTGCATCGCAATGCATCGTGATATCGAATTGAACCGAATCGATGACATGATAATCGTAATCGAACCGAACCGTGAGACCAGTGTAGGTTCACACCTCTACTATTATCACATTGAGATTCTACCAGAACACAGGGAGTTTCTCAGATTCAGGGGCGAATCATGTCAATATCGAGTTCGGCCTTGCCTTATCCCCACGCACGTTCACCAAGTGTTTGGATGCTGCACTGCCTCTCTTGCGACTCCTGGGCATCTATGTGCTAAACTACATAGACGATTGGCTCATATTAGCTAAATCGGAGGAGCTGGTGGGACGACATTGAGATTGTCTGCTCGCCCACATGAAGAAGTTGAGATTGAACTCCAAGTAGAGTGTACCTGTTCAGAGAACCACTTTTCTGGGGGTGGTGTGGGATTTGACCATGATGCAGGCATGTCTGTCTCCTGCACTAGAGTCGATCCTAACTGCTTTGAAAGATGTCAGGCTAGGTCAAGAGCTTTCAATCTTACAGGTTCAGAATCTGTTAAGTCTCATGACTGCAGCAGCCAACGTCATTCCTTTAGGCCTTCTCCACGTTCTAGTTCTGTCTCAAAGGCAGAGGATTCCATCCCTTCAACCATCCCTCCATTGTCGTATGTGTCCCGTTCCGCAGTCTACTAGCTCTACAGCTCTAGAAAAAGCCAAAGCTCCCGAAAAAGGGCAAGGCTATCAAGGTGTGTTGCTGTCGCAAGACTTTAAATACGGACGCCTCCCTCATGAGACGGGGTGCGGTTCTCCTTGGCTGCATGGCCAGTGGTTGTTGGGAGGACCTTCATCATTGTATAGAAATAAACGCAGTGTTTCTAGCTCTGCAAAACTTCCTCCCACACCTGAGGGGCTATCATGTGTTGGTCAGTACAGACAACACCCAGGGAAGGCCCAGGGAATGGCGACTCCATTCACAAGTTGTGGAGTCCATGTGGTGGAGGTACGATAGAACGGAAGTGGACTTGTTTGCCTCCAACGTGATGACCCACTGTCCCCTCTGGTTCGCCCTTAAACCTTCAGTTCCTTTGGGGTTGGATGACATGGTACAGAGTTGGCCGAGGCCATGTCTGCACTCCTTTTCGCCGATAGCTCTGCTCCTGAGGGTTCTAGCAAGGGTTCGTTAGGACCGAGTACGCATTCTCCTAATGGCTGCTTTCTGGCCGTCCTAAGTATCTCTCCTTAACAACATTCCATGGGAAATTCCGGTTTGGACAGATGTTCTGTCTCAAGTGCAAAGAATGATCTATCATCCCAAGCCGGGGATTTTGGTCTCTTATCCAAGGTTGTTGAGACAATTTTGAGTTCTAGAGCCCCTTCCACCAAAAAGCTGTATGTCCTGAAATCAGACATGGGCAGTATTTCAATTAAATGTATTTTAAATACGTATTTAATTACTTTAGTGTATTTTCTAATTTGTATTTTGCAGGTGTGGAAAAAATAAAATGTAGTTTGTAACAAAATATTTTTAGGGAGTGTATTTAGAGTATTTCAAATACTTAAATACTTAAGAAAAATCACCATAGTAAATGATTTTGCCATATTTTCGGTCTGATGTTGGCAATGGCAATGTCAAGGTTAGATGCACGAAAATCACGTGACACCCTGTAGACCGGGCTCCCTCCAAGAAGTGAATGAGTTTTGAACTCTTAAAAACGGCATTAAGTGTTTTGTGAAAAATATACAGTCTACACGCACACATATTGCACACTGAACGGCATTATAGAGAAAATAATTGTGCCTTATGAGATCAATGCACTGTGTTGTCATTCATAAAAGGACATCATAGGCCCTACCTATTATGAAACAGCGCGTCTGTCGTAACTCCACTGAAATCTCCATGCTAAGCAAGCGTTCACAATATAACATTCATCTGCAGTTTTTACATGTTTTTACATGTTTTTATTGATTTTGTATAAAATCATCACCAATCCTATTGTTTTTCAGTAATTGCGCACGCAGCGCGATTCTACTATGGAAAAGGCATACGCGGTCAGGGCAGTTGGAGTCTCGTGTGTAAAACAAACCCACACATATTATGATTAATATGATTAATCATATATATTATGATTAAAATGGAATTTTGATTTTGTGACGAAAATTCTCGGTCTGTTATTTTTACACAAAAATTGCTGCAAAAGATGCTTTCCAACAGGTTTTATCGTAGTTTTTGTCCAACTCCATTGACTTGTATTGGATGTTCTGTGAGGTACGGTATTACTCCGCCGCCTGAAATGGAAATGGGGTTGTTTGTATTCTTTCTGTAGTTATGCAGTCGCGGTATCGTAGGCTAAGCTATCCAAACATTGGCAAAGGTGCATTATCGCCACTAACTGGGCTGGAGTGTCTATTATTCAAGCTCTCATCGGAAGAATGTCCGGTTGTGAGGCGTTTGGAAAAATAGGTCCACAGTTTTGTAAGGAATGGTAAAACACCTGTTGGAAAGCATCTTTTGCAGCGGTTTTTGTGTGAGCATATTAGTGAACACCCCAGACCACTCAGTGAGTTTCACGTCTTTGTAAACTAAAGTTTAATGCATTTTATGAATGATTCTTCCAGTGCACCTATGAAACCATTGTGGAGGTGGGGGGTGCTAACACAGAAACCGAAAATTCTTGGGACAGCAGTATTTGTCCAAATTTAAATTTTAACCATTCTATTTCATCAGAAACGATCTTAAAACAGAGCTTTAAGTGTAAAATACCGAACTTGTCCTTTAAGGCACGAGTAGAGTAACGGTGATAATATGGCAACGTAGCCTACATCAAACACGTTCTTCTATTAAGGGCAGCCTACCACACCATTGATGTGAACTTAGCTATACATGCCATTTACGTCAGAGGGAGCTATTTCAGGCCCTGTAGAGATTTAGTGAAATGCCCATACTTTTTTATTTTGCTACTTCGCCATTTTGAATTTACACATTTCTCATATTTGTGTTATTGCTACTATTTGTGTTATTGACCTTTCAGTAATAAAAAAAAAAATACTTAAGATTATTGTGGGAGTATTTTTGTATTTTCAAAATACTAATTACTTGTATTTTATTTAAATACATTTTTCACATCAGTATTTTGTATTTTATTTCAAAATAATTTATTACATTTCATGAGCCAGTATTTGTATTTTGTAACAAAATAGTTTTTGATGTATTTGTGCCCACCTCTGCCTGAAATGGCGACTCTTTGTATCATGGTGTGAGCAGTGCCACTTGGACGCAGTCAACTACCCTGTTGGTTTAGTGCAGGAGTTCCTTCAAAAATGTTGGTAAACGTGGTTGTCCCCATCTATGCTAAAGCCCTATATGGCTCTAAAGCTTTTTGCTACCCTGATTTTAGCCCTCTGATTTTAGCGCTTTGTTTTAAGGGGTGTGTCTGCTGTGAGACTTCAGTGTAAACGCCCACAGCTGTGATTGGCTAACATCTTTACATATGAAATGGCTAGTATTACATGGAACTCTCTCAAAAACTTTTTGCACGTTTTTACTATTACAGCTCTCAAAGTTAACTAATCATGGAAAGTGTCGATTTTAGCATTGGTTGATTTTATTTCCGATTAAAGAAAAGCCTTTAAGTAGTTTATTCAGCAGAGTTTTTTTGTTTTAGCAAGGGTTCGCTGGCTGTAAGCAGAAAGCTGAGTTATCTTTTAGTTTGTCTACACTTGTGTGAGTTCAAGACGAGTTAGTGCTATCTACAAACGAAAAAGTGACTGAGTATCTAAATACTAAAGTGGACTTTAAATATCAGCGTGAATAACGGTGATAAGGAGGAGCTGAACAACTGGACATCCAGGTAGGGCCCTGAATCGCCGAGGGGTTCAGGGTTCCCCTGGCAACGAGGGATCGTAAGGGGGCCAGGACGGCCATATCAGGGACAACTGAGTGATTTAAGTTTTCCTAACTCAGGAGGACTCATCACTACGGATTGAAGGTATCCCATTTACTGTTTATTTGGCTCTTCAGAGTGAAGCGAACAATTATCTCTTTATTTACTTGCTGGGCAAGTAATAAATGTATTAATAAATGTATGCTTTGTTACGTCATTTTGCCTCCCAAGTCTTTCTGGTAGAACTAACAGTGCAAACACAATGTAAATAAGAGATTTGTTGATTATAACCAAAGACTATAGATAAAAGGGACTTTGTTGTAAAGGGAGCTTTGGCAAGAGTCCAGAAGTCACTCAGTCACTGATAAACTTGCGCTGTTTGATTGAGAGCTCCGGCAAATTGTAAAATGGAGTGTTCTTTGATCCCTTTTATGTATAATTTAATCAGTTTAAATAACAGATTAATTTCATCCTACTAAGAAAAACAATGTAAAGTTGACCGTTTTGTCACTGGTTTGATTTACTGACACATAGACAATGAACATCTGACTGTCAATTAATCATTAAATATCAGAAATCACTGGTCACAGATTATGCATTATAAATAACACAGTTACTTACATGTTGTTGCATTAGTGTTGAGTCCATATTGTAAAAGTCTGTTTGCAAAGCCTGCGCCAAAATTGCGACTGTGAATTCCACTGTGAAATGAGCACATTATTTATTTGTACAAATACAAATAAATAATGCCCAACTGAAACAATCACATTGTTGAAATTAAAAAAACCAAATTCCTAGCATTAGGATTCTTTGGGAGGTAATGTTGTTTTTAGTCCAGTGAGTGATCCTGTTATCTTCTCTCCTTGTCATCTCACTAACACGCCAGTGGGTGGGGCCAAAGTTGCAACAATGAAGTAGGCATTGATTTTCTTCTACAGAGGAGGTTCCACTAGACACCCTCTGCCTTACGGCTCCACTGGGTTTCCTCGTCCCACCGGCTCCCCCTTGGTCAGTCGTCACTCCACCTTCGCCATGGACTTGCGGACCACTACGCTTTGTTCCTCCACCCCTATGGCTGCAGCGGGCTCCTCCTTCCCTTTGGGTACGCCTCAGTCCTCCATCACAGCGCCATCGCCTCAGTCTTTGGGCACTCTGTCTCCACCTCGGGCACTCGTTGCCAAGACATCGACTAGGCCGCCCTGGGATCCATTGGCTCCGCCTCTGTCGGTCGTCCCCCAGTTGACATCAGCCTCTACTCCACCTCGGCTCCTCCCTCCCTCGACTGAGGTCTGTGCTGTCGGATGTCCACCATCATTGCTGCCGGGGTCTCGTTCTCATCCGGTAGCCATCATTTCTCTGTCGCCACCCATCACCATCCCTTCGCCATCTCCTGTTGCAATCATTGCACCATCTCCACGCCCTCCTCCTCACCTAGCTGCGAGGGCAGTTATGTCACACTTAGTTTTGTTTGTTCTTAGTTTCTGTTTGCATGGTCTTTCAGTTTGTTTTCATCAGTTACATGTATTTCTTTGTCTTAGTCTCCCGCCAGTCATCAGTTGTCATGGACACTCATCTAATCACACTTGTTTGCTATCATTTAATTATCTCTGTGTATTTAGTTCCTCTGTTTTCAGTCTTTAATGGTCGGTTGTTATATTTGTTTCTGTTGGACAGATTGGTACGTATTTGCTTCTGCTTTTGGATTAAACCTTGTATATATTTTGAATCTGCCGCCTTTAGTCTACTTCATTTGGTGACAGTATGGTGATATCTATTATTTAATATTCTTACCCTATTTATTCATATTTTAAAGATGATTCTCTTCTCTTCCCATTTCTAGCTGGCCAATTTTACCAGGTTTATAGAAGGTTAGATTATATTGGTCTCTGCATTGGAGCCCTAAAGAGCTTAGTCTGTATTAAATCCTGCAATGTTGACAGTGACAAGGATCTGATATACAATACAGAACAACCACGGCAGATATGTGGATTGCTCTAGAGAGGATTACAGTGTAGCATCTGCTGAAATTATTCATCCATGTGGGAAAGTTATATACCTGTGGTGTGAATGTCAGCAGAAATAAATATGCAGAGTGTTTGTAATGTAGAGAATAATCACATGCAACAGCATAGCCTAAATATATTTCCTGTTAATATACCACATTTGTAAAAACTTGTTTATGAGAAAAACATAAGGACATCAATATTTAGCATAGGTTTGAGCAAGCACATTTAGTTTGGTTTAGCAAGTTTATTAACCATATTCAGCTTGTTTTAGACCCAAGTTTCCTTTTTCATATTTATTTTAAATTTTGGAGACCAGTGGGGATGCAATGACCTTGTAAATGTTTAACAGGAATCTTAACTTTTGTCATATGCAGCAAACCTGGCAAACTAAGACAATCTGAGAGATTCAGTATCAACTTATAAAATGGCTGCACTTGCTTTTGCTCAAACACACTTATAAAACGGAATATATTGACAAATGTTGTTTGTGCATTGAAAAATAAGAAAATATAAAAAATAATATTAAACTTGTGCAATGGCTCAATAGAAGAGCTAATGCAATGTCAAATTCTATTGTGAATATTATATTTTACTAAATATTAATACATTCTGAACTGAACTAGAGATAATTTAAAGAC
Source organism: Gila orcuttii (assembly GCA_026230005.1). NCBI lineage: Eukaryota > Metazoa > Chordata > Actinopteri > Cypriniformes > Leuciscidae > Gila > Gila orcuttii. The sequence continues at coordinate 25,129,738 of JAPDVR010000002.1, read as the reverse complement.
ATATATACAGGTGCTGGTCATATAATTAGAATATCATCAAAAAGTTGATTTATTTCAGTAATTCCTTTCAAAAAAGTGAAATTTGGATATTATATTCATTAATTACACACAGACTGATATATTTCAAGTGTTCATTACTTTTAATTTTGATTATTATATCTGACAACTAATGTAAACGTCTCGGGTTACGTATGTAATCCTTGTTCCCTGAGAAAGGGAACGAGACATTGCGTCGGTGACGACACTAGGGGAACGCCCTTCAGCGTAGCGCGTCTGAATTTATGAATGAAACCGAATCCAATCCTATTGGCGTTGTGTGATGACGTAGCGTGTGACGGCATAAGAGGATGTATACAAAAGCACGCCGCCACACAGAAATGTCAGCTTTTGCTTTGAAGCAAGTGCTCCAAGCAGGGTGAGGTGTGGCGAACCGACGCAGTGTCTCGTTCCCTTTCTCAGGGAACAAGGGTTACATACGTAACCCGAGACGTTCCCTTTCGAGGGAACTCGAACTGCGTCGGTGACGACACTAGGGGAACGAGATACCCACTATACCACAACGAACCCCGCTCATCCTAGTGTGAAGCTGTCTTCAGGCACAACTTAGGACGAAAGCACTCGTGCACCGGGTGTAGAGGGAAGGTCCAGACTGTAAAACCTCATGAATGTGTGCGGAGTGGCCCAGCCAGCCGCCTCACATATGTCATGGATAGAAACCCCTGAAAGGAGGGCTCTAGAGGCGCCATGCCTCTGGTGGAGTGAGTCCTCACGGCCATAGGTGAAGGCAAATTGCGCACCTGATAGGCCAGGGAAATAGTCTGAACGATCCAGTTGCTGATGGTCTGCTTAGAGGCGGGAAGCCCCTTCTTGGGCGACCCAAAACACACCAGCAACTGGTCTACTTCCGCCATGAGGAGGACTTCTGGATGTAATACCGAAGTGCTCTGACAGGGCAGAGCAGATGAAGTCTCTCCTCATCCGTCGTCACATGAGGTGGAGGATGAAATGCCTGCAGAACCATAGGCGGTGCCACATTAGATGACACCTTGGGCAAATAACCGGGCCTGGGATGTACGATGGCCTTAATGTTGCCTGGAGCAAACTCCAAGCACCCATTGGAAATAGAGAGCGCCTGGAGATCTCCTACCCTCCTCAGAGAAGTAATGGCCAACAAAAAGACCACCTTAAACGAAAGGTTAAACGAAACCACCTTAAACGAAAGCCGCAATGGCAGCCACATAAACCTTGAGTGTGGACGGGGTAAGCCCGGCAGAAAAGCGGTCTTGGAGAAACTCCAGTACTGGAGCCACTGGGCAGTTAACTGGGTCCAAATCACGCTCTCTGCACCAAATGGAAAATACATTCCACTTAAGGCCGTATAACTTCCTCGTGGAGGGAGCTCTGGAAGTTATTATGGTTTTGACCACTCCAGCAGACAGGCCGGCTTCTAGGTACTGTACCCCCTCAGGGGCCAGACCCACAGTTTCCACAGCTTGGGGTCGAGGGTGGAGAACTAAGCCTTCCGCCTGGGACAGCAAGTCCCTCCTCAGAGGGATCCGCCATGGCGGGCCTGCCAGGAGTGAAATGATGTCCGAGAACCATACTCGGGCCGGCCACAATGCGGCTACTAAGAGTAGACTGACTCCGTCTCGACGGACCCTTTCCAGAACTGCTGGGAGCAGAGCGATCGGGGAAAAAGCGTACAGACGTAGCCTCGGCCACGTTCGCACGATGGCATCCAACCCCAGCGGGGCTGGATGCGTGAGGGAGAACCACAGTGGACAATATGTCGTCTCTCGAGACGCAAAAAGGTCCACGTCCACTGGGCCGAACCTCTTGCATATCAACTCCATCGTCTCGGGGAGGAGTCTCCATTCCCCGGGCCTCAGCCCCTGCCTCAACAGTACGTCTGCTCCCTGATTCTGGTCCCCCGGGACATACATCGCCCTGAGAGACGATAGTCTCCACTGGGACCACAGGAGGATCTGATGCGCCAGTCTGCACAGAGGGCGCGACCTCAGACCCCCCTGGCGGTTCAAATAAGACACCACCGACATGTTGTCGGTTCTCATGAGGACATGGCCACCATGGAGGTCTGGCAGGAAGCTCCTCAGAGCCCGGAACACCGCCAACATTTCTAGGCAAATATGTGCCAAGAGGAATGATGGTCCTGCCAGAGACCTCTCGTAAAGCGGCCGTCCATGACCGCGCCCCAGCCGGTGAGGGAGGCGTCTGTCGAAATAGATACTCGGCGACATAACGCTCCCAATTTGGGACCCTGGGATAGGAACCAAGGCTTCTTCCAAATTGATAGGGAACGAAGGCATCTGCGCGTAACCCTTATCAAGCGGAATGGATTTCCCCTCGGGGAAAACCCCTTGGTTCTCAACCACCACTGTAAAGCTCTCGTGTGTAGCAGGCCAGAAGGTATCACGCTGGACGCTGCTGCCATGAGACCCAACACTCTCTGAAAGTGTTTGACAGTGACGGCCTGGCCTAGCTTTATCCTGGACACTGTGGTCAGGATAGACTCAATCCGAGCAGGAGACAACTGTACTTGCATCGTGACAGAGTCCCACACCACTCCCAGGAACGTGGTTCTCTGGGCTGGTGTCAACACGCTCTTCTTCGTGTTGAGTCTCAACCCCAGGCTCTGGATGCGGGCGATGACGACATCTCAATGCCGAATCGCCAGCCCTCGCGACTGGGCCAATATTAACCAGTCGTCGATGTAATTGAGCACCCTGATGCCCTCGAGCCTCAGGGGTGCTAGAGCTGCATCCATACACTTGGTAAAAGTGCGAGGGGAGAGTGCTAGGCCGAACGGAAGAACCCGATATTGGTAAGCTTCGCCCCCGAAAGCAAACCTCAGGAACTTCCTGTGAGATGGAAGGATGGAGATGTGGAAGTAGGCGTCTTTTAGATCTATCGTGACAAACCAATCCTCGGATTGAATTTGACTCACGATGATGGGAATAGTGAGCATCTTGAACCGGAATCTCCTCAGAGACCGATTCAGATGCCTCAGATCTAAAATTGGACGCAACCCTCCATCCTTCTTTGGAACTATGAAGTACTGGCTGTAGAACCCGGACTCCCTGACAGGTGGGGGAACACGCTCTATGGCCCCTTTTTCCAGCAGCGAGTGAACTTCCTGTTCTAACACTTGACCCTGCTGTGGGTCTACTGCAGTCCAAACCACCCCGTTGATACTTACCTCGGTGGGCGGACCCGGAACTGCAGCCTGTATCCAATTTCAACAGTGCGCAGGACCCATGGAGAAATATTGGGGAGACATTGCCATGCCTCCACAAAATTCAGCAAGGGAACCAGCCCCTCAGGGCTGGTGTCAAGTGTCTTGTGAGAGCCCTTCACGATACCCTGAAGTGGAAGACCGGCAGGGAATAATCAAAAACGACTCTCGGTGTGCGGACGCCAGCGCTGCCTGGCCGCAAGATCTTGGGGCAGACAGAGCAGCGTGCATTCGCTGGAAACTGATGTGTCCCGAAGCGCAACTAGCGGCGGGATGCTGACACCAGTTTCCTGAGGGCCCGGTGAGAGAGGGGATCTTGATCTCGCTCTCTTTCGGGGGGGACAGCCCTCCAAGGTCTCACACAAGTTAGGACCTTCTCCCGACGCCTTCCTGGCCTGAAAGGCTTTGGGCGAGAGCGCCGCCTAGAGTCCCAAGCTCAGGTTTTTTTTTTTTTTTTTTTTTTTTGAGGGTGACCTCTAGAAGCGATACTCTCCTTCAGATGGTAGGCTGAATTAAAATATCTAACCGAGTTCTAAGTGAGATACAATTTTTAATTACTTTAACTCCTCGGAATTAAATGCAGCCATAACACTGGAATACTGTTTTATATTTAATTATACGATCTCGTAACCTACACGCTGCCTCAGCAAACGCGAGATTCGAGCCGTTATAATTTGGCTTTCATCCCTGGAGAAGAAAGTCAACAGGGGCGAGACTAAAACACCTGACAGCGCACGGCTGTACGCGTCAAGATATTTCTCAATGAACACAGCCAGCACCCTCAGGAGCTGACTGTGAATGCCTCGCACCTAAACACAATTATTTATCAGATCGCGTGTGTCCCTTTTATTGCAGACCCGTAACGCGTTGCCTTAACAAATGCGAGATTCGAGTAGTACACAATATATTTGGCTTTCATCTCTCGAGAAGAAAGTCAACAGGCGCGAGGCTGAGATACCCGAAACGCAAGTGTGCGGCGAGTTATTTCTCAATGAACACAGCCAGCACCCTCAGGAGCTGACTGTTCATGCTTCGTACTCACACAGCAAACTGCAAAGTAGACTCGTAACCTACATGCTGCCTCGGCAAACACGAGATCCGAGCTACTAGATTATGTATTGCAACTGCAAGGCAACCTTAAACCTACGTGCTGCCTCGGCAAACGCGAGATTCCAGCCACAGAATCTTATTGCAAAATACACTCGTAATCTAAGCGCTGCCTCGGCAAACGCGAGATCCAAGCTACTAGATTCTGTATTGCAACTGCAAGGCACACCTTACACATACACCTTTATGCTTTTGTATACATCCGCTTATGCCGTCACACGCTACGTCATCACGCAACACCAATAGGATTGGATTCGGTTTCATTCATAAATTCAGACGCGCTACGCTGAAGGGCGTTCCCCTAGTGTCGTCACCGACGCAGTTCGAGTTCCCTCGAAAGGGAACCCCAAAATCAGTATCTCAGAAAATTAGAATATTGTGAAAAGGTTCAATATTGAAGATACCTGGTGCCACAGTCTAATCAGCTAATTAACTCAAAACACCTGCAAAGGCCTTTAAATGGTCTCTCAGTCTAGTTCTGTAGGCTACACAATCATTTGGAAGACTGCTGACAATTGACATCTTGTACAAGGAGGGCAAGACACAAAAGGTCATTGCTAAAGAGGCTGGCTGTTCACAGAGCTCGGTGTCCAAGCACATCAATAGAGAGGTGAAAGGAAGGAAAATATGTGGTAGAAAAAAAGTGTACAAGCAATAGGGATAACCGCACCCTGGAGAGGAGTGTGAAACAAAACCCATTCAAAAATGTGGGGGAGATTCACAAAGAGTGGACTGCAGCTGGAGTCAGTGCTTCAAGAACCACCACGCACAGACGTATGCAAGACATGGTTTTCAGCTGTCGCATTCCTTGTGTCAAGCCACTCTTGAACAAGACACAGCGTCAGAAGCGTCTCGCCTGGGCTAAAGACAAAAATGACTGGACTGCCGCTGAGTGGTCCAAAGTTATGTTCTCTGATGAAAGTAAATTTTGCATTTCCTTTGGAAATCAAGGTCCCAGAGTCTGGAGGAAGAGAGGAGAGGCACAGAATCCACGTTGCTTGAAGTCCAGTGTAAAGATTCCACAGTCAGTGATGGTTTGGGGTGCCATGTCATCTGCTGGTGTTGGTCCACTGAGTTTTCTGAGGTCCAAGGTAAACGCAGCCGTCTACCAGGAAGTTTTAGAGCACTTCATGCTTCCTGCAGCTGACCAACTTTATGGAGATGCAGATTTCATTTTCCAACAGGACTTGGCACCTGCACACAGTGCCAAAGCTACCAGTACCTGGTTTAAGGACCATGGTATCCCTGTTCTTAATTGGCCAGCAAACTCGCCTGACCTTAACCCTATAGAAAATCTATGGGGTATTGTGAAGAGGAAGATGCGATGTTGCCAGACCCAACAATGCAGAAGAGCTGAAGGCCACTATCAGAGCAACCTGGGCTCTCATAACACATGAGCAGTGCCACAGACTGATCGACTCCATGCCACGCCGCATTGCTGCAGTAATTCAGGCAAAAGGAGCCCCAACTAAGTATTGAGTGCTGTACATGCTCATACTTTTCATGTTCATACTTTTCAGTAGGCCAACATTTCTAAAAATCCTTTTTTTGTATTGTTCTTAAGTAATATTCTAATTTTCTATCCCACTCTTTTGCAAGCCCCCAGATATCAACCAAAAAACGGCAGGCTCCGCAACCACCAAAGCCTGCGGGCCCAGCTCCCCCTCCCCCTCCTCCTGTGAGAGCTCTTTGGCCTCTGCCACAGCGCTAGGGCCCACACCCTCCTCCAGCGGCTCGAGGTGAACCACAAACAACTGATACCAGCTCTCAGTGATATGAGTCGGGTCCCCGCTATGATAACAGTAACTTTCTCAAATGTTTACAGAACAAGCGGGAACCCAGTGTGCCTGTATCTTTCGCTATTGCTGTTCCATTACATGATAGAAAGTCTAAGGCCTTCAAAAGCCGTACAGCAAACCCATCTAATCTGGTGTCTATTACACGCCAAACTAAGATTGCTGTGGGGACAAAAAGTAAGACTGTTAAGTTAGCACTTTTAAACATCCGCTCACTTAAAAAAAATTGCTTCTAGTCAATGACTTAATAACCACATACAACCTGGATTTTATTTTGCTAAATTAAACTTGGCTAGAAGACAGCTGCAGTGCAACAGTCCTCAATGAAACATCCCCTCCTAACTTTACTTTTGTTTACACTTTATTTCGATAGTCACTTTAGACATTCTACTAATTATAAGTAACTTTTCAACTACATGTCAACTAACTGTCATTAGAGTATTAGTAGGCTGTAGTAGACTGCAGTAGGCTGTTAGGTTATGGTAAGGTGTTAGGGTTCGGGTTAGGAGAACAAGTTGAGTTGTAGTTGCCAAGTTACTTATAGTCAGTTGAATGTCTGTTGGGGGACCAACAAAATAAAGTGTTAGCAGATATTAAGCAGACAGTCTACTAATACTTTAATGAGAGTTAGTTGACATGTAGCTGCAAAGTTACTTATAGTTAGTAGAATGTCTAAAGTGGACTATCAAAATAAAGTGTTACCTTACTTTTATGAGTGTCTGCAGAGCTGTTAGGAGAGGTGGGGGTTTAGCTGCTCTTTTTAAAGATGTCTATCAATGTAAGCAAATATCATTTGGTAATTACCCGTCTTTCGAATATCTGGGTATTGTGTTAAAAGGTGCTCCACAAATTTTACTTATCATTATTTACAGGCCTCCAAAATACTCTCCAGCCTTTGCTGAGGACTTTACAGAACTGTTATCAACAATTTCCTCTGAATTTGACTGTTTTGCCATTGCTGGAGATTTTAACATTCACATAGATAATGCAGAAACCAATATGGCAAAATAAATCATAACTGTTTTAAATACTTTTGATCTGACTCAGCATGTACATGGACCCACACATAATTGTGGACACACTCTAGATTTACTTATCAGTAAGGGTCTAAACATTTCATCGATTGGTATTAAGGATGTAGCACTGTCTGATCATTTCTGTATGTATTTTCTTTGATATATTGATCTCTCCTGCCATTGAAGCTAGATCTGTGTCTATCAAGAAGATATGCTTAAATGAGATAACTAGTGTACTATTTATGAAGGCTAAATCTTTAACACCAAGCATATCTGCTGACTCTGTTGATTTTCTCCTTGATTCTTTTAACTCAAAAGTTAAAAGTGAAATTGATGATATTGCTCCTGTGAAAGTCAGGAAGAGTGGCAGACAAAAAGCACCTTGGAGAAACTCAACAGCAGTGCAAAATATGAAAAGACAATGCAGAAAAGCAGAGCGCATGTGGCGGAAGACAATTTGTAGTCCATTATAACATCTACAAAGACAGCATCCATGCTTTCAATATGGAACTCGGCAAAGCTAGACAGACTTTTTTCTCAAATATTATAAACAGAAACTTAAACAACACACGCACTCTTTTTGCTACTGTAGAGAGACTGACAAACCCCCCAAGCCAGATTCCCAGTGAAATGCTCTCAGACAGCAAGTGCAGTGAGTTTGCCTCCTTCGTCTCTGAGAAAATCAATAATATCAGAAAGGTGATCAGCTCATCCTTGAGTTGCGCTGGGGTCAGAAAGATCAAACTGCAACCTGAGAAAGTAGTTACTATGTCTGATTTCGAAGAAATTGATGGCAAAATTTTGGAAGATACTTGTAGGGTCTGGACCAATCAGACACACACTAATTATTCATATTCATTATATTTAATGAATATAAAGGTCTATGAAACTCTCCCCCAAAACTAACCTCACAAATGAAGTTACTTTGTCAGCCGGGTGTCCGGTTACAGAACACTTTAAGACTGATAACAGACTTTTACGACCTCAAAGGAATGTGGCCACATGCGCCACATGCTTAAGAGAGAGAGACCATCTTTAATTAAATAAACTTTGCGGTATTACTCTGATCTATGAAGGAACATGCCTCACAGAAACTGTGATGATTTACTGTCTCGTGTACTATTATTTATAACAACATGGTATGTTTGATTGGGGTGTATGTGGTTGCACAACCACCCAACGGTCAATATAACCTCACCTGTATCATGCTTCCTACCTAATTAATCCTCATTTAATGACACACACTTTGATGTACATCACCTTCTCTTAGAATGCAATGTGAATTTGTTATGTCTATTTGAGCTTGAATGAACAGTCTAAGCACGCTAGGGACAAAGACCATAAATCAACTAAGAGCCGGTTCCCCTCTCGGACATGTCACCTTACTCATTGGTCCATTCAAACCTTAGGGGTTGGTTCTTTCTCAGGCTATATCAGAGGCAGGCAACAGTGACCGCCCTCTCTTGGTAGTTTTCATCCTGCCGCAAAAATTGTTTCGGGTGATACGGGGAAACCCCCTCCCACCCCATGGGGGCCCAGAGGCCTCCCAGCAGGCCTGGATCCCAACCAGATCCGGCCTCATGGAAGAGAGAGGACACTCTCTCACAAAGAACCAAGGACAATCTCAGGAGTTTGTAACAACGACTCTAACCCACCATGCAAGTTCATCATATCTTCTTCATCCAACAAAGAAGAAAATGATTGAGACTTCAACATCTGACACTCGCAGAATCATCAACAACTTCAGTTTTCAACAACTTTGATAATAGTGTACGCTACCCAGGCATGCAAGTATACTTTTGATTTGATGCTTTGAAAATGAAATGCTGATGTTCTTCTCATATAGTTACATGGAACTTCTCAATAGTTCCGTTTTCGGTTTCGTTCTATCATTCACCTATTTATGTATTCATGTGTGTATGTTGTTTAGTTTATTTATATTCATATAAATATCTATATTTAGTTAATAAAACTTGTACATAATATGTATTTGGTTCTGTTTTGTTTGCAATACAAAGTCACTTTTACGATCAAGGTTTTTGCTACTTGCTCAAAGTGCTGTACATGCTAAGAAATAATTATTCTTCTGTGGCCATGGAAGATACCCTTTTCTTAGAATAAATTAATAATAAAAAGAGTTTGTTGGACGAACTGATTAATTGATTCTAATATTAATTCAACCACATCAAGTTAATCCAATGAACTGACCCAAATATTCATAATTAATAATAACAAGTTATTATTGATTATTAATATTTCCAAAAAGCTGAGTTCCTACATACTCTTGACGCACTTCCCACATCTTTCTTCAAAAGTGTGTTTAACTGTTTAGAAGCAGATCTCCTAGAAGTGGTAAATGCCTCACTTCTCTCTGGGAGTTTTCCAAACTCCCTGAAAACTGCAGTTGTCAAGCCCCTTCTGTAAAAGAGCAATCTGGATAAGACCATACTAAACAACTATAGACCGATCTCAAATCTTCCTTTCATAGGCAAGATCATTGAAAAAGTTGTTTTCAACCAGCTGAACAAATTCTTAAGCTCGAATGGATACTTTGACAATTTTCAATCTGGTTTCCAATCGCATCACAGCACAGAGACAGCGCTCATAAAGATAATAAATGATATTCGCTTAAATACTGATACAGGCAGATTATCAGTGCTGGTACTACTCGACCTCAGTGCTGCATTTGACACTGTCGATCACAACATACTTCTTGACAGGCTGGAAAACTGGGTCAGGCTTTCTGGGATAGTCCTAAAATGGTTCAGGTCATACTTAGGAGGGAGAGGTTATTATGTGAGTATAGAAGACCATAAGTCTGAATAGACATTCATGACATGCGGAGTCCCTCAAGGCTCAATTCTTGCATCACTCCTATTCAACCTGTACATGCTCCCAATGAGCCAAATAATGAGAAAGAACCAAATCGCTTACCATAGCTATGCAGACGACACACAGCTCTACTTAGCCCTATCGCCTAAAGATTACAGCCCCATTAATTCCCTGTTCCAATGCATTGATGAAGTAAACAGTTGGATGTGCCAAAACTTTCTTCAGTTAAACAAAGACAAAACTGAAGTCATTGCATTTGGAAACAAAGATGAAGTTCTCAAGGTGAATGCATACCTTCACTCTAGGGGTCAAACAACTAAAAATCAAGTCAGGAATCTGGGTATGTCTCTAGAGTCAGACCTTAGTTTCAGTAGTCATGTCAAAGCAATAACTAAATCAGCATACTATCACCTGAAAAATATTGCAAGAATTAGATGCTTTGTTTCCAGTCAAGACTTAGAGAGACTTGTGCATGCTTTCATCACCAACAGGGTGGATTATTGTAATGGACTCCTCACTGGCCTTCCCAAAAAGACCATAAGACAGTTGCAGCTCATACAGAACGCTGCTGCTAGGATTCTGAGCAGAACCAGAAAATATGAACATATCACACCAGTCCTCAGGTCTTTACACTGGCTGCCAGTTACATATAGGATTGATTATATAGTATTATTACTGGTATATAAATCACTAAATGGCCTACAGTAGTCACATTCAAATCCAAACTCAAAACACATCTGTTTAGCTGTGCATTTACTGAATGAGCACTGTGCCACTGTTCGTCCGACTGTTTGTACTGTATTTATTTATTATTTTATTCAAAACTGTTTGAATTACTCTGATTTCTTTTGATTATTTTAATTTCTTCTATGTAAAGCACTTTGAATTACCACCATGTATGAAATGTGCTATATAAATAAACTTGCCTTTTCTTGCCTTGCCATTTCGGAGATACTGATACGGATACTGATTTTCATTAGTTGTCAGTTTTAATCATCACAATTAAATTAAATAAACATTTGAAATATATGTCTGTGTGTAATGAATGGATATAATATCCAAATTTCACTTTTTGAATGGAATTACTGAAATAAATCAACTTTTTGATGATATTCTAATTATATGACCAGCACCTGTATATACACACAGTAGGTTGCTTAAAAACTAGTTAGATGGCTTCAGTTGTTTTGAATGTTCCAAACTTCCCAATCCTTACTTTAGCACTCAACAACCAAAGTGCTATTTATAATATATGATGCCACATATTTTAAACCTTCATCTCCATCTTAGGTTAACTGATGTGCTTGCATAATAATCACCTCATTTGATATTTTGAAATATTTACATTTTCAATGTAAGATGTGTTCCATCTCCAAAACCACATGTGATTTAGTGCAAATACAACAGATGTGCAGCTATGCTCTGCTTTTTGCTGCCATTTTAGGCATTACTGGGTACACATTCTAAATGTTCCATCCAAAAATGTTACTTTTTCGATGTCGTGAAGCTGCCTACTCTGTTGTTGCTGATAAACTCTATTGTCTAGTGGTTGCTGTTACCATTCTCAGTTTTTTAGAAATCACTTAGACTCTAGGTCTTCATGGGTTTCCAAATAAATGTGGTGATATCCTCAAGTAATTAATATTGTATGCGTATTAAAACATTATCTTAATAATATTTTAACAAACATATTATCCAATATAATAGAAATATTTAAGATATATTTTTTAAGTATTTTATATTATTTTCCCATTCAAATAAAAAAAAAATGAAAATGTTGACAAGAGGTTTAACCTCTCTAGATGCTTTTAACTGTTTTCATTTACACACATTCAATAGCAGAAAAAGTTTCTATATTCTTAGATAACACACCATTGCCACAGGTATCTTGCAGATCCTTTGGCCTCGTGGTGATCCGATAGAGCCACCTGAGCAGCTTCAGATAATTTTGCAAGCATGTAAGATAGACTTTAGGATTTTGGAAAGAACCTTTACTGAACTTGCTTTGTCGACCTATGCAAACTGACATCAAAGACACCATCTCAGTAAAGCAGAGTAGAATCATTATAGTTTCAGTTCAAGTTTGCCACTGGTGCCTCAGGCTGAATGTAGAGAAAATCAGCTCTGAGTTAGCATATATGTGTTCCACCATTTCACATTTCTAGCTTTCCATCTCCTGTGAGCAATTGAACTTTAATGTCGGCTCACACTGCTATGAATCTTAATGGTTCTCATTCAGTATTGCTATCCTAGAAGTGTGGAGAGACTGGCCGGTATGACAAAGCTTAACCAGTGGGATGTGAGAGGGAGAAACAGGTTACTCTGTCAATTACTGCAGTGCCACAGCTAGCACGGAGAGCGTATAAAAGTTATCCAATGTAGGTGGGTTTATTCGGCATATATTGTGTTCCATTTTAGAGAGCAACAAATGGAGTGTACACCCCAGTTTATCATGCAAACTGGCCTTCCTGTCCACCATTCCGTATGATTGCAAAGTAGGCTATATAGTTTCCATTTAATTGTAAGCAATTGACAAGAAATATTCAGGAGCTATTTTATATGGCCTTAAAGGGAAAATATATCAATGTTTACTTACTCCTCATGTCGGTCCATACCTGCATTATCCGGTATATATTTCGATTTTTTTTTTTTTAAATGAATGTCAGTGAGGGTCCAATATTGTTTTGGATCCCTTAGACTTTCATATGAACAAAACCAGTTGAAACAAAATATCTTCAAAATATCTTCTTTTGTGTTCAGCAGTGAGTAAATGTTGACAGAATTTTTCCTTTAGTATAAGATGAAGCTGCAACCAGTGAATGCTCAAATAAGTAATCAGATTTCTTAAAAATAAACTGCTGGTTCGCTTATGTTTGAGTATTTCCTCGTTGATTCTGAAAGTTGCAGCAGTGGGCCTGAGCACCTCTCTTCGTTCCTGACAGAGATGTTGTTAGCAAGCAAAGAAAATGTGAGAGGCTTTTTTGAGAAGTAAAAGCATCGCTAAGGACCCCTTTTCCTCAAGAAGCACCATTTCACCTCTTTTATTTTTCTTCTCCTGTTCTAGGAGCCACTCTAATCCCACACAATGCGCCAGAAATAGAGGCTCTTAAAAAGAATGAGCATATTGGCAGGTTCCAATTTCAGAACAGCAGAAGAAAAATAAAACTGAAGAACGAGCGAGTCTCACAACCTGGTAATCTGCGTTGTACGTTGGCCCGTAAGTGATCCCATTGGTTCTACAGATTTAGGAGGGTTTATTCGTTTCTTCACAGCATATTGGACATAAGACAAAATGAAGCCCATGCATCCTTTGATGTGTTCATTAATGGGATTGTGTCAACCTACCAGCAAAAGGCTGCAAATGTTGCTGTTTCCCACCTTTTTTCCTAAATTGTTTAATCAGCTTTTAATCATTCAGTAGCTGGGATTTCAATCTTAGATATGTCACTATCCTCCAGGGGATATTTGTTGATTTATGATTGGAGAAAAACGATGTACATCCAAAATCCGGACACATATTAACTCTTTATTATACCTCAGGGACATACTTTACTGTGACATTATTAAAGTATTCCTTAATTTATAAGACTTTCTGCAAATACATATTCATCAATAAATCCCTATTCCGGTTTTAAATTAAAAGACAAATTTGTTATATACACAATACACATTTGTTACACACATATTCAGCTGCCATTTGTTTAACAAATAAACAAAATTACCACAGGCTTCTTTCTCCATGGTGGAGGATCCAAAAAAGAAAAATATGTCAATCAACCTCCTTATGAATCTTTATACCCCTTGACTGTGGGTGTTGTACTTTTTGAAATCTGAGTGATCCCATTTTTCTTCTTCTTCTTTGATTTACTTTTTGTAGTTTATGTCTGAGGGATTTTTGAATACTGTTTGAATATATCTTAGTTCATCTGTGTCTTTTATATCCCAAATTAACAGAATCGTTATGTAAACATATGACAAGCAATAACACTTTTACAAAATGTAGACCAAGTTGGTGGTGATGAAAACTGATACTTTGACACTGTGACACTAATTTTTCCACTTGACTCAAGCACTTTTTGCCAGCAAAAGTAGGTCACATTAAAAGACAATTTGAGCAAATACATCATACCCTTAAAACGTTTTTTGTACGAAAATAACTTTGGTCACATTTGCAATTTCAATTTCTGTTCTATTTTTTCTTTGAACAGAGACATTTTTAACCCATCATGCATATGCCAATATTACTCAAAATCAATGTAAAAATTCACACTCTTTTTGGGGAACGAAAGAAAAAAAAAATAGGAAGATAACCTCAATGTCACAGTCTTCGTCTGCACCTGTCTGTCTTAGTCTTCACTACACTACCCAGAATCCCTCTTGTTTCCACACCTGTACTCACTCCCTCAATTACCAGCCTGTTCATCGTTATCTTCATCCGTGTCACCTGTCTTCACCTTGTTATGTTTGATTTGTATCTGTATTTAGTATCCTTCTGTTCAGTTAGTCTTGGTTGGTTCTTGTAATGTTATAGTGTTTTGTGAGTGTACCCTCTGCCTGCATGTACCTGCTTGTTGTTGCTTTTGAGTAAATCTTTGAATTGGAGATTTTTGCCTCAGCCTGTCTTCATCTACACCACAACCGTGACAGAAGAACCGACCACAAAAATGGACAACCAGATGGAGGCTTTCCTCTTTGACCAAAATGGGGCCTCGCTGGAGGAATTCACAGAGGTATATCTTCACCTGCACCAGGATGTATACTGGGAGGAAGATTTCATTAAACAGCGGTTCTGGAGAGGTTTGGATGATCCCTTAGCCCAGATACTGCTGCTCGATGACCTACATCTGCCGTTCTCGGAGTTTCTGGACAGGGCACTTTGGGTCTGTGGTTCATCCCTCACGGTAACATCCGTCCAGCCAGAGACCGTCCAGCCAGAGACCGTTCAGCCAGAGACCAGCCAGCCTTCACCGCTGGTGCACGCCTACCCGCCAGAGACTAAGCACACCGCACGTGAGTCCACTCAAGAGGACACTGCATTGATGGTGATGTCTGCGGCGATTCTGTGTGTGTGGGCTACACACGCATCAGTTCTGGCCCATGAACCCAGCCCTGAGCTTCCTTCGCCGCTGGTCCCGTCCAGCCCTGAGCTTCCTTCGCCGCTGGTCCCGTCCAGCCCTGAGCTTCCTTCGCCGCTGGTCCCGTCCAGCCCTGAGCTTCCTTCGCCGCTGGTCCCGTCCAGCCCTGAGCTTCCTTCGCCGCTGGTTCCGCCCAGCTCAAAGCCCTCCTCACCGCTGGTTCCGTCCAGCCCAGCCGAGCCTTCACCGCTGATGCCCGTCAGCCACGTCCAGCCAGAGCTTCACGTCAGCCACGTCCAGCCAGAGCTTCACGTCAGCCACGTCCAGCCAGAGCTTCACGTCAGCCACGTCCAGCCAGAGCTTCACGTCAGCCACGTCCAGCCAGAGCTTCACGTCAGCCACGTCCAGCCAGAGCTTCACGTCAGCCACGTCCAGCCAGAGACAGTTCCAGAGCCTGTCCCCGACTCTATTCTGGAGTCGGGGTCGAAATCTGTCACGCTCCCCAATAATTTTTTTGGGGGGGGGCCAAAGGTCCTCGCCCTGGACACCCGAAGGGTCCTCACCACCATGGCCGCCCGAAGGGTCCTCACCACCATGGCCACCCGAAGGGTCCTCACCACCATGGCCACCCGAAGGGTCCTCACCACCATGGCCACCCGAAGGGTCCTCACCACCATGGCCGCCCGAGGGTTCGTCTGTTCCGCCCTGGCCTCGCCCACGTCCTGCTCCGCCTTGGCCTCGCCCACGTCCTGCTCCGCCTTGGCCTCGCCCACGTCCTGCTCCGCCTTGGCCACGCCCACGTCCTGCTCCGCCTTGGCCACGCCCACGTCCTGCTCCGCCCTGGCCACGCCCACGCCCTGCTCCGCCCTGGCCACGCCCACGCCCTGCTCCGCCCTGGCCACGCCCACGTCCTGCTCCGCCCTGGCCACGCCCACGTCCTGCTCCGCCCTGGCCACGCCCACGTCCTGCTCCGCCCTGGCCACGCCCACGTCCTGCTCCGCCCTGGCCACGCCCACGTCCTGCTCCGCCCTGGCCACGTCCTGCTCCGCCCTGGCCACGCCCACGTCCTGCTCCGCCCTGGCCACGCCCACGTCCTGCTCCGCCCTGGCCACGCCCACGTCCTGCTCCGCCCTGGCCACGCCCACGTCCTGCTCCGCCCTGGATGCTTCCTGCTCCAGATCGGCCTCCCCCTCGTCAGCCTCCAGGGCTCCCACCCCCCCCACCCCATTGATGTTCTACGGCGCAAAGGTCG
Organism: Gila orcuttii; assembly: GCA_026230005.1. NCBI lineage: Eukaryota > Metazoa > Chordata > Actinopteri > Cypriniformes > Leuciscidae > Gila > Gila orcuttii. The sequence continues at coordinate 25,113,407 of JAPDVR010000002.1, read as the reverse complement.
CGCCTTGTTGAAGGGGGGCGTTCTGTCACAGTCTTCGTCTGCACCTGTCTGTCTTAGTCTTCACTACACTACCCAGAATCCCTCTTGTTTCCACACCTGTACTCACTCCCTCAATTACCAGCCTGTTCATCGTTATCTTCATCCGTGTCACCTGTCTTCACGTTATGTTTGATTTGTATCTGTATTTAGTATCCTTCTGTTTAGTTATTACAAGAACCGACCAAGACTGTTATAGTGTTTTGTGAGTGTACCCTCTGCCTGCCTGTACCTGCTTGTTGTTGCTTTTGAGTAAATCTTTGAATTGGAGCTTTTTGCCTCAGCCTGTCTTCATCTACACCACAACCGTGACACTCAAAGAACTCCAATTACCTATTGTTCAGCATGTTCTCTTCAATACGGCAATAGAACAAAATAAACATGAATTACATTTTGCATGAAAAAGTATTTGGGTTTTTCTATCTACTGTGTGTCTGATTACCATTATTAGGGGAATAATTTAAATATGGAACTTAATTAACTAGGTTTTTTGCTTTTCCAGAGTTCTTATCACCTAACCCCCTTCATTCCCAATTCCAGATACATCACTCAGCAGGTGATAAATTGTACTTTGGATATCAAACAGAACAGGTGAAGAATTTTATAAGGCTGTGAGAGCATAGTGAAAACCAGCAGTGATGATGATGCCAGATAAATGATAATGTAATTAATAAAATCTCTCTATACCATATACTGTATATTGTGGTGCAAAGTTTTCAGTTTTCACCACTTTCTCAGCATGATCACATACTTTACTTTCATATTACATTTCTCTACAAGTCTGTTTAAAGTACTCTGGTCCATTAGTAATTTATAGCAGTGGCTTGGTAACATAGGTCTTGCATTTGCAGTGGGGACTACAAACAGCAAGCACTTTTATTCACTAAATTGAGATGGCAAGAACATGGTGAATGAAGCAATGTCATGTCCTACACCAAAACGACACGCTTTACACAGTATGAGGCAGTAACACAGCCATATGGATAAAATGAATGATGTGGCGAGCAGGACGAGGCCGAGGGTCGTGGGAAAACGGCTCGAGGCCGCTGATGAACAACACCTGCGCGGTTGCGTGATTGCTGATGAGCGACACCTGCGCGGTGCACCAGTCTCGTATCTCTCACGGAGGAGCGGAAGCATAAAAAGAGGAGCGACCTGGATTTATGTTGTGTTGTTTATGTTTTATTATGTGACAGCAGTCGTCCGTGAGGGGCTGCTGTCTTTTACTTTCGTTTTGTATTTGTTTTATTTTGTTATTAAATTCTTTAAAGGGGCATTCGGCAACTATTTCAACTTAATAAAACCGTTTAGAAATCATTTGGATGGTTTAATAACCTGTTCTGGTGAGAATGGTGACTTTCCCCGCTCCCCCCAACGTTCCTAGGCGGAAAACCAACCTTGCAACATGGGGACTAACGTCCCGGTTAGTTGGAAATAAGAAGTCTGGTGAGAAGCGAGAACGAGCGATAAACACAAACTGCTTTACGGCAATTCGACATAAACACACACGCCACCCTCAATGACTACGTTTACATGCAGCCAATAACCCGTTCAAAACCGGGATATTAGCAATAACCCGTCACGCACGGCCATGTAAACACCGGCATAAACCCGAATATGCTCATATCCCGGATTTTAAAAACCGGGATATGATACCTGGTGTTGTGAACTTTTTCCTTCTTCAGTGTAGAAGATTTAGAAGCGAAAAACCAGGAGACTTGGGGTTATCTTTTAAGCAGAGTTCTTTATTGCTGTGGCATCGCTGTAGTCACCAAGTCTGACATCTTACCCAAGTCTGACTAAGGGAAACGTTCCCTTGCAATTTATAAACATTTTAGGGGCAGGGCTTAACATTGTGATGAACAAAGCATGTAAATGATGTATACCGGTTTAGGAACCGGCCCTATACATGGAGTGTTACCAATTCCAATCCAATCAGCATAACTATTCAAACAGTGAGACTACCAAAGTTTTAGTAATCTGCTTACCACAGAGAGAAACAGTAATAGAGAGAGATAGAGAGAGCAGTATTCTGCCAGATACAGAAAACAGGATTTGCCGGACTCTCTTGCTGGAAAACTGTTTCACAGCAAATATCATCATCATCATAACCTTAAATGCTAAATTCAGTATACGAAACTGTCTCAGTTTATATACTATTGTATTGGAACCTCAATTAAACATTTAATAAATTTATAACACTACACTGGGGTACCCCTTTTCTAACCTGAATTTTTGGTCATGTAAACGCGTATCGGCATATCCCCATAATTATTTGTGTTCTGCGCATGTTCTATTCGCAAGGAATCTTGGTCTTTTGAGTAGAGGAACTTCTTGGCGCATACAAAAACCCGCGTGCAGTATACCGGAAGTAAACATGGCGAGACGCAGCACAGCATACATTTGGAGCGAGGTCAGTACCAGCACCAAAGCGCAAACAAAGGCGATCGCTATCTGCCCCGAACTATTCATTATCCGCGTGCTGCTGCTGTTGTTGTTGTCTTTGGATACAGGAAGAAGAATCGGAAATGACACATATTGTGTCTTAAGGTTGTCCGTACGTCCAGACGCTAACCGTGCATCGCCGTTTACATTGGGATATTGCAATTCCATGTATACAGGAGTAACTCTCTCTGCTCACGCATGTAAACGGGTTATTCCTAATGTTTCAGAAACCCGAATAGTGACCTTAACCAAGTGTTTCTCAACCTCTCCTGCAGGGACCCCCTGACAGGACATGTTTTTGTTTTAACCCTGAAATGGCACACCTGATTCAATTAATTAAAGGCTCAAAGGCTTAATGTGTAGCTGACTAATTGAATCAGGTGTGCCATTTCAGGGTTAAAACAAAAACATGTCCTGTCAGGGGGTCCCTGCAGGAGAGGTTGAGAAACACTGCCTTAACCCGACCATAACCCGAAAATTGGCTGCATGTAAACGTAGTCAATGTGTATGATGTATTACCCACCTCGGTAGACATAGCTCCACACGATAAAGTTGGCCGCCTCCGATAATAACAAATGCTCATGAGCAGCGGTAGAAAGGGGGAGGAGGGTGCCGCAAGTGAGTTTTTTTACGACATTGTTGTGAAATATACGCCTCACAGCTATAGGGGGAGCTCGTTGAGAAAACATGCGACAACAAAAGTGAAAATCAGCCAAGAAATAGCTAGAGTTGCCGAATGCCCCTTTAAAGGTTTGCAGGTTCCCGCCTCCTTTCCATAACATCTGAACTGTGTTACAAATTAATTTTCTCCCTCATATAGAATTACGATTCATACATTTGAAGGCATAGAGCTTTTCTTTTTTAGATGAATAGCAATTATAAGTGTTAGAGATGAAAAAGAAGACACCAATTATAGCATGTGTGGAATTGGATGATGTAAATGATCTTAGGCCTATAAATAAAAATTCAAATTTAGCATATTCAGTACTGCATAAACTTACACAGCAGCAGGTGGTAAAATTTCAAGTAGCTGGTTGAAGAGGCTCAATTGAATATTCAGACATCCCATTTGCTCTATTTTTGAGTGTACAATATTGACTATTTTAATGGCTAGTGAATTCCATGTTTTGAGCTATCAGCCATTTTGAAAATTTTAACAGTGAGAGCGGAGTGTGAGTTTTGTTTTGTTATAAGGGTTATCTTTAATACACTGCTGTTGGAACTGAAACTCACAATATGGAAATAAAGCTCATATTTAAAAGAAGATAATGTATTGTATTGCACATGGTTGATGTATATTTTTCAATTATGTCACTTGAGTTCAACATTTATGTTAAAATGCCCCAAGCCGCTCTCAAGGGTACTGTTTTATTTGTTTGTGCTAAACATAATCAATTACCAGAGCACTGGGAGTCTCACAGGCACTTCCTCCAACATCCATGTTGACATGACCCTGATGGATGGCGCCACCCATGAACATTATAAACTGCCATCCCAGAGTGATTAACACAATCTCATACACAACAAAGACATTATATACACACTTAACTGCCTCAATGCTTATTTCCTTCTGTATTAATACAGGAAGCCTTGTGACTGCAAAAATGCCTGATATTATAAACCCTGTTATGGTTGGAAATCTGAGTTATGCGTTTTAACTACAGTAATACCTGAAACTGTATGTGTGTATTGGTATCCTGAGTTACATGAGGTGATATGGAGAGCTTGTCAGCAACAGAAACTAGACATAATACATCACTACACATTTGTCTTGAATTTAATTCCAATTTCCAGAGGCATCCTTGTTCAACTCATCTTGAAGGACAATGCTCTGACATAGACAGGTATCAGATCAAACCAGGAGGCAATTGATTACCATAATAACCACACAAAGCCTCATCTTTCAAGTTTAATAAATGTCACTCTGAAAATAAGTCAAGACTAATAATGTCTGATGGTGGTGTGGTCAAAGTAAATCAATTTATTTTTCAAACTACTATAGCGATTGTATTGTTTCAAAACGTGACTGCACAAATTTGTCTGACAGGACAAAATAGGTGTGATAGTTATTGGATAAATATGAATAAAATGTTTTTAAAGGGGTCATGAACTGGATTTTTTAAAATTATTTTATAATGTTTTCTGAGGCGCACTTATAATGTTAATAAGATTTTTACATAGAAAATGGTCACAATTTAGAATTGAATGTCTATTTCCTACCCTGATTTGAAAACTCTGTTTGAAGGGGCCAATTCCTCTGAGGGTGCTGTGAGACAGTGTAAACGCCCAATGCTGTGATTGGCTGACATCTTTGCAAATGGAACCCTCTCAAATACTTATAATGTTTTTACTATTACAGCTGTCCAGATGAACATAATATTTAGATCTATTCCAATCACATGAAAGGTTGCAGTGATGAGCATTGAGCAGATGACTGACGGTCTGTTGCTCGCGTGAATGGAGTGATCTCATCATTGCAATGACATTTCTGCACTCTCACAAATGCTATCACCAATAAATAACACTGCAAACACAATATACAGTAAGAGCTTCGTTGTGCAGTGTAACAGTGTCGTTGATTACAAAACGGGAGTTCCCTTTTCGTAGTCACTACGAGTTCCGTCGTGACGACGAATGGGGGTTTTGCTTAGAAAGCCTATCGACTTCGAGTATTACAAAACGAGCCAATGGCAAAGAAATGCCATGGGTCTGCAGAATTTGCATAGCGTAACTCCGCCCAACCTCGTGGGTATAAAAGGAGGACACTGGCAACATGCAGATATGTTTTCGCTTCGGAGCCAAGAGTATCTCTTCACTCCACAGTCATTTCTGACTTCACTCTACGAGACGAGCGACTCTCCAGTGTTGGTGTGACGGCGATCTCCAGCGAGTTCACACAGCCTGCTGATCTGTGCAGTGATCTGCCAGTGAGTGTGTTTCTCCCTGCTTGCTTCAACATCCGCAGAGTTTTTTCCTCTCACAAAAGAGCTTTGTACGCGACATGTCTTTTTGAAGATGCCTCGCCCGTGTACGTTCCAGAATCGGATCTGATGTCCATCGCAGCATCACAGGGCGAGCAAGAATCTTCAGGAAGTGAAGATTCAACAGTGCTGCCACCTTCGGGTGTGCATATGGCATTTGTCGAGTCGGATCCTGAGATGACAACCATGCTTTCCCGGGCCGCCGCTAGCATCGGATTAGAGTGGAACCCTCCACCCTGTCCTGAGCGCTCGCTGCTGGACGAATGTTTTTTGGGTGCGGCCGCTGACACCCGTCGGTGTCCAACCCCAATACCTTTCTTTCCGGATGGCATTAGGAGATCTCGAAATTCTGGAAGACCCCCATGACTTCCCACGATCCCTCGTTGATCTCCTCCGCCTTTCCTCCCCTCGACGGGGCCGCTGCCCATGGGTACACTGGGTTTCCCCCAGTTGAATGCTCTGTTGCGATGCAACTGTGTCCTCAGAGTGCTTCTTCTCGGGGCGACCCTAAGCACCCGTCCGAAGCCTGTAGGTTCTTGTCTACGCTTGTGGCGAGATCCTATAAAGCCGCTGGACAGGCAGCCATCTCACTGCATGCCATGGCCATTCTGCAGGTCTACCAGGCCCAGATGCTCAGGGACATGCACGAGGGTATGACTGACCCAAGGCTCTTTGATGAGCTGCGTGCCGCCACTGACCTTGCTCTCCGAGCGACGAAAGTAGCCGCACGCTCCCTGGGTCAGGTGATGTCCACCAATGTGGTCCAGGAGCAACACCTGTGGCTGAACCTGGCTGATGTGCGGGGTGCTGACCGGACTCGTCTGCTCGACACCCCCATTTCCCAGGCCGGCCTCTTCGGCGGTCCAGTTGAGGACTTCGCCCAACTGTTCTCAACCGCCCAGGAGCAGACTGAGGCCATCCAATATATTCTGCCCCGACGGTCCGCTGCTGCCCTGCCGTCGGCTCAGATCCCTCAGCCTGCCCACCGCCGAGGGCGCCCTCCTGCGGCTCCCACCCCTCCCGCACAGCAGGACAACAGACTGCACACTTCCCTGTCTGTGTTCGCTGCGACCGTTCCGCCGTGTGCTTCAGTACCAAGGAGAGCAGTCCTCTGAAAGAGCTTACACGTGTGAAGTGTGTCTTTGTAAAGATGTCACTCTACCTGTGTGTTTCTGGATGCGGTCGTTACCTGGGACCGCGGGATGGTCACGAGCGCTGCATTGCGTTTCTGGGTATTGAAAAACCTGTGGCAGCGTTCGTGGATGAGTCATCTACCCATTGTGTGAGGATGACCATCTCGGAGCTACGGTCGAGACTCTCGTTCCTGCAAAGGGGCGGAGACCCTGGGCTTCTGCATTGATCTAACCCTCCTCAGAGGGTTACTTCAGGCAGTAGTGCAGGTGACCTGAGAATACGGTGAGCGTGCTTCCTTCGGGGAACCAACCTCCTAGGAACCCTCATTCCTCCCACGCTCCGCAGCCAGTAGAGCCGCCGACGGAACACGCTGGACCATCCAGGAGGTGTGTACCAGGCGTTTCGTTCGGCGCTCCCCAGAATGACCGGATGTTGATCGCTGCATCGGAGGGTGGGTCAGACTTCTCCGCGGATGAAGATTCGGCTTTCGGGTGTAACAGCGGTGCCCGAGTCAGACCCGGAGATGGCTAAGGGTTACATGCGAATCTCACCAGTGCTATGCAACTGTGCCCTAACTCCACTTAGCGCGGAGAGCCGTGTCTCCCTTCCCAAGCCTGTAAGCACTCGTCGGACTTAACCGGCAAGGCCTGTGGAGAAACAGCCTCTGCCATACTAGCCATGGCGTTGTTACAGATCCATCAGGCCAAGGCACTGAAGGACCTGCACGAGGGTGGTCATGATCCCCAAGTTCTCCAAGAACTTCGTGCCGCGACGGACCTCAAACTTCGTGCGACGAAGGTGACCGCACGGTTAGTGGGTCGTGCGATGTCCACTATGGTGGTCCAAGAGCGCCATCTCTGGCTGTGTCTGGCCAACATGAGGGTGACCGACAAAGTCAGGTTCCATAACTCCCCAGTGTCCCAGACCGGCCTCTACGGCAACGCGGTCGAGAACTTTGCCCAGCAGTTCTCAGCTGTACAAAAGCAGACTGAGGCGATTAAACATATCCTGCCACGGCGGTCAGCTGCTGCCTGCACCCCACCACCTGCGGTCCCTCAGTCTACTCACCGCAGAGGGCATCCTCCTGCATCTGCCCTCGCTCCCGCACCACAGCAGCAGCCTTTGCTCAGGGTTCCTACCACTCCTTTCAGGGACCAGGTTGTGGACCTGCAAGCGCTGCCCCTGGAGGAGGCAGGCCCAGCCCTGGCTTTGCTCGGTCCCTTCCGCGCTCTGCGTCTGTATGTGGACAGAACTCAAAGTCTCAGGACCTCAGACCAGCTCTTTGTCTGTTACGGAGGCCAGCTGAAGGGAAAAGATGTTTCCAAGCAGAGGATGGCCCACTGGATAGTGGATGCCATCGCTTTGGCTTACCAAGCGCAAGGCATGCCCTGGCCGCCCAGGTTGCATGCTCACTCCACGAGAGGCGTTGCATCCTCCTGGGTGCTGGCATGTGGCTCCTCCCTGACAGATATCTGTAGAGCTGCAGGCTGGGTAAAACCTAACATGTTCGCTAGATATTAAAGCCTACGAGTAGAGCTGGTCTCCTCCCATGTTCTCACCAAAACGGGTAGAAGCACTTAGAGGCCCGGCTCTGTCGGCTTGCTGCACCCTACTGTGAACCCTTATTACTCCCGTGTGAAAAACCAGTTGAGTCCTCCAACACCTTCGGCCCGGACGTGGCGGAGCGTCCGGCACCAGGCCTTTATCTGTTGAATCCTAGAGCAGTGGTTCTCAACTCCAGTCCTCGGGACCCGCTGCTCTGCACATTTTGTATGTCTCTCTTATCTGACACACTCAGTTCAGATCATAGAGTCTCTCCTAAGGAGCTGATGATCTGAATCAGGTGTGTTAAATAAGGAGACATACAAAATGTGCAGAGCAGTGGGTCCAGAGGACTGGAGTTGAGAACCACTGTCCTAGAGAACCGGGTCTACGCTGGGTCCCATTTGTGTGACCCTGCGGTGATCCCATATGTGTATTCTTCCATGGCTGCTCCTAAATGGAAGTCTGTGTCTTTCCCTTGGGCTAAGTCACCCAGTATTTCATATGCAGTACAACCTTCAGGTTAGTCCATATGTATATCTCCACATAACTCCTTCGGGGAAGAATGTGGGTTCCGCAGCATTCTCCTTCCTAACAGAAAGGGCACGCTTTCCCAGTGTTATCCAATAATGTCACTGTGTGGGTTATCACGGAACAACAGTGACAGATATACTCTGTGTAAGCCCTCTCCTATCGTCATTCCAGGCAAGAAGGGGCAAGAGGCTTGCACAGGGCGCTGGATGGGGTCAGAAGTTGTGGCCCTTTAGAAGGGATTCCTATTCGTCGGTCTCGACGTGGCGTTGACCCATATGGTAACCCTTGTTCCCTGAAGGAGGGAACGGAGACGCCACGTCCCGTCGCCACACCTGCTGCGGCCCGCTGGGGCAGCCAGCTCATCAGCGCGGCTCCTCAGCAAAAAACTGAAATGCAATCGCACCTTCTGCTCATTATATACCTGTGCTGCGTAGCAGAGAAGCTGTTGCAAATGATTGTACCCCAATGTGCATTGGCTTGATTAGTTTTACTCGAAGTAGATTGGCCTCTCTAGCGAGATTCCTATACGTCGGTCTCGACGTGGTGTCTCCGTTCCCTCCTTCAAGGAACGAGGGTTACCATATGTAACCGAGACGTTTTCTAGCATGTGGATTTATGTACAAATTCGAATACAAATACAAATTTGTGTGACCAAATTATTTAAAAATTCAGATCAATTTACATTAATTTGTATAGCGCTTTTCACAATACATATTGTTTCAAAGCAGCTTTAAAGAAAATGCATGTCTACATGACAATTTAGAGTGATCTGTTATCAGCGGTGACTGTGTCCAAGTTATGTATTTCAGAAATAATAGGAAATAATGTAAAACTCATTATACAGTTAAATCATTATTTTACATTATAATTTTTCTTTTAATTATGCATTTATTCCTATTTATTCCCGTACAACACAAGCTCTGCACATAACATGCAGAAAAATAGTGTCCATGAATTAAAGGGGTCATATGATGCGATTTCTTGTTTTCCTTTTTCTTTAGTGTGTTATCTGCAGAGTCAAAGTGTTATCAAAGCATCTACAAAGCTCAAAGTGTTAAACCTAAAGAGATATTCATTCATTCAAACACGCCCCCCACAAATTTACGTCAGCATGTGGGGGCAGAGTTTCAGTACACTGTCCAAATGTATACGCAAAGAAAGGCGGCGTAACTTTTATTATCGCTGTGTTATTTTTGCCGTCGGTGCCGCCATGTCGTGGAGACACTGTGTTTTTCGTTGCAAAAGCCAAACTACTTTGTTTCACCTTCCAAAAGAGGACACAATTAGAAAACAGTGCTTAAGCTTTATATACAACACTGTTCCAGAACAGTACAACTAAAATTTTCGACTGTGTGCTGCGCATTTTTCGGAGGACTGATTCTAGAACCTGCAAAAGAACAAGGCCGGCTCTGCAAAAAGGCTGATTCTAAAAAGTGGAGCAATTCCATCTTTGCAAGTACATTCTGGTGCTTCTGACTCACAGACACAGCCTGTAAGTATGTTTTCATATTTTAAGAATTTGCTACTGACTATTCAAACGTGAGTTTTGAGCAGTATAGAGTAGCGCTTGCTTGTCGTTTCTACGATCTCAAATGCAGACATAGTTTTATGTTTACACAGTGTTCTCACACCTGTAGCGTGGCGCGATACGTAAAAAGACAGTATAAGTCATTGTAATTAGTAATTATGTCCCCAATAAAATAAAACATTACCAATCTGATACGATCTGGTCCAGTCGCACTGGCAAAGCTGATCGATCAGCTTGGTCATCTGCATTTTCTGGTTCAGATTCGGCTCCAATTGATAAGGTACCGACATTATCACCTGTCATTATTGCTTTGGGAGCTGATGTTCCAAATATGGTAAGGTAATGCGACATTTCCGTCACACGCTTAAAGGGATAGTTCACCCAAAAATTAAAATTCTGTCAGTATTTACTCACCCTCATGTTGTTCCAACCCCGTAAGACCTTTGTTCATCTTCTGAACACGAATTAAGATATTTTTGATTAAATCTGAGAGCTGGATCACTCCTCCATAGGCTTCTTCATGAATTGAAACTTGCCAGCCCTGAAAAGTTATTAACCTGTTAAGCTGCAAGCCCACTTTTGAAAAATCCCCAGAAATGACATACCCAAACTGAAACAGATACAGTTCATGAACCCTTTGCACTAAAAGCACAAGTATGATCTCATTTGAAAGCTGACACCTGGTAGTTTATTGTAAATGTAGAATTAATTATTGTCATAATGAAAAAAGTTTTTTTTAAATAGCTTCAAAGTTTTGTAAAGTTATTAGAAATTTATTTTTATGAAACATCTTCATGAAAATAAAATTGAAGTTGGCCCTGGACAATCTAGAAATGCACTGCAGCTAAAGCCATATGTGTGACCATTTTATATTTAAAATCTGAAAATGATAAGTCTAAAACTCTGTATTTAGTTAAATGTTTTTCAAGATCATGTCAAGTTACTTTATTTTGATTAGACTCTAAAATGCAAACTGATGTTTAGTCATCTTCTGAGTCATCTATTCAGTCTATTGTCTCTATTTTTTGTGGTGCAAACGAGCCCCATTCAGTGTCAGTCTCCCCTGCACACATTTACACGTCTCCAGACTGGTTATGGCTCTACATATGCATTTCTTTTGTCTGCATTATAGCTACTAACGACTGGCTATTCACAGGCTATTCATAGGGTTTCAAACCCTAATTTCTTTTATCAAAGTTCTCACTAAATATTTGAAACTGGTATCAAATGCACTGAAACATTTCAGTAAGCATTCCTATTTAGAAAAAAATCATAAAACAATAACTGCTGGTGGCAGGTGCACCTGGGGTAGCTAGCATGTTAGCTTAGCACACCATCAATACACGACCATTTATGAGATTAAAACCATGTTTGTGCTCCAAACTTACTTTATAATGCAAGTCGAGTGTTTTAAATAATCTTCTGTGATCTAATTTGGCTTCAGATAAAAAAAAAAAATCCGACAGGAAATTTATTATTTATAGTGTTCTGCACGATGATGAAATCTATATCGATTAGCATTACATTATAAATATAATATATTATTATGAAATACCTGGCATGGCTTGAAGAACACAGGTAACTCAAATATCATTGCAATCATGTTTATTGTCTTCAAAGCATCTTTATCTGCATGTTACAGCGATTTCTGTCAGCTACTTTCTGTATCAGTGATGTCCTGAAATGTCACATGACTATGGGTCTTCTTCATGATCCATATATGGACTATTATTGTGCATATAGCGCCCTCAGGCTATTGGTATGAATTGAAAACACAGCATATCTCAGTAAGAAGCGATCATAATGATTACATCGACGCATTTGGGTATAAATTCAATAAATATTATTCCTGTCTATAGAAATATGATGTGAATCTATGAGAATATATCAATATTTCTCCAAGTCTCCAAGGACGAGAAGGGCTGCTCAGGCTATCGGGAGATGCATGGCCTCGCTCACCGTCACAGAGAGGCACGTCTGGCTGACGCTCGCCGACATGAGAGAGTCCGACGGCCCAGCGGTGAACGGGATCGTCGACCGCTTCTCCAAAGTGTAGAAGGCCTCGCAGGCCATGAATCTCTTTCTGCCTCAACGCTCCAGCTCAGCTGCAGGCCGCTCACATGACCAGCCTCCTGCGCGAAGCTCTGCACAGCGTCCAGCTCAGCCTCAACCTTCGCAGCGACGACAGGGCGGCCGCCCTAGATCGCTCTCATCCAGCCATCACAGGCCGCCTCCCCGTGGGTACCTCGACCTAAGATCACGCTGAAATATGAGCACGCGAAGTCCTCCTAGCAACAGCGGGGAGAAAAAGACGGCTGGGTCCTGCCGAGGCCTGACCATCGTCAAAGCTTTTTGCCCTGTCAGTCCCCTTAGAAAAGGCTACTGCAGCGATGTATTTGGCAGCCAACGAGCCAGTGATACAACCCGCTCGCCTGCATACAACCGCCGTTACGGCAACCCAGAGAAATCTCAAAAAGGGTATAATGTCTGGTTATCCGGCTCAGGCCGCTGGTGTCATAAGTGTAGAAAATGTGCCCACATCTCAGTGTTCACCCCTACACACAAGCACTATACCCCCCGTGTCTCTCGCTCTCACAGAGCCCACTCTCATAAAGCTGGCGAATGCCGCTCGAGTGTTAGATGTAGGAAATGTGCCCACAACTACGTGCCCACGCCTACTCTCTGCCCGCTCTGTTGCACGGCCAAAGCAGCCTCATATCGGTCAGGTTATGAATGTAAGTTATGTGCCCGCTCACGAGCGCTCACACTTACTAACAAACACCTCGCCCCAGGCGCCGCTCGCGCTTCACAAAGTTATCACAAAATGTTCCCCATTCAAAGCAATCGGGATGTCACATATGAATGTAAGTTACGTGCCCGCTCAAGAGCGCTCACGCTTACTAACAAACATTTCGCCCCGGGCACCGCTCGCATATCACAAAGCTATCACAAAACGTTCCCCATTCAAAGCAATCAGGACGTCACATATGAAACAGCCAGCCACCGCTGTTTCATTCGAGCACCGACGGCACGCGCCCCGCGCCCATACCTCCGGTTCAGCTTCCCGAGCCCACGAAGTGCGGCGATCGGAACCCGGAGGCCATTCTGCCCCTAGCTCTACATGTAAAAATATGGGAAGCGATTCCAGGGATATCAGAGTGGGTGCTAAGCACAATAGGACAGGGCTATTCACTACAGTTCACTCGCCGTCCCCCATGCTTTCGAGCACGGACCGAGACGAAAGTGAAAGTGGAAGTAGCACATCTACTCCGCGCAGAAATAGCCAAACTGTTGTGCAAAGGGGCCATTTAACCGGTACCTCCTTCTCTGAGCGAGTCAGGCTTTTACAGCCGTTATTTCTCGTACCCAAGAAGGACGGAGCTCTCAGACCTATCTTAGATCTGAGATATTTGAACAAAGCTCTCATGAGAAGACCGTTCAAAATGCTCACGACCAGACAAATTCTCGCGCAAATTCGCCCAAGGGACTGGTATATCTCTCTCGATCTGAAAGACGCCTACTTTCACATTCAGATAGTACCCCGTCACTGGCCATTCTTGAGATTCGCCTTCGACGGTCGGGTATATCAATTCACCGCCCTCCCGTTCGGCCTGTCTTTAGCACCCCGTACATTTACGAAGTGCATGGACGCGGCACTCGTCCCCTTGAGAAATCAGGGCATGCGGATTCTGAACTATTTGGACAATTGGCTGATTCTGGCACAGTCAGAGATAGAACTCTTATCTCACAGAACAGTGCTCCTCAGTCATCTGGAAAGCCTGGGTCTCACGGTCAACTGGACCAAGAGCTCATTACTGCCCAGTCAGTCAGTTTCCTTTCTGGGGATAGAACTGGACTCTGTGGCTATGACGGCTGTGGCTATGACGGCTCGCTTATCGACAAAGTGCGGGCGCCGTGTTCGACGCCTGGCCGCATCTTTCCAGAAGGGCAGCGTCGCTTCTCTGAAAAATTTCAGAGGATGCTGGGCTGTATGGCATCAGCTGCAGCGGTGCTTCAGCTGGGCCTACTGTGCACGCGTCCGCTACAACTCTGGTTGAACGCTCGGGTGCCTCACTGGCAGTGCTCGAAGTGGGGCGGTACTCACCGGTACGCAGTACCGGCACTTCTACATTTTACTCTTAAGCGTACCTGCACTTTTTCTTGCGTACCGCTACTTCTCGCATGTAGCCGGTACTCTACCACTGACAGAAAAAGTGTCAGTGTCAAGCCCGTTTCACATATACTCCGTTTGCAGTGCGTATGTGGTGCATATTTTTTTCACACCCATATTAACAGGTTAGAGCGTTTACACTGCACGCGGATGCGCTCCGGCGATCCGTTCCAGGAGCGGTGTGTAGCCTATACAGCAGTGCAGAGATCGTTTCCACACCGAGTCTATTTCTGCTGTGCTGCACGTGCTGAATTAAAGTTACAGCGCATGGTTCGCGGTCAAAATGAACACAGATTGACATGAAAATATAATAATCTTACCATAAATGCATTTAATTAAATAAAATGTATAGTATCTCACCATAAATGTATTTTTGGACTTGCAGACTTGGAGGAGTTCCATTTTCACACACACACACACACAGACACACACGCACACATAGACACGTGCGCGCACGCACACACAAACACGCACACACACACACACACACACACACACGACTTGTTTAAATACATTTATGTTGTTAATAAATAACAATAAATTGTTGTTGTACCAGCAATATCTCTAAGTTTTGTTTTTCACAGTAGAAAAATGTTATGATTTGCCAGTGCAAGAGAGTACCGGCACCTTTTTTCCCCCACTTCAAGCACTGCTCACCGGGCTTGGGCGTCCGGCTACAGACAAATCAGAGTGACTCAGAGCTGCGTTTCAGCTCTGCAGCCCTGGTTAGCGGCCGACTGGTACCAGCGGGGGGTGACGATGGGGGCTGTCTCATACCAAAAGGTCATCTCAACTTAGGTTGGGGAATGGTCCCTGCACTCCCAGACAGTCCAGTTGCTATGGCACCTTTTCGGCAAAGCGGAAGTCGACCTTTTTGCGTCAAAAGACAACGCTCACTGCCCGATGTTCTTTTCAAAGAACGAGGACGCGCTGGCCCAAATCTGGCCCAGCCGCCCGCTTTATGCTTTCCCTCCGGTCTCACTGTTGCCACAGGTAATCAGGAGAATAAGGGAAATGCGCCACTCGGTACTCCTTATAGCCCCGCGATGGGAGAATCAAATCTGGTTCCCGGAGCTGACACGGCTGTCACGCACAGCCCCTTGGCCGATTCCGGTGAGGAGAGATCTCCTCTCTCAAGCCCGCGGCTCAATCTGGCATCCCCATCCAGAGCGCTGGTCTCTGCATGTACGGTTAATCAATGGACACCCGTTGTCCTGCCAGAAGGGGTTATGAACACAATCATGCAGTCTAGAGCTCCCTCTACGAGACGGCTCTACGCGTCTAAATGGATTGTGTTCTCCAAATGGTGTGCCGACAGAAATCTGGACCCACGAACGCGTGGGGTCTCGTGGTTGCTTGGCTTCCTTCAGAAGCTGTTGGATAAGGGCAGGTCCCCTCCACGCTTAAAGTATATGTGGCGGCCGTTGCAGCGTTCGCTGATTCGACGCGCGGCCAGACAATAGGAAGCAACGAGCTTGTCATCCGCTTCCTTAGAGGAGCCAGGAGGATAAATCCCCTGCGATGTTAATCTCCTCTGCCCTGTCAGGGCGCTGAGGGTTTACATTACGCGCTCCCCCCTTTTCAGGCGCTCGGAGCAGCTTTTTGTTTCGTTTGGTGGGCGCACCAAGAGTCTCGCCGCCTCGAAACAAAGCCTGTCCAGATGGATAGTGGACGTTATAGCGAATGTTTATGTGTCTAAAAGTCTGCAATGCCCTTTGGGCATCAGGGCTCATTCCACTAGTGGCGTGGCCTCGACGTGGGCTTGGTCCAGCGGGATTTCCATTCATGACATTTGTGAGGCGGCGGGCTGGGCCTCCCCGTCCACATTTGTTAGGTTTTATAACCTGGAAGTTCCCGCCTTGCAGGCTAGACTTCTGTCAGTATGAGTGGGATGTATGTTCTGCCCAGATCTGATCGTGCGCAGACCACTCTCACGTGACTTAGCTCTCCTGGTTGAGCTGCACTATATGGGTTGATATGCTTATATAAACCGGCAACGCCGCTCTGTATTCCTTATGGGTGCTTATGTACATGTGCCGGCCGCCTGATTCCAACTTATCTATGTTCCCCGGGATTCCCTGGGACTCATGAAGTGGATGCTTGGCGCGCACGGCGTTGACAAGGGGTTCCCGTATTGCAACTTACGCAATACGAGAAAACCTCTCGTAAGAGAATATACTCGGTTACATACGTAACCTCGGTTCTCTCTAGAAGAGGGAACGAGTATTGCGTAACCTGCCGTGCTCGCGCCACGAGCGACTTTCGCTTCATTCGATGAAAACCAGAGAAGCAGCCTCCAAGCCGTACTTTTATACGCTAAGCCACACCCATTCTGGCGGGCTGTGACGCGAAGCGCCCTCATTGGGCGTGACGTCACGCCAGGCTCAGTGGTAGGCTGCTGCAGTAGCCGCAGGGCAGCCAATGAGCATGCTAGACAGTCTGCTCTAGGTCTGCTAGCTGCTGCACTGGTTGACAATAAATACAAAATTAAGGATTTTTTTGGGCTTCATATCTCGAGAAAAGATGACTTTACCTGTAGCGTAAGCAACTTATGCAATACTCGTTCCCTCTTCTAGAGAGAACCGAGGTTACGTATGTAACCCGAGTACGTTTTACTGGTATATAAATCATTCAATGGCCTAGGACCTCAATACAATGCAGATATGCTCACTGAATATAAACCCAACAGATCACTCAGATCATTAGGATCAAATCAGCTTGAAATACATTTTTTTATTCTAAACTGTTTTAATTATTCCGATTTCTTTTGATTATTTTAATTTATTCTATGTACAGAACTTTGAATTACCATTGTGACTGTTTGTACTGTATTTTACTTTTTATTCTAAACTGTTTTAATTATTCTGATTTCTTTTATTTTAATTTCTTCTATGTAAAGCACTTTGAATTACCATTGTGTATGAAATGTGCTACAGTATATAAATAAACTTGCTTTGCCTTGCCTTGCCTTGCCTTTAAGAAAATGTTTAATCAATTGAAGTGTTCAATCCAAGCATTGCAATTGGTTTTGTAGGGATTAGAATGTTTTAGCAATGTTATGATTGTCAACAATCTGGCATTACCTTAACATGAGCTGCTGAGGAATGCACCCCTGCCAACTCTTTAGAAACTAATGCGAGTGGACCAGAGGATACAGAGCTCTTTTATTCGCAACCAACCCCGTTTTTATTGTAAGGTGAATTCAAAAAGGCATTCAGTTCATTTTAAGGAACTAAGGCTAAATCATTTGTTACAGTTGGTTTTGATAATTGGTGTGGATGACACACAGCGGCATGTACAGTATAATTATATACAATTAAACAAAGTGTTTCTTAAAACACCAGAACATGTGAAAATCTATGGTTACAGTGCCACTTAGCGGTCAAGAGCAGAAATTTCCCACCGAAACCACGGTTGTACCCATGGCCACAAAATTGCATTCTGGTTGAGTACCATCTGTACCAATTGAGTACTTCCCTTCCATCTAGCTCTATAGCTCTAGCACCCCGCACATTCATTAAGTGCATAGATGCAGCTCTGGCTCAACTGTGACTCCAGGTCACCTGTGTCCTCAATTACGTCTATGATTAGCTCATACTTGCCAAGTTTAGGGGACTGTCGGTTCGGCATCAAAATGCCATCCTCGCCTATTTGAAAAAGTTGGGGTTGAGATTAAACTCAAAGAAAAGTGACCTTTCCCCGAGTCAAGCCAGGAACAGGGGTTTCCAGCCATTGTTCAATCCCTTGAAAAGAATAAGCACTTCGGGGACTTCGTTCCCTTGCTGTGTGGAGCATAGTTTACTCTGTTCGATCGCCCAGCACAGGGAATCTGGGAAGGCCAACATCTCTCTTAGCACATGAACTGCCTGGAGATGAAGGCTGTATTTCTAGCTTTGAAGTACTTTCTCCCAGAACTGAGGGGCAACAACGTGTTGGTGCACAGGCAATATGTCGGTAGTCTCTTAAATAAATCATTGTAGTAGATTTTGCTCTGGGCACAAGGCAGACTGCTCTCTCTGAGAGCGGTTTACATTCCAGGGCACATGAATGGGGGAGCAGACATCCTGTCCAGGCAGGGGCTAAGGGCAGGGGAACAGAGACTTGAAACAGAAATTGTGACACAAATCTGGCAGAGGTTCAGCAAGGTGGATGTAGGTCTGCTCCACCTCAGAGGAATCGACCCACTGTCCTCTATGGTTCTCCCTCATACCTCCAGCTCCATTGGGGCTGGATGCTATAGTACAGGTGTGGCCAAGGCTACATCTGTACGGCTTTCTCCTGATTGCTCTGGTCCCCGGAGTACGAGCCAGTGTCTGCCAAGACAGAGTTTGTCTATTGCTAGTTGCTCCATTCTGGCCAGCCTGGGTATGGATCTCGGACCTAATATCTTTCCTGGAAGGCTCTCGGTGGGAGATTCTGACCAGGAGGGACTCCCTCTCCCAGGCTCGGGGTACAATAATTCATCCCCGTCCCGAGATATTGAAGCTCTGGGTCTGGACCCTGAGGGGTACCAGCGCATAGATTCTGGTCTTTAAACTTAGGTTGTTGAGACCATTTAAATGCTTGAGCTCCCTCCACCGGAAACTATATGCCTTGAAGTGGTGTCTCTTTGAGTCATTGTGCACAGCACACCACCTTAACCTGGTTTATAGCCCAGTTGGTTCAGTGCTGGAGTTTTTACAGGAGCGAAAGGGAACTTCTCAGTTAACATTTGTAACTCGGTTCCCTGAGAGGGAATGAGATGCTGCATCACCTTGCCATACTTCATGCAATGCCTAAAAACGTAACTCTTAAGACCATTAGAATTCCAGGCATCTATTTATGGTCTTAATGACGCACTGATGCTCCGTCATCTGACCACGCTGTTGCCAATCACGATTGGCATTTCCCACACATGCTTCAGACACCAGCTCATGCATGGGAACCATAGCGTCACAACATCATGATGCAGCGTGGAGCTCCACTCGAAAGGGGACTTTCCTGTCCTGTCAGGTGTTATACTGTGCTCGAAGATGCAGAGATGCACACTGTATTTCACTTCACTATATAAAGAGCAAATTAAATTACAAGGATGCAATGTTGTAGTTACATTGTCGATTAGTAAGTCCTGACATTAACAAAACGAACCAATAAATTACATAACGGTGTAAAGACTCAGGGGCGGATCTAATCCGTGGGGGAATTTGCATATCATAATTAATAATTGGTAATTAATAATTATTCATACATGTTTGGATTAGATCAGTCTTACATGTTAATAAATCTCCCGCTAAGGGATGATGTGTCATTTTACCTGCATGCATGCATGTGTATCCCTGCAATTAACCACAAGTTGATTGTAATTAATTACACGGACCACGTCTTACAAAACAGGCAAAATTAATTAGCTCAATTGTCAGAATAATATTTGTGGGGATCCACAATATCATCCTACTTTATAGGATTTCAGGAAACGCAATTCTGTGGCCACTAGAATTGGGTTTTCTGCCCTATAAACCAAATACTCTTTAATTTGTAAAGCTTGTAGCTTAAGTTAGACCTTTGGCACTTAAGGGACTTAGAAAATGAGCAGAGGCAGTACATCAATCAAATGAATATAATGAATTTAATAAGGCAGAACTACTTATGTATTTACTACGTTACAGGAATACATGTATTTACAAACATTAACAGACAATGACAACAACGCGGGGCGTTTGGACAATGGATACACGTGTGAGAGAGAGAGAGAGAGAGGGGGAGAGGGAGTGAGAGAGAGAGAGAGAGAGAGAGAGAGAGAGAGAGAGAGCATTGGCAACATTCACCCTGACAGTCACCTGTCTGTAACAACACGAAAACATCATCTTACTGCTTCTTAGAAGCTCTATAAAGAGATATACTTGCACAAATTTCACGTCTCCCTGTGTAGCGGCATTCCTGCACGGCCCTGTCTGGCCGCGTGCGGAGTCCTTTAGGAAGCGTCACGTGGTGCTTCTTGGCGCGCGTGTTGAACGGAGGTTCAAAGTCTTTGGGGTAATATTACCAAAGGAAAATAGTTCGGCTAAGTTCGTTTCACTTCGTGGAAGTGAACAGAGTCGACTACGGAAAACAAAACTTTGACTAACAAAGAAAAGAAATAAAGATTTCTACGGTGAAATCACGCGGAGTTAACGTTACATCTTTGCATGGCTGGTGAAGAAGCGCGCGTGCGTCTCTCGGTCCGGCGCGTCACGTGGTCAGATGCGCGTGTTTCTCCTTCAAAGCGAGCGCGCGCTCGTTTAAAGGTCCCTTGTAGATGGATTTGCTGAAGAGATATGTCACGCGGTGTTCGTTTCACTCGTCGATTGGAATTAAACACGGAGACTTATCTAAGACTGAAATACACAAACTAAACTAGAAACAAATAAAAGAAAGGCGAAGAGCTCGCCCGGGGGCGAGACGTTACATTATGACACGAGGACGAGAGGTAAGAGGACGACCGGAGGGGGGAAGCCTCATTTATCACCTTGGAGAAATCCAGCCTCTTCCTGTTGGCTTGGCCAATTAGAGGGTTGGAATTTCACAGGCGGGACTTTGGTTTTTATTGCTCTTTGTCTAAGAGAGAGACATTTGAAACCCTAATTTCGTCGGGTGTTTAAGAGCAGAATCTTCACAATTATTATAGTCCTATGTGTCACAAAGTTTTAGCAAGATGTGATATAAATGGCTAAATGTGGAACGAAGATTGGAGCTCAGAGAATCCAAACTTGCCTCACATGGAGTTGGTTACTCATAGTTTGCAAAGTTTGAAACCTTATCCCATTAGAGTTTCCCAACAACATAGATCAAACACATAAAAGACAAATCGTAAGATAAGATTGTATACATTGTTCATACAATTCAACAAACACACATAAAACACATTGAATATATCTGGTTAAATGTCTTTTAGAGAAAAGAAGTTTCTTTTCGCTTTGGAATCCACTTCCTTTGGGACATTCCGATCAGTCATAAATTGTCTTGTAAGCGGACACCACGCTCTGTCCTGAGTGTGGTCTTCCCTGGTGGGGGAATGTGTGTGTGTGTGTGTGTGCGCGTGTGTGTGTGTTTGGGTTAATTTACATTCAGAGATTTTTGGTCTTTAGCAGTATGTATTTAGTTATTCAGATTCACCTCGCCCAGTCCCTACAGTCCCCCTTTTTGTCTGATGAAGTCCCTGTGTGGACTTAATCAGACAACAATCATCACAATGGACGGATGACAGGTGAATCATGATGATCGGGTAGCAGGTGCTCTGAGGCTGAGGGCTCAGCTTGATTAAGTTTGAAGCAGCCTCCAGCGTGGTACCCTCTTCCTGAGGGTCCCGTGGGCTTGGCTGTAGATGTTCGCACCTCGTTGAGCCTCTTGCGCAGGATGACTGTCGAGCGTCTGGGTGTGGTTGATAGAGGTACCCAGCGTAGGGTCAGCCGCAATCCAGGATTGGACAGCAGGTGTGGTGGTTAAGTAGGGCAGTTGAGACAAAGCTTGGAGGGCTGTGTCGATAGGATAAATGTCAATTCGCTGGGACCCCCCCACCTTTCGCAAACCACAACTCCCGTTCTGGAGTCAGGGTGAAAGTGTGGTTACTGGAGAAGGATGGGATTTCCAGTTCTAATTTGTACTCTTTGCTTGGAAGATGGTACCATGCCAGGTTGTCACGGTGAAGGATGGCGCCTTTCGGTACTTGGATTCACATGCTCTGGTGGAGCGAGGTGGCACAGGTGTCAGTGTCATTCTGGTCGTAATTGAGTGCAGCTGTGCGCACAGGAGTGTTAATGAGCCCTGTCACCTACAATCTCTGCTTGGGTCTCGATGACTTAAGTGCGAGGCTTAGCTTCGGTAGGGCAGCGGGTGTCGCTGATCTGCAGCCTGCAGATTCCGTCAGTGTTGTCTCTGAGGAAGGGTTTGTTAGGGCAGAGATAGTGAGTGTCTTTGGTCAGTGTGCACATGTGTGGATTCGGAGCTGGGGACAGCTTAGTGTC
This sequence comes from Gila orcuttii, assembly GCA_026230005.1. Classification (NCBI taxonomy): domain Eukaryota; kingdom Metazoa; phylum Chordata; class Actinopteri; order Cypriniformes; family Leuciscidae; genus Gila; species Gila orcuttii. The sequence goes on along the minus strand of JAPDVR010000002.1, from coordinate 25,091,057 downwards.
GCTGTCGTGCAAGTCAATCACGTACGGCGTGCGGATCTTGATGTGATATAATCTCATAATGTCCGTTGGTAAGCTGGAAGGTTAATGTCAGGTTAAGCAGAGGCTCTGTGACACTTTGGCACACTTGTGGTGAGAGACTAATGCATGACCCTAAAAGTTCAGAACCACTGTTTAATGGGTTCACTAGATATGTAGCACAAAGTTAGGTGCTTCATGTGTATCTAGCTAGTGATGTGTCTCTTGTATCTTTATCATCTTAGCTGTGGATGTTAGGAGGCTAAGACTCGTGTGGTTCCTAGAGTGTTTCCTGGAAGGGGCATAGCCGAGATGAAATAAATGACTTAAGATGGTTCTTATGACTAAATTATTTCTCTGGACTTAAATGGTGGTTCACTACGGCTTGACGAAGTGAAGGATAGGAGGAAAAGAGACAGCTTTCCTATTCAAATTATGCTTATTATCAATCCTCAGGACTATAGTTATGCCCTAGTAATTGTTGAAATTACTTGTGTTGCAGGGTCACAAAAATGAGTGCACTTGTTGAAAATAAACACAATCACAAATAAAGGTGTCTCTGTTTCCTTTCTGGGCCCAATGGGAAATGGAACCACATTCGAACAAGAGAGGAAATGGAATTAAATCATATAGATGACCGAATAGACAAGGGAATAGCTGACTGCCATTATTATCAAAGTGGAAACAAAAAATAAAAAAAGGTAATCAAAACAGCGGTAATGATCTGAATGTGAGAATAATCAGTAGCACTAGTGACTAAACTTTGGGTTTGTCTGGACCAACACTCCATAGTGGGTTACAGCGGTTGCGTGCTCAAGACCACACTGTGTGTGTCCCTCCAAAGGTTTAATCCACATGCTGATGGAAATTCTCAGTACTATACGAATTCTTCTCTAGCTACACAGTTTACATGTAGTTAAACTTAAGTTTAATTGACAGGGCATCTGCAAATTTAACCTACAGCGCTCAGCCAGGACTATGCCTAACTAGTGAAGGTGAAATTTAGCTGAGAAGAACTGAAAGTACGGAAAGTGAAGAATTAGAAACCCTAACTGGGGTTAAAGAAAGTATTCTAGAATACTTTGCACTGTGTAAACAAAAGCTGTAATTAAGGCTTCAAGTGAATGATGCTAACTGCTAATTGTAGAAGTTATTATTTAGCTTAGCCTAAGCTGGATGAATGCTAGGTTAGCTTAGCCACCTAGGCTGGTTTGTTTACAAAGTGACATCACAAGTTAGCACTTCCTGTGACCAGTTGTTGTCATGGGAACCAGAGCATGTCAGAACAATTCAACAGTACCTGAAGAATGTCTGCACATTTTACTGAGTTATGCATGTTTAAACGGGTTAAAAGGGGGCGCCTATACTTTAAGTCTTTCAAGAACTTGATGTTACATTAAGTAAAATGCGACTGTGTTTTGGCATTTGCTAATTTTACTCATGTAACTCCTCTTTACTTTACACAACTTATTCTATTTGTTTACCGAGTAAGGAAATAGATTTGCTGTAAGTCAAAGGTTGTCTAAGCATCTATAGTTACGTCCCTCTCATGCATAAATGCTGACTTTTCAGCGAGTAAACAGTTTTGATCGCTAGGTAGCTCTCTGCTTGTAGATGCAGCTAAAATTTAGGTGAATTACATCAATCTAACAATAATTTGTAAGGCCTTTACATTGTAGAAAGGGGAGCATCACCCAGGTCTACATATATACAACTCTGTTCTGAGGTTTCTTTGTCAGACACAGGTTTACTGCAATTTGGATTTCTTTTTAACCAAAGCAGAATAGATATCGGTACAGATTAGAGGCTGCTGAAATGAGATTCCTTCGTCACACAGACTTACGCTTTACGGCTGAACTTACTGATATCAGTTGGAAATCTAAGACTCTTTCACTTAAAGTAGAGATGTCAATTTCAGCTATCGTTTTATCTGCATTTAGACAAGCCAGCGATCAAAAATGCGTATTGCACGTTGTGTTCTAGTTGGATCGCAAAGATCAAATTCACGCCTGTAAGTTAACAGTAGTTTACGGCTCAGGTGGTTTTACTACACTCTGACGCCAGGGTGACGTATGCCTTCTTTGGAGCTAGTGTTTGCTGTAACCCTTCATTGTCAGGAAACCTAATGTTTAGCAGTGCTAATTCAACCAGCATCTAGAAACTGTTTGTTTTAAAAGAGTCGTGCATAGTCTGTTGGCCGTTGAGATTTACACGCCCATTTAAGATTCTTTTACATCAGTAAAATTCTAATTTTACGAATGCAGAGTCTTGCAACTCTTTGAGCACACATTTTCATCTACTTCTAAAAGTTCTATGTCCTATGCTGATCAGGGACCTTTTTAGCAGAGTCTTGCACTGTGTTCGTGCAGTGTCTTCTGGTTTTGCAGTTCAAAATCATTGGGGTTTTAGGAATTCTTTCTGAGGAGGCCTTTTGTGTTAGATGCCTTCTGCATTAGGTCACGCATCGTTGAGTGGGCATTGCGTGGTCTTTGGCGAGCTGGAAGGTGCAGGGTATCGAACTTGAATCTTGACTTGGTGTTGAGGCTGTGTACCCATGGATGGTTGCTGGAGTTCCAGGGAACTCTGTGACCTTGGAGTCTGGCTTTGTTGTAGTTCTCGTGGCCTCTGTGACCTTGGAGTCTGGCTTTGGTGACCTGTGTGACTGGAAGGGGAGGGGTTCTTGAACTTGGGCCCAGACTGTCAGGTGACTGGGAGCTACCTGTTCGAGCCGGATGTTGTTCTGGCTGTACGACTGCACGTTCAGCTCACACGTTTGGGGTATAAGAGTTTGATCTTTGCTCTTAGCTTTAGCGCTGAGTCTTTCAAAGAGCTGAGCTGACATTAAAGTGAGGTCTGAGCCGGTGTCTACCTGGGCTTCCAGGCTCACCTCATTTTCTAAAGTGATGGCTAGGTAGAGTTTCCGGGCCACCCCCTTTTCGATCAGGTTCCCCAGGAGTCTGGGCTAGTGTGGTGATCGATGGGCGGTTAGGGCCGGTCTCATGTGGTTTGCTGCGGAGGCAGGTAGCCAAAACATGGGAACTTGTGCCGTCTGGCTCAGACTGGGCAGCTGTCAGCTGTGGTGGCTGGGTGATGCTGTCATTTTGTGATGTGACAGTTAGCTCTGTGCTCTGAGGCTGACGAGCAGTGTTCTGGTGGCCTGGTTCAGGTCTTACGCTTAGACATAGGATGTCTGTCTCGTCCCTCTTGTCTCCTTCGGAAAGTCTTTTGTGAAGAAGCTCTTTCAGCGACTTCAGGGTCTCGGCTGTCTCAGACGTGGCGGCACTGTGTTTGTCTGATGCGTGCTCAGACTTGTGCTTATTAGTGGCATGTTGAGAGGAGTACCGCTCCAGGCTGTCTGGGCTTTAGTCTCTTGGTGATGGGGGTCGGCTATTTCTGGGTCGCCGGCTGGCTTCCAGAATGTTTCAGAGCGCTCGCTCTGGTGTCTTGGATGAGCACCATCACGGTAGTGCTGCCCTCTGGAGGCCTGGAACGGTCGTGACTCTCTGTAAACAGGGCTATGGTGTTGTGGGGCGCCCTCTGGAGGCAGCTCTGATTAGTGTTCAGAGACCGAGTAGATTGTGGGGTTTTTTAAAGTCTTTTCGGACACAGTCTTTTGCTTGGTGTAAGCTTCTCTTAGCTGTGGAGTAGTCATGCTATGTGGGCAGGCCAGGAGGACTTGGTGATGACTCACTGTGGGGTGCAGATTTCGGAGAACAGAGTTCTGGAGTTGAAATCTTCCTCCATGCCGGCTGATTGAGGTCCACGGCTGTGATTAGTTGTTGGTCTGATTCTGGATCAGAGAATTCTTTAATGAAGGCCTGCCGCAGCGGCTGGTAGTCTATAAGAGTGTTTCAACTCTGTGGGAAAAATGTCAAGTTCACGTTTGAGATCTTATCTCTGCTGAACGAGCTTGTGGATGGTAACATGGGCCTCTTGCGAGCTTCTTTCGCAGGCCGTGGCTTTCGAGTCTCTTTAAGTTCAGTCACTGCTCTTTGCAAGGGGCTTCACTTTGTCGGAGTTTCTCGTTGAGTTCCTCTCTGGTTCTTTTCTCTGTCTGTGTCGATGAAGATCAGACAGGGCAGTTTGAAGTCTTTCCACTTCTTTCTGTAGCTCGGGGTCGTTGTCATCCTCGGCTTGCATCCTCAGCGTTGCAATTTCGTGCTCCAGGGCGATGCGGCTCCTTTCGTGGAGACGTGCTTGTGCGATGGGCTGGGCAAGCGAGGTTTTGACGTGTCTGGCCGGTCTTTGTCGTGGGAGCTTTGGCTTGGTTTGTGCGCCATTAGCTTGTCCACGTCTGCGATGCTCTTGGCTCGGGGCTCTGACTCACTGGCGACCTTGGGCAGGAATAGAGGTGTCATGAATCTCAGCCATGTCTCCAGATTGTCCCAGCGGGTTGTGGAACTGTAGGACCGGAACATACTGGCTTCACTGTGGGCGAGAGGAACACAACACACGCAGAGAGACCAATGCAAGTTCCTTCTAAGTTTAACGAGCTATAATACGGGCTATGCCGTGTATGAAAATTTTGGTTAACTGATGCAGACAGTTAAATCATTCGGTGGGACAATTTAGGTAGGTCAACATGGGCCTGAATAAAGATTTTTAACGGGGCGGTAGCTTAGGGGTCACCTGTTGATGCTAACGGCTTGGTTGTCAAACTATTATTCGGCGTTCCTTGTTGTCTCAGATTGTCTCGGGACAGGTTCTGTCTCTAGGTGAACTGAAAGGAACAGAGCACAACAGAAAAGAGCAATGGCAAGATAGCAAAGTTTGAAGTAACATGCAACCATCCAAGATGGAAAGGTCTGTAATGAAATGGCGTTAATAGTACACAGGAAGTGTTACAGGGGAAGAGGAGGCCTAAGCCTGCGGTTTGTGGCTCGGAGAGGAGAAGGGAGCCAAACACTTCAATGACCGGGGGAATCTCTAGATTCTGTGGCCAATATTAAGTGGATGGATTTAATACCTTTCTAGTTTCCCTGGGGTGAAATGAGGTCATTCGGGTTGGAGTCAGCACCGTGGTTGGTCTCTCTGTCGTCCCCAAACACTTGACAGCAGTGTCCCGGGCCCTTCCGCATGTCTGTACCGATGTGCGCCCTCTCACGCAACTTGACTTTGAACACAACCGACAGTGCCAAATTGGTGATGTCGTGTTGCGGGCCGCACCAACGGAGAGACACAGGAAAGTCCGGGACTCGCGCTCAGTCAGTGCTGGTGACGCAGGTCAGACGAACCAGCATGCCGGACCCCCAAGCAGAGATGACTGTCAAATCACCACCGCACGCAAGAAATTTCTACCTACAAACACAGAACAGGATGAAGGACAAGTGAACCTCAACGTGAATTAAAGCTCTCTCTATCTAAATCAAATTGAGTGTCTATTTTTTTTGTAGAAAAATCAAAGGCAACGGCTTTACTAGAATTATGGTACAAACAAAAAGGGAATTATGACAATGTTAATTATCAGAACAACCTAGCCTCCATTCAGAGAAGAGATTAAGTGCAGCAGGAAGAGCACGGGAGGAAGCAAGCTGTAGTGGCGCGTTTGGGCCACTTCCTCTTAGTGGTCAACCTGGCTGACAGAGAACTTGATTTAAATTGCATTCAAACGGGTTTAAATACAATTCAAATCAAGCGTATGCATAGATGCTGAGTAACTTCTAGAATAGTAAGGATATCGTTGTCATAACGTATCAAATCAAAATTATTAAAAATAATTTGAAGAAGGAAATATAGAAGTAAAGCCATAAAACCATTCCCAACAGGAAAGGAGACTTAATTCAAATTGATCTTGAAATTTGTTTGTTTCAAACCAAATTTGAATAAGTGTAGGAAATTAAAGGTTGGCATTATATTTGATGATGATCACGACTACGGTGAGGTATCAATGATAAATGACCAAAATAAAACCAACTGGGAGAAAGCCACTTCAGAACAGAATGATGTTAGGAACTAAGTGATGAGCTGACGTAGAGAGGGGAAGGCCACAAGGGGGCCGCACTCCTCCTAAGTGGTCATCAGAAACTGGTAATACTTACTTTTGAATTTTGAGTTCAAAAGTGGTTTGAACCAAATTCAAAATAAGTGTACACCGTCAGGAGTGAAGTCATGTTAGTAAAACTGGAACTTGCACATGCATTGAAAGTTAGAAACACGCTTTCAGAAATTCACTGGGAAAATCTGAAATTGTGACGAGAGAGAAATTGTTTAGGAAAGGATGACCTTGTTACTAGTGTCCACACGATGGCGACATTTCGTTCATGCAGGATGAAATCAGGGGGGCGGAGCGTAATTCGAGAACTGTCAAGCACTTAGGCCTCAAGGCTGCCCTCTAGTGTTTGTCAGCGGAATAACATTCAGTGTGATTAAAATTTGAGCGTGCAGACGCTTTGTTTTCTGTAGTGATCACACTTATCAAAATTAAATCTCAGCGGATTTTTGGTGCTATATTTCACAAGCACCTTTGGCAGGAATTTTTTTGTAGAAGACAGGAATTATACGTCTGTCGGTTGGATCCAAATAACATTTATCAAATAGCACTTATGATTTAAAATGTTTTTTTTTTTTTTTTTAGGTTTTGGATTTTCTTTTTCTTTTTCGGTGCTATATTTTAACAACAAGTCTTGCAGGAATTTTTTTTTTTTCTGCGCTGTGTAGAAGAAAACAGGAATTATACGTCTGTCGGTTGGATCCAAATAACATTTATCAAATAGCACTTATGATTTAAAATGTTTTTAGGTTTTGGATTTTTTTTTCCTGTGCTACATTTTAACAACAAGTCTTGCAGGAATTTTTTTTTTCTCTGCGCTGTGTAGAAGAAAACAGGAATTATACGTCTGTCGGTTGGATCCAAATAACATTTATCAAATAGCACTTATGATTTAAAATGTTTTTAGGTTTTGGATTTTTTTTCTGTGCTACATTTTAACAAACACGTGCGTCTTGCAGGAAATGTTTTTTTCCTCTGCGCTGTGTAGAAGAAAACAGGAATTATACGTCTGTCGGTTGGATCCAAATAACATTTATCAAATAGCACTTATGATTTAAAATGTTTTTAGGTTTTGGATTTTTCTTTTTCGGTGCTATATTTTAACAACACGTCTGGCAGGATTCTTCGCTGCGCTGTGCAAAGAAAACAGGAATTTGTCGTCTGTTTTTCGACTCCCATAACATATATCAAATAGCACTTATGATTAAATATGCTTTAGGTTTTTACACTTGAGTAGCTACGTCAATGTTTAACCAGGAGTTTATCGCTAATCTAACGATTATAATATAAGGCCTTTTTAAGAATAGTGAAAGAGCATCGTTTCACTAACTCTTGTCTTCACCCTGACAGAAGAACATCGTTCGGACAGGGGAGTTTAACATTAAAAATGTCGTCGCTCAAAAGAGGTTTCTTCGTCTTTTGTAGGACAAATTTAATACTATGAAACTGCGGTTTACTTTTTAGTTTTGCTGAACTGAAAGCGGCTTTTTGCCTTCAGTCAGCCGGTGAGTTCGCATTGAGTTCGCTCACTCGAGGCGCACGTACAATATTAAATCACAATATAGACATAGATTGAAACTGAATTTGCTCATAAACAAGTTTAAAGTGTGGCAAGCATATTCTCCACCAATTAAATGTAAAGACTCAGGGGCGGATCTAATCCGTGGGGGAATTTGCATATCATAATTAATAATTGGTAATTAATAATTATTCATACATGTTTGGATTAGATCAGTCTTACATGTTAATAAATCTCCCGCTAAGGGATGATGTGTCATTTTACCTGCATGCATGCATGTGTATCCCTGCAATTAACCACAAGTTGATTGTAATTAATTACACGGACCACGTCTTACAAAACAGGCAAAATTAATTAGCTCAATTGTCAGAATAATATTTGTGGGGATCCACAATATCATCCTACTTTATAGGATTTCAGGAAACGCAATTCTGTGGCCACTAGAATTGGGTTTTCTGCCCTATAAACCAAATACTCTTTAATTTGTAAAGCTTGTAGCTTAAGTTAGACCTTTGGCACTTAAGGGACTTAGAAAATGAGCAGAGGCAGTACATCAATCAAATGAATATAATGAATTTAATAAGGCAGAACTACTTATGTATTTACTACGTTACAGGAATACATGTATTTACAAACATTAACAGACAATGACAACAACGCGGGGCGTTTGGACAATGGATACACGTGTGAGAGAGAGAGAGAGAGAGAGAGAGGGGGAGAGGGAGTGAGAGAGAGAGAGAGAGAGAGAGAGAGAGAGAGAGAGAGAGAGAGAGAGAGAGAGAGAGAGAGAGAGAATTGGCAACATTCACCCTGACAGTCACCTGTCTGTAACAACACGAAAACATCATCTTACTGCTTCTTAGAAGCTCTATAAAGAGATATACTTGCACAAATTTCACGTCTCCCTGTGTAGCGGCATTCCTGCACGGCCCTGTCTGGCCGCGTGCGGAGTCCTTTAGGAAGCGTCACGTGGTGCTTCTTGGCGCGCGTGTTGAACGGAGGTTCAAAGTCTTTGGGGTAACATTACCAAAGGAAAATAGTTCGGCTAAGTTCGTTTCACTTCGTGGAAGTGAACAGAGTCGACTACGGAAAACAAAACTTTGACTAACAAAGAAAAGAAATAAAGATTTCTACGGTGAAATCACGCGGAGTTAACGTTACATCTTTGCATGGCTGGTAAAGAAGCGCGCGTGCGTCTCTCGGTCCGGCGCGTCACGTGGTCAGATACGCGTGTTTCTCCTTCAAAGCGAGCGCGCGCTCGTTTAAAGGTCCCTTGTAGATGGATTTGCTGAAGAGATATGTCACGCGGTGTTCGTTTCACTCGTCGATTGGAATTAAACACGGAGACTTATCTAAGACTGAAATACACAAACTAAACTAGAAACAAATAAAAGAAAGGCGAAGAGCTCGCCCGGGGGCGAGACGTTACATTATGACACGAGGACGAGAGGTAAGAGGACGACCGGAGGGGGGAAGCCTCATTTATCACCTTGGAGAAATCCAGCCTCTTCCTGTTGGCTTGGCCAATTAGAGGGTTGGAATTTCACAGGCGGGACTTTGGTTTTTATTGCTCTTTGTCTAAGAGAGAGACATTTGAAACCCTAATTTCGTCGGGTGTTTAAGAGCAGAATCTTCACAATTATTATAGTCCTATGTGCAGTGATGGGATTAACGCCGTTATAAATAACGCCGTTACTAACGGCATTACTTTTTCCAGTAACGAGTAATCTAATTGATTACTCTTCTCATCTTAATAACGCCGTTACCGTTACTGCCAAAAAATGCGGCGCGTTACTATAACTGATGAAGCTGTTTTTTTTTTCATCAGACCAACTAGATCTCTGAGCGAGAGGCAAATACTTTTTTTACTGTTCTTCCTTGGTTAGTGGGCAGAGCACGAGACAAGCGCATAAATGCTGACGATTAGGTAGAGATAAGGTAGAGTAAAATGTCATTGTAAGCCAATCAGAGGTAGAGTTGGGCGGGTGTTCGAAAGCACGCATAGTAGTGATGGACATTCAGCTCTTTTGACTCAGCTCACTGAAAAGAGCCGGCTCTTTTGGCTCACAAACGGCTCTTTAAATGACTTTGACTATAATATTTAAATTTGTATTACATAATTATTTAATTTCTATAGGCTAAATTTGTAAAAATAGAGTCGGCTCTTCAGATATGCGAGCCAGCTCCCAACGTTCACCTAAAAGAGCCGGCTCTTAGAGTCGGCTCATTCGCGAATCGCGAACGACCCATCAAAAGCTCATTCGCGAACGAGTCGATCCATCATCACTAACGCTCATTCGCGAACGACCCATCATCACTAACGGCTAACGCTCATGAATTGCGAACGACCCATCATAACGCATAGTCGGGCAGGACAGGACACACAAGGAACAACACAAGCCAGTCAGTCAACGAGAGACAGGTATGGCGACGAGCTTAACAAGCTTAATTTAATTTTGCCCAGTTGTGGCCTGTTGAGGGGCAATAAATATCAAAATTTCCAAAACATCTATTGTGTTATTTGCATTGATCCACTATATAAACATAATATCTACATACATGGCGTTTGATTGGAGGCTAGTCTCACTTTGTCCCACAGCAACATTTTTTTTTTTAGATGCGTGTACAATGTTTCATGTTTCTGTTAATAATGTATTGTATTAAGTGTCCATTTCATTATAATATTCAAATTTATCATAAATAATTGAACATGCACATGTATTTTAAGTTCCGTTAAAGAGGGGTAGAGGTGGGGTCACATTTGAGCATTTAAAATTTAATTTTACTTGAAAGTAACGCAATAGTTACTTTCATAAGTAACTAGTTACTTTTAAAATTTGTAACTGAGTTACTAATTTAGTTACTTTTTGGAAGAAGTAACTAGTAACTGTAACTAATTACTTTTTAAAAGTAACTTGCCCAACACTGCCTATGTGTCACAAAGATTTAGCAAGATGTGATATAAATGGCTAAATGTGGAACGAAGATTGGAGCTCAGAGAATCCAAACTTGCCTCACATGGAGTTGGTTACTCATAGTTTGCAAAGTTTGAAACCTTATCCCATTAGAGTTTCCCAACAACATAGATCAAACACATAAAAGACAAATCGTAAGATAAGATTGTATACATTGTTCATACAATTCAACAAACACACATAAAACACATTGAATATATCTGGTTAAATGTCTTTTAGAGAAAAGAAGTTTCTTTTCGCTTTGGAATCCACTTCCTTTGGGACATTCCGATCAGTCATAAAATGTCTTGTAAGCGGACACCACGCTCTGTCCTGAGTGTGGTCTTCCCTGGTGGGGGAATGTGTGTGTGTGTGTGTGTGTGTGTGTGTGTGTGTGTTTGGGTTAATTTACATTCAGAGATTTTTGGTCTTTAGCAGTATGTATTTAGTTATTCAGATTCACCTCGCCCAGTCCCTACAACGGGTATGTTGTGTGTTAGCTGGGAAGGATTTGCATGCAGGTATGATCAGGATCAGTGTCCATATGTTTTATTGTAATGATTTTCATTACACAAGTGTAGATGTTAAAACTTCATGCTGATTTGTACTCGGCTTTCGCCAAGATAAGCAACACTAAGACGTAGCTTTACAGTAAACTATGCTTCACCCATTTACGCTTCTTTCCATATGGTGGTGTGACTCCCCTTCTGTCCGGCGTTAACGACTGCAGTGTACTTGGCGCGTCAGCACACACGACGGCTGCAACTACAGTGTGGTCTCCCTAGTGGACCAGCGCGACAACCGTCTGGATTGAGCCAAGTAGGGGACATCTCTAGGGTCTTCAAGTGGGCACCTTCCGTCCTCAGTGTTTCGTCGACTAGCCCACGACACCTCAAGAGGGCTTGATAGTGACTCTGGCGTCCCAGAGTCACCCCCCTCCGTCCCCCACTCAACTCAGCCCAACTCAACTCAGTAGTTTCCATAACCTTAATCGAAAATACCACTTTATTTTCACTTTGTGCTATTTTCTATATTTTTGATTACTTTGGTGGCTCATACCAACTTACTATTGTATAATCAAAAAAAATAGTTTGAGACTGCTATTTAATAGCCTTACTTTAGAATTTATGTGTATGTTAAGTAAAGTGGGATGGTTAAATAAAATAAAATAGCTTGGTTCAAATTACCATTGGGAAATGTGGGTCCCATGGCCAAAACAGTTGAGAACCACTGGGTTAGAGATAGATTATACAGTTTGTACAGTATAAAAATCATTATCTGTATGGCATTATGTGTATGGAAAGTCCCTATAACACACCCTATGTGTGTGTGGTCCTGATAAACAACAATTTTTGGTCCCCATCATGAAAACAGCTTATAAATCATATTAAATGATGTTTTTTGAAAACGTAAAAATACAGAAAGTTTTCTATGAGGGTTGTGTTTAAGGGTAGGGTTAGGGGATATAATATACAGTTTGTATACAGTATAAAATCATTGGAATGTTCCCATAAAACAAAAAAATATATATATATATATTTATAAGTTTTTAAAAGTAATTAAAGAGCAGTCAGCTGGCTACATACCTCTGAATTTATGAAGACTATCACACTATTTAATGTGATAGTCTGTGGATGGACGTATTAATCCAAATTACTTTGAGATTCTGTTGAATAAGACAAGACCCTCTTTACTTTGTCTTGACATGCTAATCTCAGCATTCCTTTCTGATTTACACATCCAGGACATGTGTCTGATTTAATTTGCAAGCATTTCTTGAAACAATCTGTGATCACAGGCACTGGTGACACCTGAATATCACAAGAAAGTGTAGCATATGTGTAGGATTGTAAAATATCTGGTATGACTGGATGATCTGTTTTTTTAAACTAATTTTAAACTCGATTATTAAAAAGTCATGCTTAAATGTGTCTTACCAGTTTATTTATGTCTAGAGCGTTGTAAAAAAAGAAAGAGAAAAAAAACCTTACTATGATGCAGCTGATTGGGATCACTGCTTTGACCTCGGGGACCATGTTTCTGAAATATCTCAGAACAGGAGTTCTAAACTTAAGTCTCAGGAGCTTCATTAAACCAACTCATGTCTATCATTGTAGAGAAAAAAGCAGTGACTGGTGAAAGCAGCTGACAGTTTATGACAGCAAGCAGTGTCTTTGAAATGGCACATTCAGCTCAGCAAAAAAGAGATTTGCCCACTGATGGATGTGATGAAAGTCGTCAAATGCTTTATTTCAAAATACTGACTTGTAAACACTGTCAGTGCAAGCATTATGATCTAAATAACTCTAACATAACATCATAAATAATCATGCAAGCCAGTGTTATTTTATTATATAATTGAGATACTATAGTTTTCTCTTAAATATTTTTAATTAATTTTTGTATTTTCCATTTTCGTTTTAGTCATTTTGTTGTTGATGTTGTTGTTTTATATTTTTATTAGTTTATTTTTGTTTCATTTTTAGTTTTAGTTAATATAGTACATAACTAAATTCAACTAAATAAAAATGAGAAATCTTACTAGCTGAAATAAAAGTTTTATTTGAGTTTGTTTTATTGCACGTAACAATAGAAAAAAAAAGAATGGTAGCCTGAAAATGTAAACTTTTGAAAACGGGTTTTAAAGTGAACGTTTTTGAAAATGACACCCTTATGTCCGTGTAAACTGCAAAAATGGGAATCTGTGAAAATGGTGATGTCATGCACATGCGTAGGCTATTACATGTTTAGTACATAGGCTTTTTTAAATTAAAAGTTGCTTACAACAGACTCAAGGATGATATATATTTTCGAAGCCTTTGTATTCAAAGGTTTTGACATTTTCTTAAAAGAAGTAAAAAAGGAGGAGAACGCCTCGGGTTACGACTGTAACCCTTGTTCCCTGAGAAGGGAACAAGACACTTGAGTTGATGACGACACATTGAGGAAAGCCCCCAGTGTAGCGTGTCTGAAGCATGAATGAAACTATTCCAATCCTGATTGGCATTGCATCATGATGTAACATGTGACGGCATACACGTAAGCTACAAAGGGACGCCGGTTCAAAACAGAGTTAGCTTTTGCGATGCAGCAAGTCGGTCCCAGGAAGGGGAAGGCGTGGTTAAGGGACGCAGTGTCTCGTTCCCTTCTCAGGGAACAAGGGTTACAGTCATAACCCGAGACATTCCCTTTCGAGGGAACTCACACTGCTTCGATGACAACACTTTGGGGAATGAGTACCCACTATGCCACAATGAGCCCTGCCCGTCCCAGTGTGAAACTGCCACAGGCACACTTAGGACGAGAGCACTAGAGTGTCTGGCGTAAAAGGAATGTCCAGGCTATAAAGTCTGATAAAAGTATGAGGGATGGCCCATCCTGCTGGGATCCCATCCTTCTTCATCCGCCGACATGTGAGGTGGAGGATGAAAAGCCTGTGCCACATTAGATGGCACTTTAGATATAAAAAAGGGTCTGAAGATCTCCTACTCAGAGAAGTACTGGCTAATACAAAAAGCTACCTTGAGGGAAAGGTTCTTGGACTCAGCCGACTCCGGAGGTTCGAAGGGGGCCTCAACCAGCCCTTTGAGAACCACTGCCAGGTCCCATATGGGAACTCTGGTCTGAGTCGCAGGTCTCATAAGCCAAGCCCCACGGAGAAAACGTACGACCAGCTGATGTCTCCCCATAGGCCCATCAACCAGAGGAGTGTGGAAAGCCGTAATGGCAGCCACGTACACCTTGAGTGGGGACAGGGTAAGACTAGCAGAGAAGCGATCCTGGATGAACTTCAGCACTGAAGCCACCGGGCAGTTAACTGCGTCCACCTCACGCTCTCTACATTACATGGTGAAACATTCCATTTTAGGTCGTACAATTTCCTCGTGGAGGGAGCTGTAGAGCTGAGTATGCTCTCGACTACTCCTGCTGACAGGCCAGCCTCTTGGAACTGTGCCCCCTCCAACAGTTTCCATAACTCTGGCCGAGGGTGAAATATTGAGCCCACTGCCTGCAAGAGCAGGCCCCTCCTGATAGAGATATCCTATGGAGGACCGTCTAGAGCCCCTTTCACACATCGCTTTGAGCCCGGCAAATTGCCGGCAAATTGCCAGAGTGCCTTCTGTGTGAACGAAAACACGACCCGGGATTGATGCCGGGATCGATGCCGGGTTGGGGACCTAGTAACATTGCCGTGTTCAGACCCGGAACGCGCACTGTGTGAACAAAAGCCAGAACCAATGTCGTATAAGGGGTGTGTCGTAGTGATGATGCACGAGCCTTTGCAATGAAGTAGTTATCGTGCGACTCAGTTACTCTAGAAGAAAGTTTCTGTTCGTCATCGATACAAGAAAGAACGAAAAAATGTCTGCAAACTGGACTGAAGTAGAGACCCGAGAGCTCCTTGGAATCCGCGCCGAAGCTGAGATCGTTCGCCAGCTTTGTGGAACGGTACGTGATGCGTTAGTGTATGACCGAATCCAAAAAAAAAATGATCGAGCCTGGTTTCTCGAGATTGAAAGCGCAGATCATAAGTAAACTTAAGGCGAAACATTTTGTACATAAACAACAAAGTTTGAACAGCAACATCTAATGCCTGATCAGCTGCCATGTTATTCAAAGCAATGCAAACACTTCCGCTTTTCGACGCGTACCTTACACGTCACATCCAACGTCACGCGTCTTTCCGGAACATACACTGGTTGTGTGTGAACGTGCTCTCTGATTCTGGCAAATCACTGGCAGTGTGAATGAAGCCAAATCAAACGAACCCGGGTCAAATCCCGGGTCACTTTATCCGTGTATTTTCCGGAATCTCTGTGTGAAAGGGGCTTAGGAGTGATACGTCTGAGAACCATATTTGGGCCGGCCACAATGGGGCTACAAGCAGTAGACAGACCCCGTCGTGACGGACCCTATCCAGTACCCCTGGGAGTGAAATGGTTTCAATTGTTCTGAAAAATAACTTTGCAGAGATCTGTGATGCCAGAAATAATTAGACTTTATTTTCGAACGCCGTTCCGTTCCATAGAACGGCGCTCTAACGCTCTGGCCCTCCGGCCCACTGGCCCTCCGGCCTTCCAGCGCGCTCTAACAAAGCAGAGTGACTCCTGCAGGTTAATCACTCCAGAAGAGTCCTCAGCTCCTCACATATATGCCATTGATCCCTTCCAAAAATGGTCATACATTCTTATAGATATTTTGGGTAAATAGCTTGTACCATGTGACCTCTCAGAATAGAACTGACATTCAGGATCTTTTTTTACAGAAGGTCTTGCAGCTTTCAAAGTCACCTAGACAGAGAAATAATTGTGTATTCTTATAAGGCTAAATTACTTAGTTTCTAAATAATAAAATCTTCAACATTCCCTCCTCTGGGGCTTATCTAAGCCCCACATTCACTATCCTTTTCCAGAGTGAAAATCCAGCTCCCTCAGTTATGCTACCTAGTGACTCAATTGAGTCACCCATTCTCCTTTCCAATTACTGGATTAAGCCACCATACTCCAGAGGAGCACTCGAGCCAAACATCTTCCTCCATACATTTTTATTTCTTTTAGTTGTTCTTTCTTTTTTGTTTAATGGAAAAAGTAAAAGACTCGAGTTCTCCTTAATCAGAAACCTTGTTATAAATTTGTGTATACATTTGTTCCAGCATTGCATGTTATTGTCACAATTATGTAGAGTATATCAAACATAAAAATCCCTTATACTATTAAAAGTGTTCTTGCAGTGTAGACTTTTTCCAGGGTCTGATTGTCAATCATATTCTTCGTCCTCAATTCTTCATTTACTGGAATCAACATCCATGGTTTGTAAATATCAATTCGGTTGCCCTCTCAAATTAGTTTTCATTATCTTTCCATTTTAGCACCTCCATTTGTTTAACCGTGGTTTTGACTCTTAGCGATCTTAATATACAAGTACACAACAGAATAATAACCCACTTTCAATATTGCATCACCAAAAAACATTCCTAATTGAGCCTAATTATGCTCATAATTCTCTAAACTTTACATTAAGTTTTCCTTAACTTCTGCTCTTAAGTTTTTTTTTTTTTTTTTTATCGTAATCGCAAACTTTTCCCTCCTGTGAAGTATTATTTAGTAAAACTGCAACACTGATCTCCTAACATAAGTCATTCTACTTTTTTCACATAATTGTTTTTCTCCTAATTCAGACAAAGCATTATAATAAATCTCTGCTTATTATAATAGTCTAATTGATTCATTATGCATTTTTGTTTTGCACGATCCATATGACTATTAATTCAAAATATGGCTGGGTAAAAATAACTCTCTCATTTTTATCACTTTTTATGAAGGAATATCAATTCTTAAATTCAAAGAATCCATCTTTTAGTCAGTCAATTTTAGCTGATGAACGAACAGAACATTGTAGTGTACCTTTCTATTCAATAAATCACACTATGTTTCGCATTTTGTCAAAGTTTTACATTTCAAATTCTGTTTATTTTATTACCAAACTTAAACAATAAATACCATTTTGACTTTTTTAATCTCGCGTGTTGCTTCCTATTCTCATTATAGCTCCTCAGTTCAAGACTAAACTGAATACATTTTCTTCGTTTCTACTAATTTCTACTAATTATGTCTCATGTAATCACTCTAACTAAGAAAGCTTCAGAGCAATGTTACATTTATCTCATAAAAGTCATTCAATAAACTCATTAGACAATTAGAAAAATAACTCTAGCAAATAACTTTTTGCACTCTCACATATTCCTTATATGTACATTTCTTTTTCTGTATGTCTAACAATCTAAAAGTTTTTCTATCAACCTTTTAAACCATTAGCATTATGACTTCCTTATTATTAAAACTTCCTTGTGTTCGTATGCAACTTATTTTTAATCTTCAATACTTCTGTTTAGTTGACATATAATCTGACCTTATTTCTGATAGACTTCCAATCTAAGGATTACTTCTCTGTAATTTCTGTTCCTGTCCCTCCTCTGTTGATTTCATTGCTTTTACCCATCTATATCATGTCCACATAATCCATTACCAAGTGTGTTAATAGTTCTTCTGGTATACTGCCGTATGGCCTATTTTTGTCGCTGTTCTTTTATTAACTTTATTTTTGCCACAAATTTCACAAAACTTGTGCCTTTTTAATTTAAAATTCCTTTAATTTTAACTTAATTTTAATTAAATTTAAATTTAATATATTCTTATTCTTAATTAATTTTTCCTTATTGTTAACTTCCTTACCTTACTCCCCCCTTTGCGCACTGGTTTAATACCATTGCGCATTTGGATTGAGAATATTCAGAAGTATTGTTGGTTCAACATTCTATGCTTCATGTGAATGCCAAATATTTATTTTGACCCCCCTCTGGTGGCATTTAGATTGTTCAGAAGGGCCTGTTTGTACTGGATTTCAATAACTTCCTCTAAGTCTATAAACTTTCTATACTTTCTATCAAGCACTACTTGATATAACTTTAACAAATCAATTGCATATTGAATCAAATTATAATCTTATAAATTAAAATTGACATTGAATATTTGTTAATACCCAGTATTAATACTTGCTTTAATTTCAACTGTAGCCTTCAATTAATTAAGTAAACCCTTGTATTGACAAGTTTCATTTGAGTACCCATTAAGAATTATTTTAAAAGTTCTTTTTAGTTCTAATTTTCCCTTCATGAATTGTCTTAATTCCCACTGTACTATGTTAATTTCTTAAATTAATTGTTATCATTATTTTAGTTTCTTTTCTTAATTTGTCCTTATCTTTGTTTTAATATATTTTTCTCTTCAATTATTTTTGTTCTGGTGGGGTTATTATTAAGTTGCTACTGAATCTATTCAAGGGCTTTTGGGAAATTTGGTTGAAGTTGACTGTTGTTTGAGCTTGTACTCATCTCTGTTGAGTCTTTCTTCTTTGCACAGCTCCTTCCATTTCTGTGTTTCTGGTCAAGTTTGTCTTTTCTTCCATTCATGATTTGATCATTCTGTCGTTTTGTCAATCATTACATCTTTCACCAGGATGACTCTTGAGTCGTTCGTTGCAATGGATTCTTTTCTCTCATTGTCAGCATGTCATTGATCCCTCACTTCTGCTGTTGTGGGGGGTTGCTGAAGTCATTTGGTGTATTTTAAGTTGAGAGGCATGTCAGTCTGTTGACCATTTCTTCTGAAATTACACAGCACAGTTACTGGTTCTTTTTGTTAGACTCGTCCCAGAATATTTCCTGGAATTGAGCTGCTGCTATCTGTAAATTGAAGCTTAATTATTTTTGTTAGTGACAACAACATATAATTTCAATCATCTGCTCATCTGTCCCATTGTCCTTCTCGATGTTCCCTGTAGAAAGGTCATGTGGGCTGAGTGGTGTCCTGGCCCCTTTCAGGGCTTTCTGCTTTCATTAACAGCAGTGCTTTAATTCATATATTCCCCTTTGTTTTTCATACAGTTTGGCTTTTCATCATCATAATTGCAATATCTTTGCATTTTTCTCATAATAAATTTCCAATGTACTCTTACAATTAGTCAATTCAACTCAGTTATCTCTTTGTTTTGAGTTCCACTATCAGCACATTATTTATTAGGCATCTTGGACAATACTTAACCCACTTTGTTACAAGACAAAAGTTACAAGACAATATTTCATACTTTTGACAAAGATCAGCTCCATCTTGATATGCTGAAAAGAAAGGCAGATATGTTATGCTGCAAAGAAAGTCAGAGATGTTATGCACTGCGCAATTATGGCACTCGTTTTTCTATTTTTATTTTCTATTTTCTATTTTCTTTCTTTGTTTTTTTTTTTTTTTCCTATTGCCACTATAGTTCCAACCAGGAAATTTAACCAAATCCATCCATGGTCATTATTTTATTGGGCAGAATTTGCCCTGTGGGCCCACATATGAAATTTTAAATACAGCTGTATTGGCAAAATAATTGATTTGCCTTAGTGTCTCTTCATACACCATCTCTCACTTCATTCACACTCAGTCTCTCTCACACACGCTGGCCAGCATACATTCTTGCAGGTGTGCTCTAAATGCGGCATCTTATAATTTTAGCCACAAGGTCTGATCAGGTCAACACAACTAAACACTATTGAGAAGTGTCCATGATCATAAGGGTTAGTCAAACACCGTTGTTTCTTTTTACAAATTCTAATAGACTAAGTATTTTAGAATAATAGGCCTGCCAGTTGTAATTTTTCAAATGCATTTTTTCATTTGTTGTTCTGATTTTTTTCTATTCTTTTTGCTTTTTGCTCATGAGCTGCTTTAAGAAGAAATTTGGAGATCTCTGAATAATCTTGGATCCATGGCCAACAACATTTCCATCTCATTATCCCAGTTTTGACAGCATTTGTGATTTCATAATTCTGGACTTTTGGAGTCATTTTTTTTCCTCCAATCTATCTCTAAAAAATTATCAAAACAAAATGGAGTGACCAGTATCATTGTTTTGCAAACTATAATAATAATTCTTTGACATTTTTTCCCAAATTTTTTTTCATTCTTTGCTATAGAATATATATATATATATATTTTTTTTTTCTCATGCATTTAGGCCTATAGTTGTTTCATGTAATAGCCCTATACCAAATCCAGCCTCAGTTTGAACTATTTGGTCAGTTGAGCACCAACTCGTCTCTTTCAGTGTATTCTTTCTTTCTTTTTTATATGGCTGGACTTGAACCTACTGGAAAAGCAGAGAGGGTTAGTTTAGCAGAGAATATAAAGAATTGCTTATGAGACCAGTGAATAATCAGAATGAATAAAGTTAATCTAAAAATTAACTTAATTTGATGCAGTCTCTACACAGTGATCATCGGAGTTGCCACACCTGTGTTGCCCGTAAGGGAAGGATGTCGGTCAGTTCTTCTGTTTTTAGATTATCAGTCTGTTGAAGCTTCTTGGCTGTCACTCTGCATGTGTCGTCAGCCTGTCACTCAAAGGCTTGTAGACTGGAATATAGGCTCTGTTGTTTCTCTGCCCCTTCTCAGTTTGGGCTTTTGATAGATTTTGTCACAGTTTTGCATCTCAGGATTTTCCTCTTGTCCTCAGGAAAAAGTCTCCAGTGAAATAGTGAAAGTTTCACCTTTTCCAGCATTAAACAGTCTTTCTCCATGCTGAGTTTTCCAGAAAGTGGTCATCTTCAGGAGGGGAGCTGAACGCCCCTCACCCACTCTTCTTCTTCTCTCTGCAGTCGTCTCTTCGACCTTTCACCTCTTCCATTCGACACTGAAGCCATCTGAAACTTGAACACTCAGAGAGCTCCATAGATCAAATTAATCTTTATAAATATTTGTTATATTCTTTTTCCTAGTTTTTTTTATACTATATAATAATCACTGGTTGACAACAGCAGTTCTTCCATTCTATCTTTAGTAAGCAGTTCTTCGTTGCAGGAAAAAGCAAGCTATTTCTTAACTCTTTGCAATATCAGAATATAATCTAAATTTTGATTATCTGAGTATAATACAATTAAATAATTTTCCCTATCATAAAATCAGCCTTCAATCTTTCTCCTATATTTGCATGCTGTGCTCAAAATAATCTAACATGGTGAATACAATTTTTCCTCAGTCATTCCCAATTCCCATTTACTACAGTCCTAAGATTGCTGTAAATTATTTATGACTGTTGAAACTTGGTCACCCAATCTTGTTCACTTTTAGCACACTGCACAAGTTATTTTTCCTTAGCACAAACTTAATTTTCTACAATGGAATCATAATTCTTACTTTGTCTTCAGGGATAATGAGATACAAATTTTAGACGTCTTCAGATATAAGATGTAATATATTAAGCACGTGCATTTTTATTTCTCTTTATCTATTCATATATATAATTATATTTATTAATTAAATATATATTTTATACTTTAACTTATTTTATACTACAATAATCTGCAAGATTAATATCTTCAAACAATTGTTTTCTTTTACTTTTTTCCTTTATTCTACACATCATTTATACATTACTTGTCCCTCA
The DNA here is from genome assembly GCA_026230005.1 of Gila orcuttii. Taxonomy (NCBI): domain Eukaryota; kingdom Metazoa; phylum Chordata; class Actinopteri; order Cypriniformes; family Leuciscidae; genus Gila; species Gila orcuttii. The sequence goes on along the minus strand of JAPDVR010000002.1, from coordinate 25,069,595 downwards.
AGCTCATTCACACATTCAGTGCCCCCTATTTTTAACCCCAGTCACAGTCAAGCAGACAGGATCCCACATACACCCTTTACTCACACAACACATTGACAATACAATAACTTTAAACTATAAGTCCTCTGCGATTCACTTCCTCCGACACGACAGAGTCATATACTACATAGCTTTTCCGTACAGTCCCTTGTTAACCTATAACAAGGCGGTAACCAAAAGCTAAACTTATATGTGCAATATTCGCCATCCTTCCAGGCCCTCTTGGCGAAATCCACATAAAACTTACCCAGTCCTTTGTTAACCTTTAACAAGGCGGTAACATTAAACCAAACTTAATCTGTGCAAGTAACACAGAGTTCTGGTAACCTTTACCAGTATACTTAATGATACCCAATATCATCAAAATCTACAATAAATTGGTAACCTTTACCAGTTTCCTTAATGATACCCAATACCATTAAAATCTACAATAAATTGGTAACCTTTACCAGTTTCCTAAAATATTTACGTACGTATGATAAAACCTTTAACGGCACTTCAGCTGTACCAATATTCATACAATCTGCATCAGATTATATGAACACAGGCAAACACTAACGGGAGCTCCGCCGCGCTATAACACATTACTTGATATCGTCAACAACAATAGACACTTATTTCTAGAATCAAAGATCCTCTTTTCAATTTTTTAAGTTCTTTAAACTTGGAGAGGCATTTTAAAGGGTCTCACCACTCTGGCTCACTGGTGACAACACAAATATCTGCTCACCTCAAAGTACAGTGGCCACTGTTGTCTGTGTCGGTCACCAGTGTTGCCTTTCGTGGTTCCTTCAGCCTCAAAAACCAAAGTCCTGCCGGGGTCGCCAAATGAAGTGGTTTCAATTGTTCTGAAAAATAACTTCGCAGAGATCTTTGATGCCAGAAATAATTAGACTTTATTTTCGAACGCCGTTCCGTTCCATAGAACGGCGCTCTAACGCTCTGACCCTCCGGCCCACTGGCCCTCCGGCCTTCCAGCGCGCTCTAACAAAGCCGAGTGACTCCTGCAGGTTAATCACTCCAGAAGAGTCCTCAGCTCCTCACATATATGCCATTGATCCCTTCCAAAAATGGTCATACATTCTTATAGATATTTTGGGTAAATAGCTTGTACCATGTGACCTCTCAGAATAGAACTGACATTCAGGATCTTTTTTTACAGAAGGTCTTGCAGCTTTCAAAGTCACCTAGACAGAGAAATAATTGTGTATTCTTATAAGGCTAAATTACTTAGTTTCTAAATAATAAAATCTTCAACAGGAGCAGAGCGATCAGGGGAAATGTGTACAGGCGCCGCCTCGGCCCCCGCCTGCACCATGGCATCCAACCCCAGCATTTCCAGGCAATTTATGTGCCAGAAGGAATGATGGTCCTGTCATAGACCTCTCGTAAACTGGCCGTCCATGACCGGGCCCGTGAGGGAGGTGTCTGTCGAAACGGCTTTCCAGCATCATGACGTTCCCAGCACGGGACCTTGGGACAGGAATCAAGGTTTCTTCCACATATACCCCTTTTCCACCAAAGCAGTTTGAGTGCTGGTTTGAGTGCTGGTTCAGAGCCAGAGCCTAGTTTCATATCAGTTATTTGTCTTTCAACACCCAAAGCACCAGCTCTGAACCAGAAAAAGTGGTTTGTAAGTAGCACCAAAGCATTGCTGGTCTAGAGCGTTGCTTCAGGGGCTGGGGGCAGGGTTACCATGACCAACAAGACCAACAGAAACTTGTTGGTCGCAGACGGCATCTGCACGTAACCCTGATCATGCGGAATGGGTTCCCCCTCAGGGAAAACCCCTTGGTTTTCATCCACCACTACAGGGCCCTCATGTGCAGCAGGCCGGATGTAATCACGTTGGACGCCGCTGCAATGATCCCTGACACTCTCTTTTTTGAAAATGTTTTACAGAGATGGCCTGGCCTAGCTTTACCCTGGTCAGCCTGGATGGGCTCGATCTGTGCAGGCAACAGTTGTGTCCGCATCGTAACCAGTGAGTCCCCCACCACCCCCCAGGAATGTAGCTCTCTGGGCATGTGCCAACACACTTTCCTTTGTGTTGAGTCTCAACCCCAAGTTCTGGATGTGGGCAAAGACGACATCTCGATGCTAAACTGCCAGCTCCTGTGACTGGGCCAAAATAAGCCAGTTAATGTGATTTAGCACCCTGATACCCTTAAGCCTGCAATTGGTGAAAGTGTGAGGGGAGAGAGAGCTAGGCCGAATGGAAGAACCCGATATTGGAACGCTTTGCCCCCGAAAGCGAACCTCAGGAACTTCCTGTGAAATGGAAGGATGGAGACGTCGAAGTATGCGTCTTTTAGATCTATCGTGACAAACCAGTCCTCGGATCTGATTTGGTCATGATAATAGGAATCATGAGCATCTTGAACCTGAATCTCCTCAGAGACCGGTTCACGTGCCTTAGATCTAATATTGGACGCAACCCTCCATCCTTCATCGGAGCTATGAAGTACCGGCTGTAGAACCCGCACTCCCTGTCTGGTGGAGGAACATGTTCTATGACCTCCTTTACCAGCAGGGAGTGAACTTCCTGTTCCAACACTTGACCCTGCTGTGGGTCTACTGCAGTCCAGACCCGGAACTGCAGCCTGTACCCTGTTTCTACGGTGCGCAGGACCCATGGAGATATATTGGGGAGACATTGCCATGCCTCGACAAAATTCACCAAGGGAACCCTCGACTTTGGTGTCGAGTGGTTTGTGAGAGACCTTCACGATAACCTGAAGTAGAAGACCGGCAGGGAATAATTGAAAACAACTCTCGGTGTGCAGACATGAGCGCTGCCTGGCCGCAAGCCTTTGGGGCAGACACAGCAGCGTGCATTCGCTGGAAACCAATGTGTCCCAAGCGCATTTGGCGGCGGGATACAGACATCGATTCCTGAGGGCTCCACGAAGGAGCGAGATGCTCATAATGCACACAGGCAGCCCCCTCGAGAACTACCCATGCATGCTCTGCCAGCTTAGTCAGATGATTATTTCACCTATGTAAAAGAGTGAAATAATCATCAATAATCATCCTTTTTTACGTCCATTTACCTACGTCATCACGCAACGCCAATAGGATTGGATTAGTTTCATTCATACTTCAGACACGTTATGTTAAGAGGCGTTCCCCATAGTGTCCTCATCGACGCAGTGCGTGTTCCCTCGAAGGGAAACTATGCTTTCACTTTCCTTTAATCCCTTCCTATTCTAGCTTATGCTACTCTGAGCAATGTCTGAAACAATGTATTTTGAGCACTTCCTGTGTTTATTTGCCTCTCCATGATGGATCACTATACAATTTCAAAACTAAAAGATTTCATTGATTTAAAAGGATTTGAAAAAGAAGAGAACAGTTTAAATAAAGCAGAGTTAATGAGACATGCTCTGGGATTGATTTATTCCCTGTGCTATGAACTCCCCACACGGTAAACAGACTGCCCAAGCAAGATCGTCACACTCACCCTGTGCCAGCCAGCTAGCTATTCTCTATTCAACAGGGGGCATCTTCACATAACCCTGCTTGCTTAACCATCCACATTTTGCATAATTGGTATGTTGGAACAGAAAAACACAAGATGAATACAGTTTCTTCCAAGATTTCTCCACTTCCCTATGGAGCTCTGTAAGACATGGAAGGCTCATGGTGGAGGGACGATTATGGCCTGACAGAAATCAGGTGTCCTCAGGTGTCCTCAGGTGTCAGAATATTAGGACACGGAGGCACACACTTCCTGAAGCATTTCCTAGGATCCATTGTTTGATCGCCTTCACCACGCATTACAAAAAAAAAAAAAAAAAAAAAACGGCTCCTGAAGACAAAAAGCTGAAGATGTGTATTACAGGCGCCTTTTTTTGCGGGTGCTCCACTTGTGGTGTCATGGACTATTGCTAGCCAATAAGTTCGCGTGTTTATCACACGTGCTTCCCCATGCCCTTACGAAAAAAAAATATACTCCAAGTTCATTTTATGATCAAGTTCATTATACTAATATCAATGTGTACTTGTAGTAAAGTTGTAAGTGTACTATTTCAATACTGCTTGAAACTAAATTGGCCCACATTTAGTATATAAAATTATGTTTAAGTTTCTATAAGTGTAACAGTAGTAAACTTTAAGTACACTGCTAGGTTTCTCATTTGTAATGCATCTGTACTACAAGTGAACTTATAAGTATACTAGTTTACTATTTTAATACAAGTACATGTTTTAGTTTATGAAAACACACTGAAGTGCACTCTCAGTAAACTATTAGTTTAGTAGTTTATACTGCAAGTATACTTGTAAGATTTCTTTAAGTGAACACAACATTATACTTATAGTTTACTATTTATATATTATTTTTGCACTTGCAGTATACTATGTTCAAATGTTTTTTATACTTGAAAAATACCTTCAACTGTACTTTTATTTTAAAAACATTTTATTAGCTTCATGCATTCTTTTTTTCATCAACACTTGAATGTCGGTAAGTTTCATAAAGAAAGGCAACATTTTAAACAAAAAAGTTGTGAAAATCACATTTTTATCAGAGACTACGCCATGATCAGATTCAGGACGATGATAACACAGATGGAGTAGATCGAGTCCAACACAAGTTCAAGTTCAAGTTCATTTTATTTATATAGCACGTTTTATAACAGCCACCAACTGACCAAAGTGCTTTACAGAACTACAAAATTAAAAGACAATAATACCATGCATAACAGCACAGCACAGCGCAGATAAGTACAGCAAAGCTAAGAACAGCCTTAAACAGGAGTCACAAAAAACAGTGTCAGACTCATCAATAATAAACAGCAATGGCAGTATCAGACTTAGATAAATAGAAAAACAGCATCATACTCAAAGGAGCAATAATAAAATTAAAACAACCTTATTTATAGGCCAAAGAAAACAAGTGCGTTTTTAAAAGTGACTTAAAAGAGGTCACGGAAGGGGCTATCCTAACTTCTATGGGCAAATTGTTCCACAGCCGAGGCCCAGCCACAGAAAATGCTCGATCCCCTCTGCGTTTAAGTCTGGAGTGAGGGACCAATAACAGATTCTTGTCACCTGATCTCAGACTTCTTGATGGGGTATATAGTTGTAGCAGTTCAGATAGGTAGCTCGGTGCTTGGTTGCATAGAGATTTGTACACAAATAAAAGGATTTTAAAATCAATTCTGAAGTTAATGGGCAACCAATGAAGAGACCTCAGAATTGGGGTGATATGGTCACTTTTCCGACTATTTGAGAGGAATCTTGCAGCGGCATTTTGCACCAATTGAAGACGAGCAATTTGAGTTTTTGAGATACCGCAATTAGTGATGTGACATTTGAACCGAGGCGTCAGAGCTTGAGTAGAGAAAAAATGGGCGTGCCAGATGAAGCTGCGATTCGAAGCTTGTGTTGTTAACGTGAAAATCACGTGACTAATGACAAACGAGGCCTCGGTTTGTGTGGATACGTCATCGGTTCGGTCTGAGTGTCGCTTCCGGATAAAGGGGGTTCGAAACTCGCGCCACCTTCTGGGTGTTGCAGGAGTAGTAGACGCAGGAGTAGTAGTGTCAGAGTCAGAGAGTTAGAACTCTCATTGTCATTATTGTGTCATATATGTGTTAGCGCTGTATATTATTACGTCATATCAGGTTAGAATACTTATAGTATATTGTTATTATTAATTATAGTAGCTATATTATAGTCTTGATATATTATTTAGATAAGATTATTTGGATTGCTTTGGATTTGTGGATCTGGACTGGATCTGGACTTTTTGTTTTCGATTGCCCTTTTGGATTTGTTTGCTTTTTGCGACTCTTTCTTTTTCCTTGTAATGGAGCCAGCAAGAAAGAGGAGATCCTCCCCTGTCTGGGCTCAACAGAAGCATCAGTATCCTCATTTATATACCGGCACTGGCATTTTTATGTTCCCCTGCATCCTCTGTTCCTTGTGAAAGGATATTTTCCAAAGCTGGAGAGGTCTTGTCCAAGAAGAGGAATCGTCGAAACCCCAACACACTTGAAAAAAAATTGTTTCTCAATAAAAATCAATTCTAATCCTTCCTTCACCCACCCCAAATTGCAGTGTGTTCCTCCATATCCCCAGTCCCATAAGCACAACACTGCACTAAAACTAGTAACAGTTCACTGCGCAAACCCCCCAGAAACAATTCTTGACTTTTTCCACCCCAGACTATTCTGTTGCACTTTACTTTATTACACTCCCTCCACCATAAGCACTGCACTCAACACAGTGTCACTTTTGTTGTTCATACTTTCACTATCCAAACCATTTATGAATAATTAATTAACTGTGTGTTTGACAGTTGTCTCTGCACAAGTAAATTCAGACAGAGAAAGATACATATTTTATTTTATACCCAGGCAATGGACAAATGTCTGCTCAGGTCTTTTTTATTATTGCAAATGAAAGGTTACAGACATTTACAGTGAGAAGAAAAAAAGAAAAAAGAAAAAAAAACAGAGGAGAGGGGGGGGGGATTTATACAAACATCATAAGTCTGCTCAGGTCATTGGTTCAGAATTAATTAATTTGTCTGCTATTTCTTTGCACAGAAGCTAGGTGTCACTAGTGAGCAATGCTGAATGACGCTTCGAGTAATGAACCTTTGGGTGAAGCAATGGGCTGCGAGGTCTACACGTGTGGTGATAAAAGCATGAACAGCCATCTCCAGAGTTTTAGGATTAAGAAAAGGTTTGACTTTTGACAAAAGACGAAGTTGATAAAAGCTAGAGCTTATTACAGAGGAGATTTGTTTATCAAAATTTAAAGACTCATCCAGTAGAACGCCCAGGTTCCGAACACTTGAAGATCTAAAAGCCAATAGTCTGCCTAGGTCGAAGGTGGCAGCCTGGGGATTAACAGTGGACCCAAAAACAATTATCTCTGTTTTGTTTTCATTTAAAAATAAAAAATTTTGGTCCAGCCAAAATTTTACTTCATCTAGACAACCTAGTAATGATGAAAGGGCAGAGGGATCATTTCTCTTGATTGGAACATACATTTGAGTGTCGTCTGCATAACAGTGGAAAGATACCCCATGTCTTCTTAGAATGGTGCCCAGTGGTAACATGTAGAGAGAAAATAGAGAAGGCGATAAGATAGATCCTTGCGGAAGACCGCAGGTTAAATGCGCAACAGAAGAGGAGCAATTTCCTAACTTTACTTTGAAAGTTCGACCCGAGAGATAAGACTGGAACCACTGGAGGACGATACCTTTTAGCCCCACATCATACTCTTGTCTGGATATCAGGATAGAGTGGTCGACAGTATCAAAAGCTGCTGACAGATCCAGAAGAACAAGCTTCACCCCCAAAGCTTCACAGTCGTTTTTTTTCTTCATGGGTTACGCTTAATTTCATTTGGTAACATTAAGCAGTTTTGATTTACATGCTGTTTAATGTTTGATGATCACGTTATTTTACATTTGCGTGAGCAGTCTTCTATCACTTGTTTCATCTTCTCCTTCTCCTGTGTTTTGATCCAGAGATTCTGTACTAGAAGATGTGTCATAGCGCCCCCTACCATATAACAGTGAAAACATGGATAGCTGGAAAATTCAGTCAATGGTGGGGAAAGAGTAAAGTAAAATTTAAGTAAATTCCTATGTGCACTACCAGTGGACTAGCCTACACAAAAATTCAGATACGCAGAATTAGAAACATATCTGTTTTATATCAATATTCTAATCAATATTTTCAAACGACGTAAGTTTCATAAGACTGTATATGAAAAACGTCTCGGGTTATGACTATAACCCTTGTTCCCTGAGAAGGGAACGAGACACTGCGTCGAGAATCGACTCTTTGGGGACGCTCCCTTAGCGTGCGCCTCTGAAGTAAGAATGAAACTAATCCAATCCTGATTAGTGTTGCGTCGTGACGTAACATGTGACGGCATAACCGGATGCATAAAAGTGACGCCGACACACACACACATCAGCTCCGCGATGAAGCAAGACGCTCTAAGGCCTCGAGGGGCGTGGCAGGACGACGCAGTGTCTCGTTCCCTTCTCAGGGAACAAGGGTTATAGTCATAACCCGAGACGTTCCCTTTCGAGGGAACTCAACACTGCGTCGTGAATCGACTCTTTGGGGAACGAATGCCCACTAGGCCACGCACCGAAACAGGCCTGCCCAGGAGTGAAACTGATTTAGGCACTCAGCAGGACGAGAGCACACGTGAGCCAGGTGTACTGGGGAGGTGCAGACTATAGAACCGTACAAAAGTGTGTGGGGTAGCCCACCGGCTGCATCACAGATCTCCTTGATGGGAACTCCCGAAAGGAGGGCCCTAGAGGACGCCATGCCTCTAGTAGAATGAGCCCTAACGGCCAAAGGTGAAGGGAAATTCCGCACCTTGTAGGCCTACTTATGGTTTGTATAGCCGGGAGCCCCTAATAGGTGATCCAAACACACTACAGTAGGTCCGACCTCCTCCAAGAAGAGGACCTCTCAAGGTAATACTCGGAACTCTGACTGGCAGAGCAAGGTTCCTCTCCTTTTGCCGACACATGAGGTGGAGGATGAAATACTTGCAGGACCATGGACCTAGCCATGATAAATTGCACTTAAGGCACATAGCTGGGTCTCGGATGCAGGATGGCCTTAACTCCGCCGGGGGCACACCCCAAGCAAGCTGGCGATAATGCCAGGGCTTGGAGATCTCCCAGTCTCTTTAAAGAAATAGCTAAGAGAAAGGCTATCTTGAACGTGAGGTCCTAGGCGAAGCCAACTGGAGGTATTCGAAGGGAGCCAGGGATAGCCCTTCGAGAACCACCGCCAGGTCCCAGGGTGGAACCCTGGACCTGACTGTCGGTCTCATCCTCCAATACCATGGAGAAATAGTATGACCAGTTGGTGCCTCCCCAAAAGCCCAACATTTAGTGGTGCATGGAACGCCGCAATGGCAGCCACGTACACCCTACGTGTGGATGGGGAGAGAATCGCAGAGAAACGATCTTGAAGAAACTCCAGAACTGAAGCCATTGGGCAGTTAACTGGGTCTAACTCAAGTCCTCTACACCAAGTAGAAAAATATTCCACTTGAGGCCATATAATCTCCTAGTAGACGGAGCCCTAGAGATAAGTATGGTTTCGACCACCCCAGATGATAGACCAGCATCTAGGTACTGAGCCCCCTCAGAGGCCAGACCCACAATTTCCACAGCTCTGGATGAGGATGGAATATAGTGCCCTCCGCCTGAGACAACAGACCCCTCCTCTGAGGAATCTGCCATGGCGGAGCTATCAGGAGTGAAATTAAGTCTGAAAACCATACTCGGGCTGGCCAAAACAGGGCTATCAGAAGAAGACTGATGCCCTCCTGACGGACCCTCTCCAGGACTCCCGGGAGCAGAGCGATCGGGGGAAAAAGCGTACAGGCGAAGCCTCGGCCAGGCCTGTACCATGGCATCCAACCCCAGCGGGGCTGGAGGAGTGAGGGAGAACCAAAGTGGACAGTGGGATGGAAGTCCCTCGAGACGCAAACAGATCCACTTCCACTGGTCCAAACCTCTGCCATATAAACTCCACCACCTCTGGATGGAGTCTAAATTCCCCGGGCCTCAGCCCCTGCCTCGACAGGATGTCTGCTCCCTGATTCAGAACCCACGGGACATATATTGCTCTTATAGATAATATTTTCCCTTGGGGCCATAAAATGATCTGATGCGCCAATCTGGATAGAGGGCGCGATCTGAGTGTCCTTTGTTGGTTTAGATAAGCTACCACTGAGACGTGGTAACCTTTGATGTCTGTGAGGAAGCTCCTCAGAGCCCTGAACACAGCCAACATCTCTAGGCAATTTATATGCCAAGAATGATGATGGTCCTGCCACAGACCCCTGGCAAAGCGGCCGTCCGAGACCGCGCCCCAGCCAGCGAGGGAAGCGTCTGTCGAAACAGTTTCCCGGCGACATGACGCCCCTACCACTAGCCCTTGGGACAAGAACCAAGGTTTCTTCCATATTAATAGGGAACGAAGGCATCTGCGCGTAACCTTTATTATACGGTACGGATTCCCCTTGGGGAAAAAAAAACCCTTGGCTTTGAGCCACCACTGAAGGGGCCTCATGTGAAACAGACCCAAAGGAATTATGTTGGATGCCGCTGTTATGAGGCCCAGCAGTCCTTCAAATTGCTTTACAGTGATGGCCTGGCCTAGCTTTATCCCGGACACCGTGGCCAGGATGGATTCGATATGAGCGGGAGACATACGTGCCCGCATCGTAACCGAATTCTATACCACGCCCAGAAGAGTAGTCTTCTGAGCTGGGTCCAACACATTTTTCTTAGTGTTGAGCCTCAACCCCCGGTTCTGAATGTGGCCAAGGACGACATCTCGATGCCGAACTGCCATTTCTCGAGACTGGGCCAATATGAGCCAGTCGTCGATGTAATTCAGTATACGGATGCCCTGAAGCCTCAGTGGAACCAGAGCCGCATCCATACACTTTGTGAACGTGCGGGGAGAGAGTGCTAGGCCGAACGGAAGAACCCGATATTGGTATGCTTCGCCCCCGAGAGCAACCTCAGGAACCTCCTGTGACATGGAAGGATGGAGACATGAAATAAGCGTCTTTTAGATCCATCGTGACAAACCAGTCCTCGGATCTGATATGGCTCACGATAATGGGAATAGTAAGCATTTTGAACCTGAATCTCCTCAAAGAACGATTCAAAAGCCCTACATCTAAAATTGGCCTCAGTCCGCCATCCTTCTTTGGAACTATAAAGTACCGGCTGTAAAACCCAGACTCCCTGTCTGGTAAGGGAACACATTGTATGGCCCCTTAATTCCAGTAGAGTCTGTACCTCTTGTTCCATAACCCGAGCCTATTCTGGAATCACTGCAGTCGGTACCACCCCAGCAAACTAGGGAGGTCGGTGACCGAACTGCAATCTGTACCCATATTTTATAATATTTTATAATATACAGGACCCATATAGATATATTCGGAAGGCGTTGCCATTTTTCTACAAAATATACTAAGGGAACCAGCCCCTCGAGACTGGCCTCGGGTGTTTTCCGAGCACTATTCTCGACTTCCTGAAGCGGAGGACCGGCAGGAAAAAAGTCGATACAGATTTTGTGACCATAGTCAGTGCCCTGTTGCAAGCTTTTGGGGCTATATTTGCTCCTCACTTAGATCTTTAAGAAGATCGGCCTGGTACGCCTGCAAAATCGTATAGAGTGCAGGCACGCACCAGCCTGACCTTTTCTTTTCTAAATATTTTACCAAAGGAACCAGGCTCTCGAGCCTGGCTTCGGGTATTAATCGGGATCCGTTCTCGACCCCCTGAAGCGGGTTTCCGGCAGGGCTGGACCGAAAATGATTCTCGATTGGCGAACGCGAATGCTGCCTGGCCGCAAAAATGTGGGGCGGACAGTGCAGCCTGCGTTCGCTGGAAACCGATGTGTCCCGAAACGTTTTTAAACGGCGGAAGAGCAACATCGATTTCCTGCACCATATAAGCCCAGCCAACCAGTGCAGAGGTGTTCCCGCACGGTTTGTTGGGCAGCAGCCCACTGGGGCTTAAAGTGAAGATGCCGGATCAGGAGACAGATAGCTTGTCTTCTCTAAAGCTCCCTCCATCTGCGGCATCTTGCCATAACCCGACTCTCTCGCACCCACCACATTCGAATAAACATATAATGAATGTGGTGAGATACATAAAGAGTGGGGTTTTTCCCAGGATCTACACATATATATTTATATTTTTATAAAGATCTGGGAAAAACAGTAAGCCCTGGCTCTGAGGTTGTGAACGGTGCTGCAGGAATCTCTCGTCTAGTTCATTTTGACGGGGATCATCCTGCTTATTTTGTGGCCAGCTCATATATTTTATATATATATATATATATATATATATATATATATATATATATATGTTTATTTATATATTTATTTAGTCTGGCCACAGCACGCATCACAACCTCCACGAGCTCTACATAAGCAGAAACATAAGCCGGCGAGTGTGACTCATGTTGCTCGTTCCCTATGCTGAGCACATCTACTTCCTTATAAAAGATAGCTCGAGCACTGGGCACTCGTCACGGGCAGAAGAAGCCGCATCGCGGGCTTCTGCGTCGTGAACGAGTGTCATAGAATCTGCGGATGATGAGAGAAAAGGTGCCTCAGCAGTCTCGTTATCATCCGCGAGATCCTTCTGCGATCTCCACGATCTAAGCCGTCGCGCCGCCTCAATGGACGCGGGACCCGAACCGCGGGGATCGCGAGCCTGGCCATCATCAGGAAATAATATAGCCAAGCGGGAGCGCAGCACTCTAATAGGAAGTGCTTCACAGTGTGCACAGGCAGCCCTCTCGAGAGCTGACAGTGCGTGCTGCGCCCCTGAACAATACACAGACACACAGCTGATGCGTGTCCCCACCTGTGGCATATATATTATCTTGGGCAGGGGTGCACACACTTAGTGTATTGTTCACTCGCCATAATACAGAGCTTTGCACAGACAAACAACAACAAATAAGACAGACAGTTTCACAGAGAGCGCTTGCAGAAGAGCTAAAGCTGATGTGTGTGTGTGTCGGCGTCACTTTTATGCATCCGGTTATGCCGTCACATGTTACGTCACGAAGCAACACCAATCAGGATTGGATTAGTTTCATTCTTACTTCAGAGGCGCACGCTAAGGGAGCGTCCCCAAAGAGTCGATTCTCGACGCAGTGTTGAGTTCCCTCGAAAGGGAACTATGTAAAAAAAGTATATTTAATAGGCTACTCGATTAAAAGAGTTAACACAACTACAAGCCAAGTATACTTTGAATACTTAATCTTTTGATCGAGATTTAAAATTATACTTGAGTACAAGTAAACCAAATATACTTGGACTTTGGAAGTGTCGCCTTTAATCATAGGAGAGTCGCGAATGCAATGGCGTATTGTTGTGTTTAATGTAGAAATTAGTTATTCTAAAAATATACATGCATTTCTTTCATACTTTAGACTATATATAGTGAAATTCATTTATAAATATATATATAATTCAGAAAGTAAAAAAAAAGAAGCAGGAACGAACTATATACATATCCTATATCGGAAATTTACATCCAATAGTGTAAATCGCGGCAGCAGCTTCAGGTTGGTAGTCCAAGGCATTGTTGTTTATCTTTACTTCCGGGATTCTTCCCACCAGAGCCTCGCTTTCGATTTCAAAATGGCGGCTGCGTGAAATCAGCGTATAGCAGATGCGACGTCGAAGTTCCACTTTGAAAGGGTACATTGTAATATTCTTATTTAGTGCTCATGAAACATTCCTTGTCATTAACACGGTTGAGAACGGTTATGCTAATTAATGTTTTTGTGGAAACTGGAAACTTCGTTTTTTTTCAGGATCCTTTAATAAATAGAAATTTCAATAGAACATTGTATTTGAAATAGACATTTGTTGTAAGAATGTAAAAGTGTTTGTCACTTTTGATACATTTAATGTAAACCAACTAAACCAACAAAAACCTTTTCCAAAACTTCTACACCGGATTATTTTCTTACCATATGATTTGTGGGAACCTGATACCCGAATTTGTTTCTTTTTTTTTTTTTCACAACTCAATATAGTTGCTAGTGAAGGGCTTGTGAAGGGGGCACTCTTGTGGTCATCAGCCAATCACCATTGAAATTACATAATTTTCAGTTTCAGAGTGATTAGTCACATGATCAGGGCTGTGTTTCCCAAAAGCATCGTAAACCTAATTTTATCGTAGAGACCATCGGTGACAATTGTTATACAATCAACTTAGGCTTACAATGCTTTTGGGAAACACAGCCCTGGACAGTTCAGGGTAATTGGATCAAACATTCTAATGTTCCCATAAGCAAATGTGGTGTATCTGGTTAGCTTTCTCTGGGTTCAGTATTATAGATTTCCTTGACAGTACAGTACCTTCCCAGCAAACACATTTATGTTGTGACAACATCTGTGGCACGTTGAATTTCTGCTGTGGCAACGTCGCTGTCTACGGGCTCGTAATATTGTAACAACGTAGAATTGTAAAACGCGACAGGGCTGTAGCAATGTTGTTGCGCGACATTCAGCAACTGCGAGACGACGTTCTGACACATTTTTTTATGCTAGATATAGATATCCCCCATTAAGCATGATATGTTTTGAGGTTAATTTTTTAATTAGTCAGATGTTAGAAAATTATATACTTTTTAAATATTGTTTATCCTAATTATTATTTAATGGGCCAAACAGTAAATTAATTATAATCAACACCTGCAAGTGTACATTTTGAAGAGTAAGAATGACAGAAGGTTACGTTAACTTTATTAACCTCTTAGCCTTCATCAGTGCGCCGGCGCTCTGACGCGTTTTTTGTTTATTTAGTTCAAATTTACTATCAGATTTAATGTTATACCGTGACAAACTATACATGGTTAAAAAGATATAATACTCAAGATTCAGTATTTGACCACTATTGTATTCTGAGAAACTTATAGTGACAGTTATGTCTTAATTTGTGTCAGGAGTTATGAAATGAAAAAATGAGTCGATACCTTTAATATGAATTATGAGCGTCAACTGGTCCATTCATAAAAAACACTCCGTGCTGTCGTCATGACAGCGATTCACAAAACATCGTCCCTCAGGGCTTTAGCTCAAAAATGTGCAGACTTGGAGAAATATTGATATATTCTCATAGATTCACATCATATTTCTATAGACAGGAATAATATTTATTGAATTTATACCCAAATGCGTCGATGTAATCATTATGATCGCTTCTTACTGAGATGTGCTGTGTTTTCAATTCATACCAATAGCCTGAGGGCGCTATATGCACAATAACAGTCCAAATATTGCTCATGAAGAAGAAGCTTAGTCATGTGACATTCCAGTACGTCATTGATACAGAAAGTAGCTGACAGAGATCGCTGTAACATGCAGATAAAGATGTTTTGAAGACAATAAACATGATTGCAATGATATTTGAGTTACCTGTGTTCTTCAAGCCATGCCAGGTATTTCATAATAATAGATTATATTTATAATGTAATGCTAATCGATATAGATTTCATCATCGTGCAGAACACTATAAATAATACATTTTCTGTCGGACTTTTTTTAATCTGAAGCCAAATTAGATCACAGAAGATTATTTAAAACACTCGACCTGCGTTATAAAGTAAGTTTGGAGCACAAGCATAGTTTTAATCTCATAAATGGTCGTGTATTGATGGTGTGCTAAGCTAACATGCTAGCTAGCCCAGGTGCACCTGCCACTAGCAGTTATTGTTTTATGATTTTTTTCTAAATAGGAATGCTTACTGAAATGTTTCAGTGCATTTGATACCAGTTTCAAATATTTAGTGAGAACTTTGATAAAAGAAGTTAGAGTTTGAAACCCTATGAATAGCCTGTGAATAGCCAGTCGTTAGTAGCTATAATGCAGACAAAAGAGATGCATATTTAGAGCCATAACCAGTCTGGAGAGGTGTGAATGTGTGCAGGGGAGACTCACACTGAATGGGGCTCGTTTGCACCACAAAATAATAGAGACAATAGACTGAATAGATGATTGAGAAGATGACTAAACATCAGTTTGCATTTTAGAGTCTCATCAAAATAAAGTAATTTGACATGATCTTGAAAAACATTTAACTAAATACAGAGTTTTAGACTTATCATTTTCAGATTTTAAATATAAAATGGTCACACATATGGCTTTAGCTGCAGTGCATTTCTAGATTGCTCCAGGGCCAACTTCAATTTTATTTTCATGAAGATGTTTCATAAAAATAAATTTCTAATAACTTTACAAAACTTTGAAGCTATTTAAAAAAAAAAATTCATTATGACAATAATTAATTCTACATTTACAATAAACTACTAGGTGTCAGCTTTCAAATGAGATCATACTTGTGCTTTTAGTGCAAAGGGTTCATGAACTGTATCTGTTTAAGTTTGGGTATGCCATTTCTGGGGATTTTTCAAAAGTACCCTTGAACCTTAACAGGTTAAAACTGCAAATGGTAATCAAATTGCACTTCCAAAAGTCTGCCCTTCCGCCCACTGAAATTCAGTGGGGTGGTGTGGATTGCAGTCGACCCAGTGCAGGGTCGGGTATTGGAACAGGAAGTAAACTCCCTGCTGGTAAAGGAGCCCATAGAGCGTGTTCCTCCGCCAGACAGAGAGTCCGCGTTCTACACCCGCTACTTCATAGTTCCCAAGAAGGATGGGGGGTTGCGCCAATTTTATATCTAAGGCACTTGAATCGGTCTCTGAGGAGATTCAGGTTCAAAATGCTCACTATTCCCATCATCTTGAGTCAGATAAAATCTGAGGATTGGTATGTCACGATAGATCTAAGGGACGCATACCTCCACATATCCATCCTTCCATCTCACAGGAAGTTCCTGAGGTTCGCTTTTGGGGGCGAAGCATTCCAATATTGGGTTCTTCATCTTAACTCGCTCCCCTCGCACGCATACCAAATGCATGGATGCAGCTTTAGCTCCGCTGAGGCTTCAGGGTGTCAGGTTGCTAAATTATATTGACAACTGGCTTATTATGGCCCAGTCACAAGATCTGGCAGTTTGGCATCGAGATGTCTTTCTTGCCCACATCCAAAGCCTAGGGTTGAGACTCAACACGAAAAAAAAGCGTGTTGGCACATGCCCAGAGAACCACATTCCTGGGAGTGGTGTGGGACTCGGTCACGATGCGGGCACAATATTCTCCTGCACGGATCGAGCACAGGGGAAACTGTTATCTCTCAGAGTAATGCACTTCCCAGGGGACCAGAATCAGAGAGCAGACATCCTGCCAAGGCAGGGGCTGAGGCCCGGGGAATGGAGACTTCACACTGAGGTGGGCAAGAGGTTCGGCCCAGAGGAAGTGGATTTGTTCACGTCTCGAGGGACGTCCCACTGTCCACTGTGGTTTTCTCTCACCCATCCAGCCCCATTGGGGTTGGATGCCATGGGACAGATGTGGCCGAGGCTACGCCTGTACGCTTTTCCTCCGAACGCTCTGCTCCCGGGAATTCTGGAGATGGTTCGTCGAGACGGGATCAGCCTACTTCTAGTTGCCCCTTACTGGCCGGCCCGGGTATGGTTTTCAGGGCTGTCCTTGTCACCCTGCGTCTTTACGAAGGTCGCGGAGGTGGCCATTGCTCCCATGAGAGAGTGTGGTGTTCGCATCCTCAATAATCTCGACAAACTGGCTGATACTAGCTCAGTCTCAGGAGCAGTTGCTCCAGCACAGGGACCTGGTGCTTAGCCATCTCAGCCATAAAAGAGCAAACTCGCCCCCATGCAGAGGATCTCTTTTCTCGATATGGAGCTGACTCTGTCCACCAGACGGCATGCCTCACAGAGGAACGTGTCCGGTCAGTGTTGAACTGCTTGAATACTATCAAGAGCAGGACAGCGGTCCCACTGAAACCTTTTTATAGGCTCCTGGGGCATATGGCACCCGCAGCACCAGTAACGCCACTGGGTTTGCTTTATTTGAGGCCGCTTCAGCACTGGCTTCACGGCCGAGTCCCGAGATGGGCATGGCAGAGCGGCGCGCTCCGTGTGACAATCACCCCGGCCTGCCACCAAACCCTAAGCCCGTGGTCAGACTCCTCGTTTATCTGGCCAGAGTGCCCCTAGAACAAGTGTGCAGGCATGCTGTGGTCACCACAGATGGCTCCAACACCGGCTGGGGGCCACATACAACAAGCATGCAGTTGCGGGGATCAGGATGGGCCCCCAACTGCATTGGCACATCAACTACCTCGAGTTGTTAGCAGTACACCTTGCTCTGAGCCGCCTCAGAAAGCCGCTGCTCGGCTAGCATGTACTGGTCCGTACGGACCATACATTAACCACCAAGGTGGTCTGTGCTACCGCCGCCTGTCACAACTCTCCCGCCATCTCCTCCTATGGAGTCAGAAGCATCTGAGGTCGCTTTGTGACACTTATATCCCCGGCCTGATCAATCGTGCCACTGCCAAGCTCTCACAACAGCATGTGGCCCCGGGAGAGTGGAGAATCCATCCCCAGGCTGTCCAGCTACTATGGGACCTCTTCGGGGCCGCACAGGAAATACCTGTTTGCCTCTTTTGGTAGACGAATCGTGCCTTGAATATGTGCCAATGGTTCCTACCACTCCCTTTCGGGACCAGGTAGTGAACCTGCAAGCGCTGCCCCCGGAGGAGGCAGATCAAGCCCAGGCTTTTCTCTGTCCCGTTCGTGCTCTGCGCCAATGCATGGACAGAACGCCAAGCCTCAGGACCTCAGACCAGCTCTTCGTCTGTTACGAAGGCCAGCAGAAGGTAAAGGCTGTCTCCAAGCAGAAGTTGACCCACTGGATAATGGATGCCATCGTCTTGGTGTACCAATCCCAAAACGCACCATGCCCCCTTAGGTTGCGAGCCCACTCCACTCTGACTGTCACTTTTTCTTGGGTGCTTGTGCCTCGCTGACAGATATCTGTAGAGCTGCAGGCTGGGCGACACCAAACACGTTCGCTATGTTTTATAGCCTTTGTGTCGAGCCTGTAGCCTCCTGTGTGCTCTCTTCTCATAGCCAGTCAACACTGTAGGCCCCGCTCAAAGTGTCAGCTTGCTGCGCCATTCCCCTCCTATGGACCGGATATGTGCGCCATTTTTTGCTCCTGTTGAGTTCCTCCATACCCTCCGACAGTTGGACGCAGCGGAGCGTCCGACGCCAGGCCTAACACTCATATGCATTGGTGGAACCTGTGCTAGGCTGAGCCCCATATGTTGTGATCCCCACGCCGATCCCATATGTGTATTCTTCAACGGTACGGCTCCCTGCGGCGAGCCCGTGTTTTTCCCTTGGCAGATTACCAGTGTTGCCTGCCCTCTACATAGGCCGGAGCCACCCCAGTGACATTCCATATGTTGTACTGCCCAGTTATGCCCAGTCCATATGTGTAACTTCCACTTGATACCTCCCTGGCAGGATGTGGCTTCCGCAGTGCCCCCTTTCCACTGAAAGTGGAAGTGTTATTCAAGTCTGTCTGAGTGAGTCATGAGGAGCAGCAGTGAGACTTCCTTTGCCCTAATCCCTCTCCCATCTTCCACCTCGAGATGCGGGGGTATCATTGTAGAGATGGGTAGCATTTACTGCGAAGTGCGAATCGATCAAGCCACACTTATGCGCTCCGTATCATGAAACACATATTTAACATGCATATACCGCAGCCTTTGCAATCACTTTAACTGCAGCCCTAGATTAACCTCACACAAACAAGCACATAACAAACTCTTATATCACACAAACAAACTCTGTCTCACAAACATGCAAAACTGTATCGCACGCGTGCTACTGTGGTAAATGTATTCATCGTACAGAACGTCTCGGGTTACGTATGTAACCCTTGTTCCCTGAGAAAGGGAACGAGACACTGCGTCGGTGACGACACTAGGGGAACGCCCTTCAGCGTAGCGCGTCTGAATTTATGAATGAAACCGAATCCAATCCTATTGGCGTTGCGTGATGACGTAGCGTGTGACGGCATAAGCGGATGTATACAAAAGCACGCCGGCACACAGAAATGTCAGCTTTTGCTATGAAGCAAGTGCTCCAAGCGGGGTGAGGTGTGGCGAACCGACGCAGTGTCTCGTTCCCTTTCTCAGGGAACAAGGGTTACATACGTAACCCGAGACGTTCCCTTTCGAGGGAACTCGAACTGCGTCGGTGACGACACTAGGGGAACGAGATACCCACTATACCACAACGAACCCCGCTCATCCTAGTGTGAAGCTGTCTTCAGGCACAACTTAGGACGAAAGCACTCGTGCACCGGGTGTAGAGGGAAGGTCCAGACTGTAAAACCTCATGAATGTGTGTGGAGTGGCCCAGCCAGCCGCCTCACATATATCATGGATAGAACCCCTGAAAGGAGGGCTCTAGAGGCGCCATGCCTCTGGTGGAGTGAGCCCTCACGGCTATAGGTGAAGGCAAATTGCGCACCTGATAGGCCAGGGAAATAGTCTGAACGATCCAGTTGCTGATGGTCTGCTTAGAGGCGGGAAGCCCCTTCTTGGGCGATCCAAAACACACCAGCAACTGGTCCAACTTCCGCCATGAGGAGGACTTCTGGATGTAATACCGAAGTGCTCTGACAGGGCAGAGCAGATGAAGTCTCTCCTCATCCGCCGTCACATGAGGTGGAGGATGAAATGCCTGCAGAACCATAGGCGGTGCCACATTAGATGACACCTTGGGCAAATAGCCGGGCCTGGGATGTAAGATGGCCTTAATGTTGCCTGGAGCAAACTCCAAGCACCCATTGGAAATAGAGAGCGCCTGGAGATCTCCTACCCTCCTCAGAGAAGTAATGGCCAACAAAAAGACCACCTTAAACGAAAGGTTCTTGGCCTCAGCCGACTCCAATGGTTCGAAGGGGGCCTCGGCCAGCCCTTCGAGAACCACCGCCAGGTCCCAAGAGGGAACCCTGGTGCGAGTCGCAGGTCTCATCCTCCAGGCTCCACGGAGGAAACGTACGACCAGGTGATGCCTCCCCAGGGGACCATCACTCAGAGGAGCGTGGAAAGCCGCAATGGCAGCCACATAAACCTTGAGTGTGGGCGGGGTAAGCCCGGCAGAAAAGCGGTCTTGGAGAAACTCCAGCACTGAAGCCACTGGGCAGTGAACTGGGTCCAAAACACGCTCTCTGCACCAAATGGAAAAAACATTCCACTTAAGGCCGTATAACTTCCTCGTGGAGGGAGCTCTGGAAGTGAGTATAGTTTCAACCACTTCTGCTGACAGGCCGGCTTCTAGGTACTGTGCCCCCTCAGGGGCCAGACCCACAGTTTCCACAGCTCGGGCCGAGGGTGGAGAACTGAGCCCTCTGCCTGAGACAACAGGTCCCTCCTCAGAGGGATCTGCCATAGCGGGCCTGCCAGAAGCAGGATGATGTCCGAAAACCATACTCGGGCCGGCCAACACAGGGCTACTAATAGTAGGCTGACCCCGTCCCGACGGACCCTTTCCAGAACTGCTGGGAGCAGAGCGATTGGGGGAAAGGCGTACAAACGCAGCCTCGGCCACGTCTGCACGATAGCATCCAACCCCAGCGGGGCTGGATGAGAAAGGGAAAACCACAGTGGACAGTGTGTCGTCTCTCGAGACGCAAATAGGTCCACTTCCACTGGGCCAAACCTCTCGCATATTAACTCCACCACCTCGGGGTGGAGTCTCCATTCCCCGGGCCTCAGCCCCTGCCTCGACAGCATGTCTGCTCCCTGGTTCTGGTCCCCCGGGACATACATCGCCCTGAGAGACGACAGTCTCCGCTGGGACCACAGGAGGATCTGATGTGCCAGTCTGCACAGAGGGCGCGACCTCAGACCCCCCTGACGGTTTAGGTAAGATACCACCGACATGTTGTCGGATCTTACTAGGACATGGCGACCATGGAGGTCTGGCAGAAAGCTCCTCAGAGCCCGGAACACCGCCAACATTTCTAGGCAATTTATGTGCCAAGAGGAATGATGGTCCTGCC
Source organism: Gila orcuttii (assembly GCA_026230005.1). NCBI lineage: Eukaryota > Metazoa > Chordata > Actinopteri > Cypriniformes > Leuciscidae > Gila > Gila orcuttii. The sequence goes on along the minus strand of JAPDVR010000002.1, from coordinate 25,048,061 downwards.
AGAGACCTCTCATAAAGCGGCCGTCCATGACCGCGCCCCAGCCCGTGAGGGAGGCATCTGTCGAAACGGATACTCGGCGACATAATGCTCCCAACTTGGGACCTTGGGACAGGAACCAAGGTTTCTTCCACATTGAAAGGGAACGAAGGCACCTGCGCGTAACCCTTATCAAGCGGAACGGATTTCCCCTTGGGGAAAACCCCTTGGCTTTCAACCACCACTGCAGGGCTCTCATGTGTAGCAGGCCAGAAGGTATGACGCTGGACGCTGCTGCCATGAGACCTAACACCCTCTGGAAGTGTTTTACTGTGATGGTATGGCCTAGCTTCACCCTGGTTAGTGTGGTTAGAATGGACTCGATGCGTGCGGGAGACATGTGTGCCTGCATCGTCATTGAGTCCCATACCACCCCCAGGAACGTAGTTCGTTGGGCGGGTGTCAACACGCTCTTCTTTGTGTTGAGCCTCAACCCCAAGCGCTGAATGTGGCCAAGGACGACATCTCGATGCCGAACTGCCAACTCTCGAGACTGGGCCAGTATGAGCCAGTCGTCGATATAATTCAGCACGCGGATGCCCTGGAGCCTCAGTGGGGCCAGAGCTGCATCCATACACTTGGTGAACGTGCGAGGGGAGAGTGCTAGGCCGAATGGAAGAACCCGATATTGGTAAGCTTCGCCCCCGAAAGCAAACCTCAGGAACTTCCTGTGCGATGGAAGGATGGAGATGTGAAAATAGGCGTCTTTTAGATCTATCGTGACAAACCAATCCTCGGATTGGATCTGACTCACGATGGTGGGAATAGTGAGCATCTTGAACCTGAACCTCCTCAGAGACCGATTCAGATGCCTCAGATCTAAAATTGGACGCAACCCTCCATCCTTTTTTGGAACTATGAAGTACCGGCTGTAGAACCCGGACTCCCTGACTGGTGGGGGAACATGCTCTATGGCCCCTTTTCCCAGCAGCGAGTTGACTTCCTGTTCCAACACCAGACCCTGCTCTGGGTGCACTGCCGTCCGAACCACCCAGTTGAATTTTGGTGGGCGGACGCGGAACTGCAGTCTGTACCCAATTTCTACAGTGCGCAGGACCCATGGAGAAATATTCGTGAGGTTTTGCCATGCCTCTACGAAATTCACCAAAGGAACCAGCCCCTCGGGACTGGTGTCCAGTGTTTTGTGCGAGTCCTTGACGGCACCCTGAAGCGGATGACCGGCAGGGGAAAACCGACAACGACCCACCGTGTGCGAACCCAAACGCTGTTTGACTGCAGGCCTTCGGGGCAGAAAAAGCAGCGTGTGCTCGCTGGAAGCTGGCGTGACCCGAAGCGTCAGAGACGGCGGGATACCGACGCCAGCATCCTGAGGGCCCGAGGAGAGAGGGGACCTCGATCGCTCTCTCTCCGGGGGGGGGCGGCCCTTGGAGGTCTCACAGGAGTTAGGACCTCTTCCCTTTCGCCTTCCTGGCCTGAAAGGCTTTGGGCGAGAGCGCCGCCTAGAGTCCCAAGCTCAGCTTTTTTTTTTTTTTTTTTTGAGGGGGACCTCTAGAAGCGATACTCTCCTTCAGATGGTAGGCTGAATTAAAATATCTAACCAAGTTCTAAGTCAGATACAATTTTTAATTACTTTAACTCCTCGGAATTAAATGCAGCCATAACACTGGAATACTGTTTTATATTTAATTATACGATCCCGTAACCTACACGCTGCCTCGGCAAACGTGAGATTCGAGCCATTATAATTTGGCTTTCATCCTTGGAGAAGAAAGTCAACAGGCGCGAGACTGAAACACCTGACAGCGCACGGCTGTACGCGTCAAGATATTTCTCAATGAACACAGCCAGCACCCTCAGGAGCTGACTGTGAATGCCTCGCACCTAAACAGTATTATTTATCAGATCGCGTGTGTCCCTTTTATTGCAGACCCGTAACGCGTTGCCTTAACAAACGCGAGATTCGAGTAGTACACAAGATATTTGGCTTTCATCTCTCGAGAAGAAAGTCAACAGGCGCGAGGCTGAGATACCCGAAACGCACGTGTGCGGCGAGTTATTTCTCAATGAACACAGCCAGCACCCTCAGGAGCTGACTGTTCATGCCTCGTACTCACACAGCAAACTGCAAAGTAGACTCGTAACCTACATGCTGCCTCGGCAAACACGAGATCCGAGCTACTAGATTCTGTATTGCAACTGCAAGGCAACCTTAAATCTACGCGCTGCCTCGGCAAACGCGAGATTCCAGCCACAGAATCTTATTGCAAAATACACTCGTAATCTAAGCGCTGCCTCGGCAAACGCGAGATCCGAGCTACTAGATTCTGTATTGCAACTGCAAGGCAACCTTAAATCTACGCGCTGCCTCGGCAAACGCGAGATTCCAGCCACAGAATCTTATTGCAAAATACACTCGTAATCTAAGCGCTGCCTCGGCAAACGCGAGATCCGAGCTACTAGATTCTGTATTGCAACTGCAAGGCAAACCTTAAACCTACGCGCTGCCTCGGCAAACGCGAGATTCCAGCCACAGAATCTTATTGCAAAATACACTCGTAATCTAAGCGCTGCCTCGGCCAACGCGAGATCCGAGCTACTAGATTCTGTATTGCAACTGCAAGGCAAACCTTAAACCTACGCGCTGCCTCGGCAAACCCGAGATCCCAGCCACAGAATCTTATTGCAAGATACTTTAACAGGACATACAACACCAAATAGGACAGACTTGTTCACACATACACAGAGCGCTTGCTGAATAGCAAAAAGCTGACATTTCTGTGTGCCGGCGTGCTTTTGTATACATCCGCTTATGCCGTCACACGCTACGTCATCACGCAACGCCAATAGGATTGGATTCGGTTTCATTCATAAATTCAGACGCGCTACGCTGAAGGGCCTAGTGTCGTCACCGACGCAGTTCGAGTTCCCTCGAAAGGGAACGATTTTTTTGTAGCATGTGTGCAGTACAGCCCTGTATGTATGGAAATCTTGCAGGCATACAAGGTTGACCTGCTTCGAGACCTAGAAGAAGGCAAGGGGGTAGGCCCGGACTAGGGGTGTAACGGTTCAAATTACTCATGGTTTGGTTTGTATCACACATTTAGGGTCACGGTACGGTTCGGAATGTGCTTTGTTCAGGGAAAAAAGGGCTACAGTCAAAAATAAATAAATAAATAAATAAGAACAAATAATCTAACTACAAGCAACAGCACAAAGAAATGCACTGATCCAATACACTGATACTGTATACATGCGTTGTCTTTCTCGACTGTTTAAATTCACATAAGAAATAGGCTTAAATGAGTTTAGTTTAAACACATATAGTAACGTGTGCTGTTCGTGTCTCACCTGAATGTGTATCCATCAACAGAAACATAAATTAGCAGAACTCTGTCTGTCTGTTTTACGTGTTGCTATTTTCAACAAACCATTTTATTGATGCGTCGTCAGATTTAAGATAAACAATGATGCAAGTGCGTGCCAAACTATGGGTGTAGAGCAGTACGATTCGATTTTTTTTACAGAGAACCGTTACACTCCTAGCCCGGACACAATTAAAGAGCTGCGCTGGGCCACAGATTAGTCTCTCCAGGCCACCAAGGAGAGGCTTCTCTGGCTAAACCTTAAATAACTTAAATATAAAGGAAAGAGACAATTCCTTTTTGTTGGACACTTTCCCCTCCTGGCCTATACGGCGACGCTGTCTCCTCAGTTGTCGAGAGGTTCCAAAAAAGCAGGCAACGATCTGCTTCGTCTAAGAGGTCCTGACGCCATGAGTGATATCTATGTCCTATACATCCTCTATATCCAAAGTATAGTGAAAACACTCTTTATTAGCACAGTAACAAGATCAGCAGTTTAAGACAATAAATCCACAAATTATACAAGAACACTTTATTGATTATTCTAACACATGAAATTAATATCTAACACATAAAAAACATGCACACACACACAATCCGACGAGTCTCACAAATAATGAATTTTAAGAGAGTGAATTTATGAAATCCCAAGTTTCTAGCAATATATACATTTTAAAAGACCTGACCTGAACAAACCATCAATCATTAATTTAAGCCTTCTATCGTTTCTTAGACGGGGATATTACATTTATATCAATGCACCAGTTCAGCTAGAGTCTGGAGGCGCTACTTTCATTTGTTGCAGCTCTTTGAATGAGGATCCCGTTGGTTTGCTGCAAAGGGGCTTCCCAGGTTCACTGGTTCATCGAGGTCTTGTCGTGTCTGGAGTGACGTCTTTGGAAACCAAACGTGTTTTCTTGTGTTGGCTAATGAATGGAAGCAGAGTCTACAGTTTGAAGTTAAAGTTTGAGGTAGGCAAAGACTCAGAGGACTGCAAGAGTCATGGACTGCGGCTTAAACTTAACTTAGAAAACGAGACTCTCCACAGAAAAGAAACTAAGTGAAGAGAGTGAGACAAGAGTAGTTAGATGACTTGCATGATGCTGTTCAGTCTTAACCTCCATCTTCACTCATTTTACCAGTCTTAACCAGTCTTAATTTTCATCTGATCTCTTCATCTCATCTTCATCTTTGTTTTTAAACTCAGATGTTTGTCCAATACTTTGGAGATGTTTTGACTAATGAGACATTGTCTTTAGTTCAGGGTGTGACTATTTCTCCCTCCCTTATACAGTATAAATTACCTGTTATCTGATTAGTCACATGGTCTCTTAACTTTCCCGCTCTAGCAGGGTATGATTTAGCAGTAGCGGATGGTGGGTTTTAAAATAGAGGAGGCACACACAATTTTAGTGGTCTGATTTTTTAACTACTTTAAAATAGCTTTTTTGGGGGGTCACTTTATACCTGAATATTTATAGAAAACGACACAGACCTTAAGACAATATAAATATAGTTCACTCACCTAGTCACCAGCCAATTATCCCTCTGTCCTTTTAAATGTCCATGTTACGTGAAGACGGTCATTCGGTGAAGCTGATTGCTGTAGCATATCCAACTTAAGCATGGGGTCTGCCTTTTTTTTTATTTGTAGCTGTTATTTGAATGGTAGTACATTTGTTTTCTATCAAATATTCAATATCTCTACACTCCAGGTACATCAGCGGTAGCAGTTAAAACTATCACGTAATTTCTGTCTTGTCAATGATTGGTTGATATACCAAGGGAGGCTAGCGTCCTCTGCCAGGTTGCTTTTCTCAACACTCCTAATCGCTGCCCTCCCTTTCCTCTATCCCCTCACACTTGCACTTGGCAGATTCTGCACATTCTGGGAAGAAGTGTGCGGTGGTTACACTTAAAGAGGTGACATTACAAACAAGAAATACACATTCTGAGACATAAAATTGTGGGTAGGCTGTGCCTCCCTTGCCTCCCCTGACGAGCCACCTCTGTGATTTAGACATGCATTTTATGAGATTACAATACATTTTACACCGCTTTGATTCATACCATTATTACAGAAATGAGAAATCCTTCACACTGAGAGTAAAGAAGACACACCTCCAATAGACCCCTTTTCAGTTGGTAAACATGATGACCTTTTTATGTGGGCGAAGCTTAGGTGGAGGCAGCACGATCCCTCTGGCCGCTTCACTAACGCTAGTTTGCAAGTTTTGTTAGCTTGTTTTTTAACAATGACGGGAGAAAATCAGATTTTATCTTAATGTGCAAGGTCACTCACTGTCCACGACTGCGATTGTTATTTGCAAAAGTTAATTTTAACGGACGGAACCAGATTGGCCGACCCATACACGCACAGTCAATGGATGGACGATCTGACAGGATTAACGTTAACTCGGTTGAGTGGCCTGCCTTCTATACCTACCTGATAGAGAAACCGAGCGTGAAGACAAACTGAGGGCATATACTTCTTTAGATGCCTATAACTATGTGATGAATGGTCTTGACTTTTGGCAACGTTACATTGCGCGGTCCTGCCCAGCGCCAAGACCAGAAGACGACAATGTAAAGAGTGACATTACAGTGCAATTTTAATGATGTGAATATTTTCTAGAAAATTTTTTTTTTATGTAGTAAAATTATATTAATTAACTATGTATTTGATTATTCTTTCTTACCAGGTTCTTCAAAAAGTCTATCACAATCAATCACAACAATGTATACAATCATAGATGATTTTCAAAAAATCACAATAATTTAGAAAACATTATGCAATAAAATTTCAAATTGGATCCTGTAGGTGATTATTGCACCCAGAAACACAACAACATGACATTTAATAAAAATAATAATAATTAGTAATAATATTACTTATTATGTAGCTGAATCTGTGCTGGTTTGTATTGGCCGCCTCCAGATTTCACTTTGTTTTGCCTCCAGCTAACGCCGTGACGTAATTGTGACGTCGGCACAAAAGGGGTCTATAAACCATTCGACAGTTGTGTGATCTAAGCATAATTGCCGTTCACACAGAACGGATTTTCTGCCCTGCTTTTCCGTTGTTTTCTATGTAAACAAGTATAAGTATAAATACAATAGAGAAAGAAAGTGCTAGACGGACATCTTTCGCCATTCCACTTGTGTCTCACAACAGAGAGCTGCATGTTTATAATATATCCATGTAATAATGCTGCACTGTCTTTGTCATTCTTAAATAAACTTTTTATTTTAAATTATTAATAATATCCACTTCTGATAATCCCAGGTTTATTATGATCATGCTGGTTTGTTTACGCGTTACACTCGTGGCTACAAGAAAGAGATATTGATCTCGAGATGTGGTCACGACATAACGATGTCATTCATAAATGACAAAAAGATATGCAAAAAGTGCTGCACGGAGTGTAACGTCAGTATCTCAGTGCTCTTGGGTGTAGGGATGGTTCCAGTCGATTAATTAATTTTAGAAAAATATAAAAAGCCTTTATTTTCTCATGGCTTAGATTTTAAAAACAGGTGACCTATTTGTTGCAGCCAATAAGCCTTCATCAGGGTAACCCTTTTTCGTGTTGCAGTTCAGAGCTTCCTTAAAGGGGTCATATAATGGTACATGCACTTTTACAAGTTGATTATACTGAAATGTGTGTTGGCAGTGCCTGTACACAACCATCATATAATGATAAAAATCCATCCAGTGTTTTTGTTTTAATCTCCTTTTGTTTTAATATATTTTCCCCTGCCTCAAATTGAGCCGTTCGAATTTGTGACGTCAATAAAACGGACGCCCCTCCCACGATTGTTAATTGACAGTAGCGTTTCTATGGTTTCAACACAGACCCGCCCTGAGCGAGCTGTCATCATAGTCCGCCATTGTTGATACACTGGAGCACAATGGCGTCTAAGCGATTGTGGTATTCTGTTCTTGGGTGTAATAATAAACACAGCAGTCATTTTAATGTTCCTAAATTCGAACCGCTGAAGACGCAGTGGCTGAGTTTTATTTTTGAAGGGAATATTCCCAACGATCTACGTAAATGCTTTTATGTTTGCGCTAATCATTTCTCACCAGACTGCTTTATAAACGAGCGTCAGTGTAAATATGGTTTTGCTAAGAAGCTGGTCCTGAAAAAAGAATCGGTACCAACTATTCGTGTTCCTGCTGCACCTCCAGAAGAAGTGAGTGTAACGTTTTATTAACCTTTAAATATTAATCTTTGCAAATCGCTTGCACGCTTCACGATGAATGAGGCTAATGTTTACACTCAGGGTATATTGCGGCATGTTTTCTCTGTAACGTTACGACGTTCTCAATATAATTAATAATCCCACGTTTATAATGAACAACACGTTATGGTTAATGTTTCAGCACTGACAGTTGTACCTAACACTGAGATAATGTTACGCATCACTGACAAGCCTACATTTACCAAAAAAAGGTTTTTCAACATCAATCTGTCAATGAACTAACCTATACATCAGTAAACACATAGCGTCTGTATCTCACTACTCTAAGTTACCCTGCCAGTACATAACTTACAAAAATAGATCAAAGTGACATTATGTTAACCAACCATTCAGAAACGTCCTGTTCGAGCCTTAATTGTCGAACTTCTTCGGGGCCGTCATCTTGTTCCGGGTCCGACTCCGGTTCAAATTGGTGTGGTAGAACAAATGTTTCCTCAGAGACTCCCGCTGCCACTCTTGTTGCAAAATATACCCTCAACTGTTGTCAAGGCAACACTTCACGTGCGTGGTGTCAAAACGCCCCAAAGAACAGAGGGGCTGAGTGAGCAAAGCTCATTATCATTTAAAGGCATATATATTACATATATATATACAAAAATATTAAAATATATTGCTAATATAGATTAAAATATCTTTATATAAATATGTTTCTATAAGCTTTAATAATTGTATATTTATTTACCTGAATTCACCCTATATATGGGAAGGAGTATTTTGTGGATTGTGAATTTGAGCACTAATAATTCAACAGCTGTTGTAAAGGTTATGCCTATGCCCAGCATCCTTCTTTGATCCAATTTGCTTTGACAGGAACAGAAATGGCATAGCAGAACTGACTGATTTAGATCATAAGTGGATCTAAAATTGGAAAGACATATATATAAATGGGGTACTGCTACAAGAAATAAAACTGTGCATTTATAATGATGGCTTGAACTTGAACATTGTGATTTAAAAAAAAATGAAATGTGAGTCCCCCTTCTCAGTCTGTCCTTCTCTGACTATCTGTCCAATTCACTCTGCACACAGTGCCAAACAGTGCATGGTGTTTTAATTCTGAATTAATCCTCTTTCCTCAGGGACCTGTGTGTGATTCAATGGTTCAATGCTACTGTTCTCTGTTCTCCTGTACAAGTACCAGAGTCAAATATCAATGTTTGCACTGACATTTACATATGTATTGACCCATAACACTGTTCAACAGTTATGTTGTACATAAATATGTTATGATTTCTTTTTTCTCAAGCATTTCTAAACACAGAAACACAAACATTCCTGAACAACAGTTTTTTTTAGTATATGTCTATTTTTAGTCTATTAAGTCTGTTATTTTCTGTGAATCCATCAGGGACTGCTGGGATAGCTTCCTGGAATTATGTCTTGAGTAGAGTTGTAAAGATTCAGAGGATGTTGTCTGTTTTGAACCTCTTTTCACAGCCCATCTCTCCTTGAGCAGCTCTGCTTAGATATGAGGCAACATAAAATTTGTGGAGAGAAAAAGGGTGTAAAATACAATAGCCTCACAAAATTTCATTCTGATCACCATGTAGGCTGGAGGCATACATTTTTACAATCTCATTAGCACTTTAAGAATGGCTGAAACTCATTGCAAGATTGGGGAAGGCACTTGTAAGACAGATGTATCTCTGTAACAGTGAATAGGTCTAAGAAGCTTCTATGATTCAAATCCCCCCTGTTCAACCCATAAAACACAAGGAGGTCAGGCCCAATAGAGCTTGCTAGTCACAGAGGGGAGCTCACACATGCGGTGACTTGGCTATTATATTATTCTCATTCTCAATGTACCATCTTCCATTATTTTTATTTTTTTTAAATACACACCATGGTGCTTCTAGTTCCACTACTGTTCGGCGTGACTTGCAATTGTATTTTCCATTTATTTTTTGCCACAGTTTGTGTTTTTAGAGTACTACAGTATATTTCCTAGCACAGCATGCGTATTGTCTAGCCATCCCAACAGATAAAATTGGTTTCCCATGAACATAGAGCAAAACTTAACATTAAAGACATTTGAACGTACCATATTCAATTCAATTCAATTCAAATTTATTTGTATAGCGCTTTTCACAATACATATTGTTTCAAAGCAGCTTTACAGAAAGTGCATTTCAGAAATGTACGTAAAAAATACAGTTAGTTAATCATCATGTATTAATTTAGGGCATAACATATCGCCGGCGTTGAGTCGTCTCTTCACAGGCGTCGAGTCGTCTCATCGCAGGTGTTGGGGACTCTGAAGTCTCCGTGAGAGGCTGGATACAGACTGTAGCTGAAGAACGCTATTTACCTCGGGACTAGCATCCCGAGATAACAGCAGAAAAGCAGATGGGAAATAATTAGCGTAGCTGCTGTTCATAATATTAATGCATTCGATCTGATTCAACAGTAGTATAAGAGGCAAGGATTATGTGAATGCTTGGCTGAAGAGATGCGTCTTTAATCTAGTTTTGAACTGGGAGAGCGAGTCTGAGCAACGAACGGTATCAGGAAGGCTATTCCAGAGTTTAGGAGCTAAATGCGAGAACGCCCTCCCTCCTTTAGTGGATCTGGATATCCTAGGAATGACCAGAAGCCTCGAATTTAGGGATCTTAAAGAATGCAATGGATTGTAGGGCGATAGAAGGTCCATTAAATATACAGGAGCTAGACCATTTAGGGCTTTATACGTCAGTAATAGTACTTTGTAATTGATACGGAACTTAATAGGTAACCAGTGCAGAGATGATAAAATTGGTGTTATATGATCATATTTTCTTGACCTAGTAAGAACTCTAGCAGCTGCATTTTGCACTAACTGTAGCTTGTTTGAGGATGTAGGACAACCAGCTAATAAAGCGTTACAGTAATCTAGTCTTGAGGTCATGAATGCATGAACTAACTTTTCTGCATCAGAAACAGATAGCATGTTACGTAGCTTAGCAATATTTCTAAGGTGGAAAAAGGCTGTTCTTGTAACATATGAAATATGATTTTCGAAAGACAAGTTGCGGTCTAGTATAACACCCAGGTCTTTTACTGTAGTGGATAAAGTAACTGGACATCCTTCTAAATTAAAGTTGTATTGTACGAGGTTTTGTGGGTAGTTTTTTGGACCAATAAGTAATACTTCCGTTTTATCTGAATTTAATAGCAGGAAATTACACGTCATCCAGCATTTTATATCTTTAAGACACTCTGTCAATTTAGATAAGTTAGTGTTTTCATCTGGTCTTGATGAAATATATAATTGAGTGTCATCAGCATAACAGTGGAAATTAATTCCATGTTTTCTTATAATATTACCCAGTGGCAGCATATATATTGAGAATAGCGGAGGGCCTAACACCGATCCTTGCGGCACTCCATAGTCTACTGACGTTATCTTCGATTTTTCCCCATTTAAACAGACAAAATGGTAACGGTCTGATAAGTACGATCTAAACCAGCTTAATGCCTGTCCCTGAACACCAGTGTAGTTTTGTAGTCGATCCAAGAGTATTTTATGATCTATAGTGTCGAACGCAGCGCTAAGATCGAGTAGAACTAGTATTGAGATACAGCCTTGGTCAGAAGCTAAAAGTAAATCATTTGTAACTATTTGTAATCATTTTAACTAGCGCAGTTTCTGTGCTATGATGCGGTCTGAATCCTGACTGAAATTTTTCATAGATATCATTTTCTTGCAAGAAAGAGCACAATTGAGCGGACACAATTTTTTCTAGTATTTTAGATATAAATGGAAGATTTGAAATGGGTCTGTAATTTGCTAAGTTATTTTGATCTAATTGTGGTTTCTTAATAATAGGTTTTATTACTGCCAGCTTAAATATTTTTGGAACATGACCTAAAGATAAAGACGAGTTAATAATATTGAGAAGAGGCTCTTCCACTACAGGTAACACTTCTTTCAGTAGTTTAGTGGGTATTGGGTCTAATAAACAAGTGTTGTTGGTTTCGCTGCAAAGATAAGTTTATTTAGCTCTTCCTGTCCTATAGTTGTAAAGCGGTGTAGTTGTTCTTGAGGGGCGATAATTGTGGCTGAATCATAAGACACCATAGAGGATTGTACATTTACAATTGTATTTCGGATGCTTTCTATTTTCTCATTGAAGTAATTCATAAAATCATTACAACTATACTGTAACGGAATATTTTGCTCTGGTGATGTCTGTTTATTTGTTAGTCTAGCCACGGTGTTAAATAAAAACCTTGGATTATTTTGGTTATTTTCTATTAGTTTGCGGAGATGCTCAGCCCTGGCTGCTTTTAGAGCCTTTTTATAACGTGACATACTGTCTTTCCACGCGATTCTAAAGACCTCTAAATTAGTTTGTTTCCATTTACGCTCTAAGTTACGAGTTTCTCTCTTGATAACATGTGTAGTACTATTGTACCATGGTGCTTTAGTTTTCTCTCTAACCTTTTTTAATCTAATTGGTGCAACAATATCTAATGTACTAGAGAAAATGGTGCTCAAACTGCTAGTCATTTCCTCTAGTTCATCTGTTTGTTGGGGTTCACTGAGCAGCTGAGATAGATCAGGTAAGCTATTTGTGAATCTATCTATAGTGGTTGGAACGATTGTTCTGCCTGGTCGATAACGTGGCGCAACATGGCAAATTTCAGCAGTACGTAATATGCACGTTACCATACAATGATCAGTGAGATCGTCACTTTGCGCTATAATATCTATATCGGTTGGATTGGTTCCATATGATATAATTAAATCTAGTGTATGATTTAGACGATGAGTGGGACCACTGACGTTTTGCTTGACCCCAAATGAGTTTAATAAATCTGTAAACGCAGCCCCTAACGCATCATTTGTGTTATCTACGTGTATGTTAAAATCTCCAACAATTATTGCTTTATCAGCATTGACCAATATATCTGAGAGAAAGTCTGCAAACTCTTTTAGGAAATCAGCATAGGGCCCTGGAGGTCTATATACGGTCGCCAAGGCTAGAGATAATAGGGATTTCTTTCTTACATCTAAGAGCGTAACATTTAGCACAAGTACTTCGAACGAATTAAACCTGTGACCTGTTTTCTGAGTAACATTAAGGATATCTCTATAGATTGTTGCAACACCACCGCCACGACCGATCGGACGGGGCTCATGCTTATAACAGTATCCTGGTGGAGTAGACTCATTTAGACCGAAATAATCATTTGGTTTAAGCCAGGTTTCAGTATGGCACAGAACATCGAAATTATTATCTGTGACCATTTCATTTACAATAACCGCCTTAGGTGTGAGCGATCTAATGTTTAGAAGACCTAGTTTTAGAAATTCTTTTTGTTCACTGAGATTTAGATTTTCTGGTTTAATTACAATAAGATTTTTCCTAGATCCTAAACTAGATTTATTGTTTGGCCTCACTAGACGAGGAATAGACACAGTTTCTATATAATGTTCTACACTACTTGTATCAATTAAGTTGGGACAGCAGAGATTGTGATTTGGACTTTGACTTACTAGTCAGATGGTGTGTAACGTCTTGGAGATGTTGTCCGACAGAACAGCCGCTCCGACTCTGCTGGGGTGCAGGCCATCAGCACGGTAGAGCCTAGGTCGCTCCCAGAACAGATTCCAATTATTTACAAAGAGCAGTTTCTGTTCATTACACCATAATATTAACCATTCATTTAGAGCAAATAGTCTACTGAACCTTTCTTGTCCTAGTCGGTACGTGGGAAGCGGTCCAGACACGATGATCGTTGCCTCAGGCGCTGTGCTGCATACCGTCTCGATCAGGCTCCTGTAGTCCTTCTTCAGAACCTCCGTCTGCCGCAGCCGGATGTCGTTCGTTCCCGCGTGCAGCACCACAGCTCCGACGCGCTCGTCACCGTTCAGGATCTCGGGAACATGTGCAGCGACATCTAGAACACGAGCACCAGGAAAGCAGTGAGTGCGCACATTACCCTTACCTGAGGTAGCGCGGACATGACGGACGATGGAACTGCCGATGATCACGGCGTTGTCACGTTCCGACTCGCGAAGAGGGGAGAAGCGGTTCCGGGTGGAGATCTCGAAGACCGGGAGGGTTGGAGAGGTTCTTGGTCTGGTCCTGGCTCGTGTCTTCCGCTGAGGGATCACCCAGGGTCCATGGCTTTGTGTCGGTGCCGGAGTGAATGAAGCCAGAGATGATCGCGTCCTCCTGGGCAGAGAAACGCACGGAGTAGACGAAGTCGGAGTCAAAAAGTTACTAACCACTGACTTGTGAGCATCGGCGCGTGATGTTTCAGAAATATAATACAGAAACACACCACATTTCTTTCACGGTTTGGGTTTTGTTTCTTGTACTTGTCATTGTCATATTTCTGTGATTCCCTGATTGTCATGTGATCCTGCCATGTGTCTTGTCATTTGTTAATTGTCTGATTGTTCACAGGTGTCCCTTTAGTCTGTGTATTTAAGCCCTCGTGTTTGCCCTGTGCCTTTGTCTAGTATTGAATGTTTCCGGTCGTTGTTCTTGTTTCTGTTCCATGCCTTTGTTTTATGTTTGATTATGTTTTGAATTAAAGTTGCATTTGTGTTCTCAACCAGCTTGCCTCCAGGACTTATCATAACAATTTCAAAGAATTAGGATTAGAAATTTGGTTACTTTTGGATGTACATTTCATCGCAAAGAATTTTTTGTGCTTTTTATTTGTGAACATATTTACCTGGATTTGTCGCTTCTATATTTGTATTTGTCATTTAAATTTATATACCTTAACCTTGGGCTTTTATAGAACCATATAACATTATTATGAATCACAACAATTATGCCATTCAGGATTTTTTTTTTATACACATACATTTTTACACAGCATGACTGCATAGAATTTAATGTGTGTTTGTTTGTTGTGCTCAATTGTCACTTAACATCAATAGCCGCATTTCCACTGCCGGGCCAGGGCCGGGCCAGGGCTAACAGCGAGCCGAGCCGAGCCAGTGGCCTCGAGCCTCAAGCACCGGGCTTGCGTTTCCACTGCCGGGCCAGTTACTGTAGCCCCGCAGCGCTGCCCTAAACCCCACCCCTAACACGCCTTTCTGGATCAAACGTCATACAACCCAACCCATTTCAGCGGGTATTATGAATTTATTTATTTTTTAAGTTAGGAAGATAGCATGTATATTAACTCACGGCCGTGGCTGCAATAGTGTCCCGACTTGTCTCGCGAGTCGCCACTAACAGAGGGGCGGTGACCCAGCACACCGATGGTGACCCAGCACACCGTCCATCAAGTCGAACCATGGAAAGTTCCTTCTCTGAGCTCCGCTTTGTCCATTGTGAGTTTTAATCGCCTTGTACAATACTGCGCCCGCAACTTTTTTTTTTTTCCTGAACTTGAAGCGTTGCTCGCTGAATGCTTAGCTTAGAAAGTTCTGCATCGATGTATTTTATAACGTCCTCGTTTCTTCACACGCCATCAAATTGACGTTGTATATAGACCAATACAGTCACATGTCTGTCCTGTCTTTGTGATAAACATGAGTGTTTGTTATGTTGGGCCATGTGCTCTTGTCATTGTCTGGTCCCTCCCCCTTGTTATCTGATTATTGGTTTATTCGTCCCACCTGTTATCCTCGTTACCCTCCTTATTTGCCTTCCTATTTAATCTACCAGTGTTTGCTGTCCTGTGCTTGTACGTTGTTTATTGTTTCGGTGTTGTCGGGTGGAGTTCTGTACCGGTCCTGTTTTGCCATGTCTGTGTTGGATTTAGTTCTGAAATCATTGGATTCTTTTGTTGGTTTGTTTAGTTTATGTTTTCTTTATTAAACCTCATCAATTCACTCCGCACTTGAATCCTTTCTTCCATTCTCCACAACCCACCGTGACAAATACAGGCGATTCTCCATTTCGAGCAGCGATTATTTTGCGCAATATAAAAAAAGTGAAATGTACATCTTGCTTCAGATCATAACTTTCCAAACCACAGATAAACTCCGCCTTTTACCTTGACCACGCCTCTAGCCCGAGCTGCCCTGCTTTGGCCCAAGGTATTTGACGGGCCAGAAATCCTGGCCGTTGGCCCTGAGAAAGCCCTGCTCAAGCACCGGAAGTGACAGTGGAAACGCGACTGGCCCTGGCACGCACTAGCACGGCTCGGCCCTGGCCCGGCAGTGGAAACGCGGCTATTGGCTTACTGAAATTTGAATCTGAAATTTATTTATAAAAACATAAAGTATAAAAACAATTGAGAGTGTCCCTTATTTTCCCTGACTGAAGTTGCCAACCATCCTGACAAGATGAAAGTGATGACATGACAAAGTAAGCCTCTGTAATTATATTGAACCTTTGACCTCTTAATGTTAACATGCTGTGATATGTGTATATCATTGTTGTGATTCATCAGTATTGGTCATTATATTTTATTCCATTTTCTTTCGCATTAAAGCAATTCCCTTCACAATCTTAATATCTTACAGGCAAGCAATCTTATAACAAAGTGCTGGAGTTTGCTTTACATTTACAGTGTCTCTGGATAATTTCACATTGAGCTTTGCTAAAAAAGCTCAATGTGAAATTATCCAGAGACACTGTAAAAGTACAGACTGAGGTAAGCCATTAGCAGTATTTTCTGGCAGACTGGCACTATATGGGACACATGTGCCTGACTGCACTGTCAATGCTTATTTTAGCTTTTAGCAAATCCTGTATTTATCATCCTGTTAGAAATTAGAGTAGGAGTTTCATTCGCACAATGCTAATATAATAAATGGTATTTCTGAAATCAAATCAGGGAACGTCTGCACCTCAGAAATCACATCTGGGAAATTTTTTGAGTTTCAGCAGTTTTCATCTAGAAGTCAAGCAAACACTACTTTAAAACTGGTAGTCTATTTGTGTGTCAGTATTGGATGCTTTTAAGGATCACTGAAATACTAAATTCTGATCAGTCAATGTTTGCAAATATTTTTCATTGAATTAATTATAATTTCAACTCAAATCATTATTTCCTGTAAATTATTTATCTGGTAAATTGCCAAGAAAGGATAACCTACAGCAAGCCATTCATTACCCCTTCAGGATGATGCAAAATCCCCTATTCATCCTGTTGGAGTATATTTTGTGATAATGACTAACTGAGTGTAGATTATCACTTACTTAATAAGAGGCAAGCGATTTGTTATGCCTGATGAGAAGTAAAATCGCAATTTAATAATACATTGTAATTTTGGCCGAATAAAACACCTAATTATGAATTAATTTCAGAGCAGAAATTAATAACGTTAAAGAAACCAGTTTTGGCTCACAATGCTTTTCATTAACATAAATCCTTACTGCAATCTCAAGCAAGATTACAGGCAAGGATTTTATGCATCGCACATGCTCTGTGTTTCAATGTTTTAATTTCATGATTTGCATATTGTAACACCCGAGTCTTTGATTACCAATTACTTGGCTACTTGAAAATTGGACCACATGTTGTTGTTGTTTTTTTTTTTTTTTCTTGGGAAACATTGTGGTGTAAATTATTCTGCTTATTAAATCCAGGTGGCTTGCATTAAATGAAGAAAGAGTATGCTTTCAAAAAGAAAACAAAGCAAATGTCCCATTAACATTTGTCAAAAATCATATTATTTCACTTCAGCATAAATCCACCAAAGCATCATGTTTATTTGATTCTAGACCATATTCTATCTCAGTTCCCCTAAAATTGTGATTGTGAGATTTATTTTCATGCCAAGTTGGGTATTTATGATAGAGGCCAATCAAGTGATGAAATAAATAATGAAAATAAAAAATATACAAATGTATAAATCATTTTTTTAACTTAAAAAAGTAAATCACTGAGGAATTAAATATTACTGTTATAACATATGGTCCAGTCTCATGTTTACATGGGACTGAGATCTCACATAAGAGGAAAATCCTGTTGGCTCATCCGAGCTGTGCTTTACTGTCATTTTTCTTTCCATGCCAGTATGGCCAATCCCATTCAGTTTTAAGTACAAAGAAACAAGGCAACATAAAAGACTAATGTGCAAGTATGCCTCAGCTGTATTTAGCATGCAAGCCTCTAAATGCCCTACATGCAACGTCTGTCTCCACACTCATGCAGGGACTCCACTCTGGCGTTATACTGTATCTCCCCAGTATGGCAGCTCTGTGAATACGTATTAGAACATTGTTTTCATATAATCCAGATGAAGCTTGTTACATCATCCTCTCGCATGACTGCTCCTCACCAGCAATGAACGAGCATATTTTGTTTGTCTTCCCTTATGTTTCTGTGTGGGGTTTTTTTTCCAATTTTTTTTTTATTTTTTCTTCAACTTGCCCCACTTCATGGCAGAGCAGTTACAACAGAAAAGGAAAATCCAGTTTTGGTTCTGGTACTTTTTCTGTCTAACCTCTCATCATTGTTTCTTCTCACCTTTCATAAAATTCACATTTTCACACACACACACGCACGCACACACACGCACGCACACGCACACGCACGCACGCACGCACGCACACACACACACACACACACACACACACACACACACACACACACACACACACACACACACACACACACACACACACACACACACACACACACACACACACACACACACACACACACACACACACACACACACACACAAAGCTGATAGAAAACTTTATATTGTTTTTTCATGGTTGTCTTTCTGAGTTGCATTTCCTACAAAATAATTTAATATCAATTTGAATATGCAAAATCTGCTCAATGCCCCTGAGAGGAAGAGGTTAGAATAATGTCAAACCCACTACCTTTAGCCATTCATATGACTGGAAGTAATATGCTCTGGCTCCTGACCTCTTCTTGAGTCAGAAAACTGCCTTAACATTTTGAAAAAGTAAATTCTAAAAGTGTACGTTCATTGACATTTTCTTATTTCTCTTGTCAGCCTATGGGAGTTGGACATTTTAGTCCTGGTAGACACATTGCATAGTCATCTCTAATGACATGATTCCATCTGTCACTTGATTGTAGCAAATGGTAAATGTAACAAAACATAAGGGTCAATGCTCCTGTCATTCAGTGGCAATGTGCTCAGTTCTCTGCACACTATAAAGCCACACAAATTCACTCAGAAAAATAAAATAAATGTATTACCTCAAAGTAATTAAGTGAACATTTACAATGGTATTTTTTATTTTTTTTTGAAGAGTTGCCCCTGTTTCATGGCCGAGTGTTTACAGTAAGAAATGTCAATCCAGAGATTATTACATAAAAAAAAGAAATTCCCAGGAAAATAAAGAATATATATAAAATGTATACACATTATTATTATGTAATATATATATATATATATATATATATATATATATATATATATATATATATAAATACTGTGTATACTTATTATTATATTATTTGCCCAGCTGAACCTAAATTATGCAAAGAAAATTATTTTGAAATACGGTTAACAAGATTTATGGAAACAAATGCAAATTTGAAATTTACCAAATGCCCCATATTGATTCTAAATTAGAGCTGTTTGCATGTCTCATATTATAGTCTTGTCAGGGAATACCAGACTCGGAGACAGCGACAGTTAGTTCAACCCAAACAGGTATTTGACAGATGATATGCACAGTTGAGCAGGCGAGTAATAAGGCAGTCAGCGTAATGAGCAGATGAATACTGAATAACAGAGTATCTTTCCTTTTTACCAAGGTAACAGTGGACAGGTGGTGACTGGAGCGAACTGGAGCGTAATGTTCCAAACAATAGCTTACAGGAGACCACAAGCAGAATACTGGAAATTCAAAAGGAGATCACTGGAGAGACAAGGATAATTCACAGGCATAATTCATATTGGAGACCAGATAAAGAGTGACTGTGAGGTGTGTGCTTTTATCCTGGTGCAGATTGGAGTGCTGATGGGAAACTGGTGCGGGTGATGGCCGAGTGAGTCCAGGTGAGGGACAAGAGGGATGCTGGGAAAAAACCCGGGAAGAAGGAGGAACGCGCTGTCAAAGAGCCCTCGCCGCTGTGGGGAATCCGCTGTGCCATCGAGCATGGTGAGCAGAGTCTGTCGCCATGGACGCTCGAGGCGGTGCGCTGAAGTGAGTTGCCGGAGGTGCAGTCGAGCTCGCTGCTGGCCGCCTGGGTGCTGGAGGGGTGGCTGCTGTCCGTGAGGGAGCGGAGGAATTGACGCCGTTTGCCGTAGGCCGGAGCCTGCTGCCATCCGCCTTGATGGGGAAGAGCAGGGAACGGGGGACTCCTGCCGTCTGCCCATATTCGGAGGAGCCGTCACTGTCCACCAGGCAGCGGAGGAGTGTCGAGGCGTCCACCGAGGGCTATCCAGCGCCACCGTCAGGCACCACGGAGAAGATCACCCAGCTGGTGGAGGACCAGATGGCAGTGCGTTGTGGGAACCGGACCAAGATTTTTTTTTTCTTCCTCTCTCCTCGTCTCGTATCTGTCGCTCCTCATGCTTCCGTCTCCTTTTCTTTCGCCTCGTCTATCCATACCCCCAGGTGCCGCGGCCACCATGACCGGTCCCCCCCCCCGGGGGGGATAGACAGCCTCGTGGGTACCCCCCGGCCTGCGAAGGGCGATGGGGGTATGTGGTGAGCAGCGCGAGGCCGGTGGCGTGATTGATAATGAGAGACACCTGCGCAACGCACCGGTCTCGTATCTCTCACGGAGGGGCAGAAGCATAAAGGAGGAGCGACGACAGTGAAGATCGAGAGAGGAACAGGCCTGGACTTATGTTGTGTTTTATGTTTTATTATATGTGACAGCAGTCGTCCGTGAGGGGCTGCTGTCTTTTACTTTAGTTTTGTATTTGTTTATTTTAATATTAAATTGTAAAATTATATTATATTATATTATATTATGCGTCTTTATCCATCCATATGTCGAAGTTTGAACTGCTCATTTGAAAGGTGCACTAGTTGGCATCTGTTCTTGAAATCCCCTTGATTGTGTAGCGTGTTCATTAGATTTACCCTCAGGACAAAACAGTGAGTGCTGGCATCTCAAACATCATAAACCTTCATCAATTCACTGCATCTGCTCATGTCAACGTGGCCTCATTTTTTTCAAGAACACATATAGATATGCCGAACAACTTGGGATGCTTATCATCCATTGATGTGTTAGTATGTGCGTCATCCATTTTATTTGGACCAGAAGATGTCTGATCCTATTTGCAAATTGGGATCTAAATTTGGAAACTAAATTTAGTGAGGTTGATGATTAAAACAAGAAAAAAAATTGCTTAAGGGGTAAACAAAATATACTTAATTCAAGATAATTCTCTAAAAACATCCTAATCTCCTACACAATTAAGTAAGGGATATTGTACATCCAGTGTATCCAGTGTACAGTGTATTCAGCAACTGCGTTTGTATGAAACAAGAGAGAGCGAGTCCACGATACTGGATGGCATAATTAAATTATAATAAAACTGTACACAAAATATTGATTCGACTGAGTTTAAATATTTTATTAGCTCACCAAACGCAAAACTTCCATGAAGAAAAAACGTTCCCAGCTGGCGTATAGCACTGCTGAATTCAGTGACCCGGATGAGCCTGCGTTATCTGATTTGAGCGGTTGTTATCTGTGAATAACTTACCGCTGGATGGCGTGATTGACCAATCAGAATCAAGTATTCCACACAGCCATGTATATGCAAGAGCTCACTGAAACGCATTTTAAAATCACATGTCAGGCAAATATACATTCAAAGTTTACATTCAAACGTATACATAGGATATTCTCCTAATTTACCTCGAACCAGCAACCACACTTTAATGAAGCTGACTTCATTTAAACAACATAAACTAGGTTTGCATGCAGGGGTGTTGTGTCTTTCCCTCCCAGCATTTTGTCATTCACCCTCAGACCTCCGAACGACCCCATGCACGCAACTTTGACAACTGCTGGAATAACTATGTAATATTATACAAACCAAAGACATTCTATAATGAACGCCTGAACCTCAAGCCACGTGTGTTCAAGCTATTTCTTATACCCACTTATTCTTAAGCATCATGACTATTCATGACCACTGGGAATTTGTGGAAAGTAATGAACATCATAAAACTTTGATGTCTGCGAGTTGACATGACTGGGAGCAGATTGTAAATATGTCTAAAGAAGCCAATAAACAGTGTGTCATAGTTGCTCATCGGCTCAGGGTCACTAAAGATTGTTTGCGTAATGTTACGCTCGCGGTGTACAAGCCTTCTCGCCGTAACCTTTTTTTTAACAGGCTTATATAACCTCCTCATCTGAAATCATGGATTGCACATTAATTGCAACAGATGCTTTACATTAGCTATTTCCGCCCAGCTGGCTGGCTTTCCTTTAAACATACTTAGAGCTGATTCGAACATTTCTCTCTTTTCCCCGTTTCTTTCTTTCTTTCTTTCTTCTCCTTCTCCCCCTCCTTTCTCTCGTTCTCTCTCTGGGCTTTGTGAGCAGAATTCAGTTTGAAATGTGGTGAGGCCTGGCAGCTGATTGCTGTGCTGAGGTGTGTGCCCATCCACTCTGTCAGCCTGCATGATAATCACACAATCGCACACACACTCTGGCCTGAGTCCTCCATTAGCATTTCTGTCACTCCTCTAGTCTTCACCTAGCCTCACGTAACCTCCCACACTTGAAGGCTAACTGCTGAGGTAGTTTGTAACCTATCTCTGTGAAAAAGATTTTGATCTTGCATTTCCTCAGGGAATGTTTTGGTCATCTAAGGAAAGATCCCAGTTGTTGAGATGTGGCCACGGTTTAGCCTGATGCTCTTGGCATGATTCCCAGCCAGGGCTACACTAGTGGCTTTTTATGGGACAGTTTATTCAGCTGCCGACAGAGTTGGAAGACAGTTAAAGAGAGAATAACAACTTTCTCACTCAGTAATTGAATTAATATTGGTGTGCAAAGGCTGAGCTGAGAGTGTCTAAGAAAAGACAATTGCAAAGCACCCAGCTAATATCTCTAGATTAAAATTATAGATTATTTCAATTTATGGATAACATACATTTACCTTTATTCATTTAGCAGACGCTTTTATCCAAAGCAACTTACAAATGAGAACAATAGAAGCATATAAACTAACAATAGGAAAACAATATGCAAGTGCTGTGACCCTTCCCAGTTTAATAACGTGTTTTTTTTTTTGTTTTTTTTAAGATAATAGATATAGAATAGAAGATAAAGTCTTAGTATTAATGGATCTAGTGTTGCCGAAAAAGATGCAACATATGCCCTGTATTCAACAGAGTGTATTGGTGATACAGGTCATAATTAAAATTTGTTCTTCAAAATATGTTTAAGAAAAAGTAGACAGGAAAAAAACTAATAACGTTGTGTGTGTGTGTGTGTGTGTGTGTGTGTGTGTGTGTGTGTGTGTGTGTGTGTGTGTGTGTGTGTGTGTGTGTGTGTGTGTGTGTGTGTGTGTGTGTGTGTGTGTGTGAGAGAGCGTGAGTGAGACATGCTGGGCAATTTAGATGATCAGCTCATATCAAAACCATTGTTAATACACGTCATTCATGTTATTTTATTTTAAAAGTATTTACAGTCCATTACAGTCCATTAAAAACCAGTATAATTGGATTTTTAAATTGTTCTGATCAAAGTGATGAGGTGGACTCTTCATGAATTGATTAACTTTCATACTGTCCACATAAGATGAATCGACATTTCTTGACCTTCATTTATATTTACTATCGAATCTTCCTCAGACAGAGCAATTAGCACTTCCTTCCTTTAGCTTGTGGCGTCTAGTGGTAAATCTTCATAATAAGGTAACATGAACCAGTCGATTCTTCTTAATTTTGCTTTGGGGCGACACACACAGCTTCAGCCTATGGTTTACATACACACACAAAAGTCTCCTGTCACATGTAATAAATGGTGAAGCTCACCACAGCAAGAAAGTAGTTGAGTCCAGGTTCTCTCTTATTCTCTCTCTTTCTTCTGGCTCTCTTCTGCATTACCTCCTCTCATTCCCCCATTCTCTGATGTGGCATTTGTCCGGCTATGTGGCCTGTGGCAGCTACCTGCAGAGTGTCTGTGTTCCATCCTGTCAGAACACATTGGCTCTCACTAACTCTGGCATCGGCACACCTCTTACAACACTCAGGGCAAGTCTGAGGGAACTTAAAGGAAGACTGTAATATTTTGTTATAAAATACCTAGTAAGCTTATGCAATCAATTTGAAAATTAATGCTGCTAATGGATGGACATTTTATCACAAGTCATAGAAACGTGTAACAAGACGGTTTGGAAAAAGTGCTTTATGCTCACTAAGGCTGCATTTATTTGAGAAAAAAATAAAGAAAGTAAAAACAGTAATATTGTCATTTGGGTTAGGGCCCAAGAAACATTTCTTAATAGTAGCAATGTCTGTCAATTATCAATGTCAATTTTAGAAGAACAGGACTGATTTAAAAAAAAAAAATGTAACAATGTAAAAAGTCTTTACTGTCACTTTTGCTCGGTTTATAGGCTACTTTCTGAATACATGTATTCATTTCTTTACTGCTCAAAAATTGTGATGCATCTTTATTGTAAGACTGTAAAGTAACAAATCAATGTACCTTTAAAGTTGTATGAGTGATATTTTTATTTTTGAAAAGCAAGTTTAAAGTATTTATTTTGCATTTCTTTTTATATTATTAAAATTTGCAGATATTTGGTGTGTAAAATCACAACTATATGCATTACATGTTTATTTACTATTTCTTTATTCATTTATTGATTTATTTATTAATATAATTGTATTCATATATTTATGACTATTTCTTTATTAGCCACTTTTGACAATATGAATAACCGTTTGGACTTTTGAAACCATTTTTGGCAGTTTTGTTAACCCTTTGATGCACAAGCTATGCAAACCCCTTCTAATGCACAACATGGATCTAAAAAGACCTGCATTCATTTCCTGTTATTTCATGCATGGCTTGGCATTTTTTTCTTTTCTTTTTTTTTCATCTTTTGAAATCACTTTATTTCAGCATTTAATATTCCATGATCTATGAATTTATGGTTTAAGAATATTCAAAATATCTTGTTTTCAATGATCACAAATTCATATTTTAATATTTCCTAGGTTTTGTGTTCATACATCATGTTTACAAACATGGGTCAAAAATGACCCATCTATGCAAGCGTGATAAAATAAAAGGTTTAAAATAACCAATTTTGCAGTTATTTAGATCAACACATTTACTGTAACACTTGAAATATGTTTATTGGCCACTTTGTCACACATAACATGCATATAACTGATAACACTGAAACTGAACTGTAGTGTAGTGCAGCTGTAGTGAATTGTGGTGAATGTGACTGAATGAAACAAAAACTGATGAAATAAAATCACACAGATACAGCGCCATCTTAAATTGCCATCTCAGTGCTTACATGTCTCACAAATGACAACTACACGTTTGTGCTCCTTGCACACAGGCCTGGTGCATTCTTCGATTGGACCTCCTGCTGATGTCCTCCTGTGGCCAGCTGGTGGCTGCGGTTTTTTTTTTTTGTTTGTTTTTTTTATTGTTAGATTTATATAGTGCTTTTGTCTGAACTCAAAGTGCTTTACACAGAAGGGGGGAATCTCCTCAACCACCACCAATGTGCAGCATCCACTTGGATGATGTGACGGCAGCCATAGTGCACCAGAACGCCCTCTACACACCGGCTTACTGGTGGAGAGGAGATAGAGTGATGAAGCCAATCAGTATATATGGGGATGATTAGGAGGCCATGATAATGGACAGAGGCCAATGGGCAAATTTGGCCATGATGCCGGGGTTAAACCCCTACTTTTTTTTCCAAACGACATCCTGGGGTTTTTTGGAAGATCCCTCCAAGCACCTCTTCATATGGGGCATGACAAGCTCCTTGACCATGCAGTTCCTTGATGAATAGCTGTTGTGCATTGGTCACACTACCCATGTAATCAGGGTGTTGTGCAGTAAAGTTGGTGTAGGCATTGAGAGTGGCAACATCCAGCACATTATAGTATTGGATAATTTCTGGTTTCTTAACACTGATATCATCCACTTTTTTTCATCATGCATGGTGCTCAGGAGGACAACTGCCTTTCCCTTCTTCGACACATATCTTACCATGGTCATGTTACCATTGAATCCAAATTCTGAGCTATGCTTCTCCCTCAATTTGGATGGCTTCATCATGACAGGTGGTATGTCTGGCTTTTTCAGGGGAAGAGTCCACTGACAGACGTAAAGGGTGACCGATAGCATTGATTTATGACAACAAATAAAAATGACGAAATATGGAGATACAAGGTTTCTGCCCGACAGCGACAATATATACTTGTATATATAATAATGTTCTATTTCAACTTTTATTTTGTTGACCTAGCTAACATTAGATAGAATACAATGTGTCAACAGCAAGCTAGCTAATAGTATTGGACATGTTTCTCTTCCTCAATAGTATTTCAAGGTCAAGGTAACATTAGCCTAAACGTTCAAATATTATATCCAGTTGTTTTTCACAAAATATAAAATATTTTCTGTGACAAATTATAAAATAAGATTTACATGCATGAAATATACAAAAGCAGGGTGTGTTGAGTTGTGAAATGTGTGGCAGGTGAATAGTTTTCTGCAGTAAATATGTTCCTACTATTTACAAATATCAAAGGTTCCTATGGGTCATTTTTGACCCATGTGTGTAAAATTGATGTAGAAATACAAAAACTGTGTCTGTTTATAAAGTAAGAAAGGAAAAATAAACATAATGATTTGTGGAAAACAAAACCTAGATATTTAATGTATACCTGTATTAATAAATGATAAAATACATTTCTTTCAAAGATTCAGCAAAGAAATACTCAGACATGATTGAAATAACATAGGGAATGAATACAGGTCATTTTAGACATGTTGTGGATTAGAAGGGTAGTGACACAAAAAGTAAAAAAGGAAAATTAAAATAAGGATTTGTAATGACCTAAAACAAGTTAATTGAGGAATACCTGGAATACTGAATGATGAAATTAATTTCTTGCAAAGATATAGAAGATGAAAACTCAGTCGGGTCACTTTAGACCCATGTTGTGCATCAAAGGGTAAAAAACTATTACAATTTCTGCTGGTCTGATAGTTTGTGCAATGCGTGATTTTAAAATATACAAAACCCCTGCCAAACAATAAGGTAACGAGCAATGATAATTTTGCACTTGAATTTTTTTTTATCATATATTGATGAAAGGGTATGAGACTGATAAAGTGCTTCAGGGATAATCATTTTCAGCTATTATAAGACATTGCAGTATACATACATTCTAAATTTATGAGGAGCACTTTGATTTCTCGTCTTTTATTAATATTAATAATATGAATAAATGTTTGAAGAATTAAAGCATTGAAAATGCTTTTAGAATCCCTTAGAGATTTCATTTTTCTCAAAGGGAGGAGGCTCATTTTTAAAATCTGTGAAGTGTATTCAGCCTGCATCTTTGAGATTATAGGATTTATCAAGCCGATCATATAATCTGAATGTCAGCTTTTTAAGTGTCAAGCAAAAATAAATATGATGAAGTAATTCTTAATTGGAACTGTTGGGCTCTAATGCATAATCAGTATGATTGCATCCCCCATCTCAACTAGTTATTTCCCTCTTCTCGTTGTTTTCTTCAATGACTAACTGTCTGTCTTACTCCCTCTCTCTATTTATCTGTGGCTGTCGTCATT
Organism: Gila orcuttii; assembly: GCA_026230005.1. NCBI lineage: Eukaryota > Metazoa > Chordata > Actinopteri > Cypriniformes > Leuciscidae > Gila > Gila orcuttii. The sequence continues at coordinate 25,020,780 of JAPDVR010000002.1, read as the reverse complement.
AGCATTAACGTGGCCACTTTCTCCTCAATTAACCATGCTGCAACTCAAGCAGAACATTGTATCAATGCATACAGGCCTGCCTAGCAACAGGAAGGGTATTAAAATGAACAGTCTCCTTTCCATAAACCAGTGTTAATCCATGCACTGTCAAAAAGAAGGGCTGTGCTTTGAAATGTACTAAAATAAAAGTGGAGACAGGGAAAAGATGTGTAAAGTTTGGCGGTGGTTCAACAATAAGCCAATAAGACAGGAAACTGGCATCAATTACAGTGAAGTCTTGGGCTCGGAAGTGGGCTGCAGTGTGCCATGAGAGGTCTCTCCCCTCAGAAAGGCAATTATTGTTCAAAATGAAAAAACGGATTCATATTCTGTTATGTTTTATGCATGACAAACCTGAGGCAGAAATGTAAAATACAAAGCCACAATTTCTATATTGCTTGCCTCACAGCAATTGTGTTTATCATAGATACATATTTATAAATGCACACACAATGTTTTATGAGAAATTTTAAATGTGGACATGAGATTATGAATAATATTTGAGAATGAATCAAAAGACATTTTGTTTCCTGATTTATAAGTAGGGCCATCATCAAGAACATAGCGCAAGGACCTTTGATGAGTGGGTCCTTTAAGGTCCTGTATCTACCAACTGGGACCAGATAAAGGGGGGTGGCAGCCATAAAAATCTCATCCCAGGACCCCATTTAGCAACAACCTTGTTTATAAGTATAGTACATGAGGGTTCTGTAACACATTCGTGAATCGAAATGGCTTCATTAAAGTTTAAGCTTGAGAGTCATGGCCCCCAGGTGCCCATTGCTCAAGCTTCACCCCAGGGTTGGTAGCAAACTAGTGACATCTCAGCTCTTCAGAGAACCCCAGAGGAACATGGCCACACTGCTGGACTACAACAATTGAACTTATCTTCCTATCGAGCATATCCTACAAAGCCATGGGTATCTATATAATATGTTGACAGCTGCTGCACAGACATCAGCACTCCTATGTTGTCTAAGAACCAAGGCCTGCCATTTTTGACACACCCACCAATCAAGAGAAAACGTATCTCAAACACTGTTGAACACCGTTGCAAGGTCCTTGAACTCCCATGTACATTTCATAAGGGAGCTTAGAAAACATGCTGGTTTGCTTTATAGACTCTAGCCTATGCAGAGGACTTCAACATTTCATAAGACATTCCATTAGAAAATCACTTGGATTGCTGAACTGGATCCCAGGTTAGTTCTACAAAACCAACAGAGACTAAATAGCAATTGGAAGTGTTAATTAGGAATTCCAACACATTATTATCTGCCCTGCTGTTGCTCACAGGTGATCTATTGGAACACTGCACACATCTTCTCTTCTGGCTCAGTACATGTGTCTTCTGGCTGTTGAATGAAACAAATGAAAGAACTAATGAAGAAAAATGCCCGGAAGAGCTGCAAGATTTACGTTGAACGTACACCTCACACCATTATACCTAGACAAATTACAATGGTCTGATTACTCTACCAGTACCAACGCTTAATTATGTCTGATTATTCATTGAAATGTGAAGAAATTCTAAATTAGGTGATTAGTCAGTAACACTGGGGCATTTTAGAACTATACCGATTACCCATTTTAGCCTACACAGTCAAATTGCCAATTTTTACATCCCTTATTAGCATACGAGTAAATAATGTCTCTATAATATGTCAGTTAACATAGTCATGGAACAGAAGAATGTGAACACAGGTAACGTCTCAACAGTTTATAGAATTACACCCAGGTAGATAGCAGCAGGTCTCTGGATAGCAGAATGTTAATAGTGAGACTGGCAAGACAGTGATGAGTCTTATCTGTTGCAGGTTGAGGTGAGAGGTGACCAGAGGACTGAAGGCTGGCAGACGAGACAATCCGATCCAAATGTGGGCTTCCGAAGGTGGTGAGACCAGACAACTGTGATGTGGAGTTTGACTGCTTAAATGGAGTGGAGCTGATGAGGGTGAATGATGACAGTTGTGGATGATTGTGAAGTGTGTTCAGAGCTGTGTTCAGCCTACGTTCAAGGCTATGTGTTTAATACTGCAAAATACGCTCAATGTTACAGTCACTGCCCTTGCCATCCAGAATAAAAGAGAACATCCCAATCTAGTGAAGGGATTTGTGGAAACTGTGGTTCCTAATTATTGTTGATTATATACCTAGCTGCAGCGGACATATTTGTATGAGCTGTCTCTTTAATACCGCATGGTTTATATACATGTTGCTGCTGATTGGGCTGACATTTTTGACACACCCACCAAACAAGAGAAAACGTATCTCAAACACCGTTGAACACGTTGCAAAACGCTTGAGCTTGAACACGCCCCCAGTCTGAGCCAGGAGGGATTACGGGAAATGTAGTGTGGAGGTGACCAGTGATGGTGAAGTGACTGGGCTGGTGACTGAAGATCGTGCTGAGGTGACTGGACTGGTGAATGAGGATTGTGACATATCAAGTCAAGTCAAGTCACCTTCATTTATATAGCGCTTTTTACAATACAGATTGTTTCAAAGCAGCTTTACAGAGATAACAGGAAAATAATGCAACAAAGTTTGTTTCCAGAAGAAAATAGCATCACAGTCCAGCTTAAGTAAGTTCAGTGATGTTTAAAAATAATAAATAAAATTAAAACCTTACGGCCTCGAAATCTTATAATGGGCCGTGGTTGGATCTTCCATCAGGACAACGATCCAAATCAAACATCAAAATCAACACAAAAACGGAGCTGTTACGGAGCACAAAAGCTTACAAAGCTTCTGCCATGACCGTCCCAGTTCCCTGACCTGATGAGTGGAGTGAACTGAAGAGAAGAAGCACTAACATGGGAATCTGAAGGATCTGGAGAGATTCTGTCTGAAGGAATGTTCTCTGATCTCTTGTCAGGTGTTCTCCAAACTCATCAGGCATTATAGGAGAAGACTCAGAGCTGTTATCGTGGCAAAAGGAGGTTGCAAAAAGTATTTAATAAAAGGGTGCCAATATTTGTGGCCAACGTGTTTTGGAGAAAAACATTTATTCATAAAGTGATTTCCCCTGCACTTTCAATTATTTTACTTCAATGAAAGGTTAGATTTGATCAAAAGGATAAACAATGCAGATTTATTTTTTACAGCCATTTTTGATCATATTTACCATTAATTCTGACCACAACTGTATATATAGATGCCAACAGTATATTCTTTGAAATGCATAGGTGAAATTAATATACTGTATAGATAATTTTCAGGGGAAAAGGTATTAGGAAAGTGAGTGCTGAGATGAATTCAAGGACTGTTTAAAATGTGTTCTAATAAAAGTATAAAATGTCCCTGTGTTTGCATTATTCATCACACACCAGTGAAAAATAAAAAGGAAAGAGATGAGAGGATGAGTATTTGACACTTAACATCACAGAGCAGGCTGGTTTTCTGGTTCTGACATATACATAAGGCATGTCCAAGAGAATCTCTCCATTGATCTGACAAATACTCATAGATTAAGTGCCAGCAGCAAAGTGTTTGCTTGTACACTTAAGAGATGTTAGAAACATGGTTGTAAGTCCCTCCACTAGACAGCAGAGGGTGCTCTCAGTTGAATTAAAATGGCTCATTGCCATCCCACAGAGGTATACTGCATTTGTTTGTAAGTTTTAGCCCTAAATAAAGTACAATAAATGAAAAAGTTAGAATCGCTTATAGCAAATTTACAGTAGACTCAGTAGTCTAATAAAAGCTGCTTTATAATATACTGGGCAGCCTCATGGGGGCCACCATGTTAAAGGGCACCTATTATGCCCCTTTTTTTCACAAGATGTAAAATAAGACTCTGATGTCCCCAGAGTGTGTATGTGAAGTTTTAGCTCAAAATATCCAACAGATATTTTTTTACAGCATGTATAAATTGTCACTTTTTGGGGCTGAGAAAAATGCGCCGTTTTAGTGTGTATCCTTTTAAATGCAAATGAGTTTCTGCTCCCGGCACAGATAGTGTAAGAGCTGAATAAACACAGTAATAAGAAGAGTTTATTAAAGTCTTATCCATAAATTATCTCTCTCCCTTTCATTATCATCAACATACACAGTAAATGAAACAGAAACACTCATTACAACTAACAGTAAACAAATATACACACAGCTTGTCAGGGGGTGCTTAATAAACTGGTAAACTTTATATCCATAAAACGACTCAGATGAACTAATAATGTTCACGCTCTGCCTTTCATTACTGCTGTGATCAGTAACGTTAGGCCTATCACTCCAGTTCTACCAGAAAGACTCGGAGATAAGATACTGTACAATGATGCATTTTATTAACAGCCCAGCAAGCCATATATACACAATAAAGTTCTTTGGCGTAGGCCCCGTCCATAACTCTCGATCCGAGGGTACGGATTCTGCATATCCTGCCTGAAGATGAAGGCAGGGGCGCAGCCGACCCCCCCGGGGTTATGGAAGGGACCGACCTGATGGTGGTGAAAGGATGGAGCGAAGACCTTCTTGGTGGAGGTGGGGAGGATGGTGGAAAGTGAAGCGTCCGCATCTGCGAACTCAGACGAGTGTAAGTAAGGATCTTTTATACTTCACGTATTAGAACGCGATTGGATAGATGAGAAGGTAATACATGACGTAACAATTGAGTCTTCCTGGCGGAACTTACGCTACGCTTTCATTTCTACCAGAAAGACTAGGAGATAAGATACTGTACAATGATGCATTTTATTAACAGCCCAGCAAGCCATATATACACAATAAAGTTCTTTGGCGTAGGCCCCGTCCATAACTCGCGATCCGAGGGTACGGATTCTGCATATCCTGCCTGAAGATGAAGGCAGGGGCGCAGCCGACCCCCAAAAATGGGTGGAAGAATAATTCCACTGGACGAAGCCCACCCCCAAAGAACATGAAAGAAAAGTTTAGCCACAGAGACAAGGCTACGATGAGCCACATATAAACGAGGCCACGCTGGGCCACAGAGACGAGGCCACGCTGAGCCACATAGACAAGGCTACGATGAGCCACATATAAACGAGGCCACGCTGAGCCACATAGACAAGGCTACGATGAGCCACACATAAACGAGGCCACGCTGAGCCACAGAGACAAGGCTACGATGAGCCACACATAGACGAGGCCACGCTGAGCCACAGAGACAAGGCTACGATGAGCCACACATAGACGAGGCCACGCTGAGCCACAGAGATAAGGCTACGATGAGCCACACATAGACGAGGCCACGCTGAGCCACAGAGACGAGGCCACGCTGAGCCACAGAGACGAGGCTACGATGAGCCACACATAGACGAGGCCACAATGAGCCACAGAGACGAGGCCGCGCTGAGCCACAGAGACAAGGCTACGATGAGCCACACATAGACAAGGCCACGCTGAGCCACAGAGACGAGGCCACGCTGAGCCACATAGACAAGGCTACGATGAGCCACACATAGACGAGGCCACGCTGAGCCACAGAGACGAGGCCACGCTGAGCCACATAGACAAGGCTACGATGAGCCACACATAGACGAGGCCACGCTGAGCCACAGAGACGAGGCCACGCTGAGCCACAGAGACAAGGCTACGATGAGCCACACATAGACAAGGCCACGCTGAGCCACAGAGATGAGGCCACGCTGAGCCACATAGACAAGGCCACGCTGAGCCACACATAGACGAGGCCACGCTGAGCCACAGAGACGAGGCCACGCTGAGCCACAGAGACAAGGCCACGATGAGTCACACTTAGACGAGGCCACGCTGAGCCACAGAGACGAGGCCACGCTGAGCCACATAGACAAGGCCACGATGAGCCACACTTAGACGAGGCCACGCTGAGCCACAGAGACGAGGCCACGCTGAGCCACAGAGACGAGGCCACGCTGAGCCACAGAGACGAGGCCACGCTGAGCCACAGAGACGAGGCCACGCTGAGCCACAGAGACAAGGCTACGATGAGCCACACATAGACGAGGCCACGCTGAGCCACAGAGACGAGGCCACGCTGAGCCACAGAGACAGGGCTACGATGAGCCACGCAGAGACACGGCTACGATGAGCCACACATAGACGAGACCACGCTGAGCCACAGAGACAAGGCCACGCTGAGCCACACAGAGACAAGGCCACGCATAAGACGAGGTTCGCTGAGCCGCTAGGCTGCTAATGCTGCGCATGACAAACGCGCATAGAAAAGCCACTAGGCTGCGCGAAGCCAGACCCCTAAGGACCGTATTGCCAGCGATAGGCGCAAGGACGAATTATTCAAGCTGAGACTATCGCCAGATAGATAACGCATGACACCACCACCAGTAGTTGCATAGGTATTTACCTGAACCATTACTGGAGAGCTTGCTGAGCTTCGAGGATGACCGTCTGCCCAGTCTCTTAATAGCTGAAGTAGAAATGCCACGATCAGCTGCTGTAGTGGCTGCCCCGATCCTGAAGGAATGACCAGTATACTGGGAGGGAGATAGACTGCGGCTTTTGAGGACGGAAACTGATAAGTCCTGAACCAGCTTAGAGAGGAGTGCTCCGTAAGTCAGGATAAATAGAGGGGAATTTAATCATAGATGAGAAAGGACAGAATTTATTACTAATTTATAAATGATAATGTGATACAGAGCCTTGAGAGTCATTCTTAGAATTCTTAGAAAGCAAGTAAAAATGAGGTGAAAAACTTAAATCAGAAGAGACCATGTGGGAAATTGGAGTATTAAGCTCCTGGAGTGAATCCCCTGGATGCATGAGCCATGTACGATGTAACAGACACAGCTACAATCTGAATACAACAATAGGAAAAGAGACCATTGCGAACGGGGGTTAATAAAAGGGGGTTGGATGGATTTGCTTTTCTTACTTAGTGTGTAATGTTGCCGTTTAAGCATAACCAACACCTGCAAGGTTACAACGCTCAAAGTTCAAGCAATGGGAGAATTCCATTAAGGAATTGCTTTTAAAGACCACAACAACGCTGAGAGGAGCTAAACGACATTCCTCCTGGGTTGGTGCCTCACAACCCTAATTTTGCATGAATCTGCCCACGGGATATGATTTATAGATTATCGAGACATAATAAGCCAATCAGTGACTAGAGATAGCTACGCATGAGCTACATAATTCATCAACGACCATTCAGAATATTGTCTATACGTTGAACTTCTTGAGTCTCCATCTTGTATGATTCCGGTTAACAAAGCGAAAAGTTTTAAAATTGTCAGTGAGCGGTAATCGAAGCTGCAAAACGAGCTGTTGAAACTCCGACCCCTGTGCCGGGAGCAGCATCCCTACCACATCCAAAATGATAGACAAAAATGATATGCTTACACACCCTTGAAATGACCATTCTAGCATGCTATTCAAAATTATCTGTGGGGCATTCCGAACCAGACCCTGCATACGCACCGGAGACCCACCACATATCGATTTTCGTAATTGAAGACGAGAAAGGAACAATCAGCCCTGATCAGGATGCGAAAAGTGGAATTTAACTGATACTTGATCTGTTGTTTTTTGAGCGTAGAATCCTTTTCTCAGATGCACAGCATATGCCTGACATGATTCCAAAGTTGCTCTTTGCAGAAATAGCCCCATTCATGGATGGCAGATCGCTGGCCACAACATACAGTTGAGACTCTTGAATAGAAAGATACATGAACATGTAAATCATACAGTAGAGCAAAGACAATGTCACTCGAGTCTACTTCGCTGATTAATTCTGGTGATTGGAATGACTTGGTAAAACTAATATGACTGTTAGTTCTAAGGAGAAAGCAGTTTTTGGTTAAGTACATGAGGTCTTTGACCGGAGCATCCTCCTTAGTCTGCATTTCTCTGTACATTAATGTGGAAATACCCATCACATAAATTATTTCTACCACACATATCAGTGGATTAAGTAGTCACCAGGAAAATTTGAGTATCACAGCAATTGAACACATTTTCCAATATTGAAGGTCTAATTTTAAGTATTAAGGGACTTATTATGAATTAAGTAGGCCTAAATATGTAAAAAAAAATAGTTGCTTGTGAATTACAGCACTTGTAATTACTGCCATTGTAGAGATATCCACTACAGTATGCATAACAGTTCTTAAGTAGGCTAAAAAAAATATATATTTTTTTTTTATTATTATTTATTCAATGAGTTACTCAGTTGTTAGTGGGTATTTGCAAACTTTCCACTATACTGTGGAATAACGGTGACGGGAAACGTGCTACGAACATTTCCCCTTTAATTCGAGCTATTCAGCCCCGTTGCAGTCTGCAGATCAGTAGTAATTAGGAACACTCCACATCACCGTGGAGACCAATTTGAACTCTGCCGCTGGTGTAGGAAGCTACGGAGAAATACTTACCTGGATGAAGTTTAATCGTGATAAAGGGGACATATTAGCAGTGGCTGGTGAAGTGCCTACCAAAAACTTGAAAAACCGACTTGAAAGCCTTGGAAGTGGAGCTTGAACTTGAAACCAGCGAGAGAAGATCGCCTCTCGTGACTTGCAGAGTTTCTGATTCATGACGGTGGATCGTGATCTGCGGGATAATGGCACCCGTGCGACAGCAATGTTCTTTTGCTGGGCAAGTTGTTGAGGATGACATTGCAGTTCTCTTCCTACCAGATTATCCTGCCTGAGCTGACGCTGTTGAAACTTTTGATGACGTAAAGTGGAATCTGATAGATTACCCAGGGTATTTTAGCCTAGAGGAGCAGAACTTCTCATGAGAGGCCTAGGCTGATCAAAACTCTCCGAAGACCGCTGTGCCTACGGGGAGATACGGCACTGAACGCGGGAACCGCGACGTGTAGCAGGAGATAGGGCGGGACATATCCGTCGTCGGAAACATGTTGGCTTGGCGACTGAACGAGAGCAAAAGTGAAGCGTCAGCATCTGCTAACTCAGACGAGTGTAAGTAAGGATCTTTTATACTTCACGTATTAGAACGCGATTGGATAGATGAGAAGGTAATACATGACGTAACAATTGAGTCTTCCTGGCGGAACTTACGCTACGCTTTCATAGACTGTAAGCTGGATCACAAACAGTTTGTACAGATCCATCCTCGAGTAACAACGATATTAAATGAAGACTGATATGTTCATTCTTACATCTTAAAACACCTCAATCGCTTAGGAGACATTATTGCTCACTCAGGGCGGGTCTACTCTAAGGCCCTGTCCCAAATGGCGCACTTCATGCGGACTTTCGGTCTCGTGGACTTAAGTTGCGCGTGCTCGCCGAGTCTACGAGTCCGTAGGCCGTCCCATTTAGCATTTTAACGCATTCAGCAGCGCCCCCTTTGTACCCTTGAAGCGGTCTTCCGCGAAGCCCGCATAGATGCAGGCTCCACGCACTTTAACTACCCAGGAATCCTTGCGAAATGCCAATCAGAAAACGGATGGGAGGAGATTTCGCTCACGGACTGTTAACATGGCTTTATGATATAGGCGTACATTTTACCAGTTGTTACTTACAGTTTATACAAACATTATCGACCAGTGGTTGATATCTCAAACATAATAATAGCGTGTTAAATAATACGATCGCATTATGATTCATTACATAAATAGAACCGAATGTCATGGCTTTACTGAGTCATATAAACGTAGTATGAATATTGAAACCTTTACATTTTTCTTAAACTCATTTACATTTTAATTTTGTGTTAAAATTGAACATTATGTATTATTATGTACAACTGTATTTATCATTTACATAACCATGACATCTATTCTAATGCCCAGGTGGCATATACAATTATAGAACTGTAAAAGCAGGCTGTGTAGTTCACATGGACATAAGATTTGGGAAAATAAAATAAATCCAGTTCTCGATGCTAAAGACTGTAATTTTTTTTAATGATATTTGTGATATTTTTCTAATAAAGGGACTGATGAGATGACCTTTAAGTATATTCAGCTTCGACGTCTGAGCTGAGACCTTCTTCCTGTTTCCGGCGTGACGATCGAGTCTGTCCCAAAAATACCTCTCAATGTGCCCTCGCGGACTCGCGCTAAGGGCCCTATAGGTCTGCACTACATGACGTCACCGAAGTGTGGACTCTGAGGAAGTCCACAAGTCCGGAGTGTGCCATTTGGGACAAGGCCTAAAACTGCAGTGTCCATCAACAGTCGTGGGAGGGGCTTGTGCAAAAGTACGTCACATTGCCCCGAATCTGAGAACGGCTTGTTCTGAGAAAGTGCTTATGATTTATGGGGATTTAAAAAAAAAAGTACTGGGTGGATTTTATCATTATAGGGTGGTTGTGTACACACAGTGCCAACACACATTTATGTTCAAACACCATGTAAAAGTGAATTTTGCATAATAGGTGCCCTTTAAGATCACATGATCAGACGAATACTCATAATACATACGAAATCTCATAATCCCCCTATCTGACACTTTCTGGTGACTGAATAAATTAATCATGGCTTACCAAGAATAGAACATGTCTACATTGGCTCTAGTAACCAAAAATTATTGCTTTCGTTTTATGCGGGATCCACACCACTAGGTGTCGGAATAAGTACAAGTCTACTACCACTACGCACATTTTAACATTTTTCTTTATCGGAAATTCTTATTAAAATGTAGTACTTATTTGCATACGATTTCATATGCAATTATTACGTTTATTGAGATTTGTTTAAGGAAAGGGTGACCTGTACTGCAGTAAAAGTGATTTTTCTGCTCTTGCTCTTGTTGTCATAACTGCCATAAAATGACTGCTATAGAAGTGATGGCTATTGTTACAAAGTGGGAAAACGTGCACCAAAGGCATTTCAAGAAAGTGACACGTTCACTCATGTTTATAGGCCTTACACAACGCAATATGCTGTTGTTTTTCTCCATGTCAGATATTACATGCTGGATTCAAGTGAAATGACACTGCTTAAGAACATGTGTGGCCTCTGTTAGAGAACCATTGCTTTTAGTTTCAGTGCATGGGGAGTCAAGCAAAGGTGGTTTGACAAGCAAATGCGGTTTGACAAGCAAATGCACATGGTTGACTTCTTTAATTTCCTAAAGTGCTCAGAGTGGCAGCATAACCTGTAAGTGCTGCTACTACTAATAATCCAGTATAGTTGTTACTGGGCCAATTTGGCCCGAAATGACAAATCACAGTTCAAGAGTCACAATTTTCTGTTCATGGAGTCATGGTGACAGTGAAAGCATTTTATCATGATGACAAATCACGTCTGCGGAGGGTGTCATGAAGTTTCAGGCTAAAAGGTTCATGTTAAGTTGCAGAAAATCTTAAACTGGGCCAAAACGACCCACAACAACATGGTTAACCACTCTGATAAAATAGGTGAGGCCTAGTATGACTTAATTAAGCTGACGGAACAGTATTTTCAAGTTACTGTACACCATCATGAATTATGAGCCATGGCTAACATTGCTCAGTGGGCTCAGTGGTCCTGATATCCATGCTTGTTTGTATATGCTAATAAATCTGCCATGTGTCCAAGCTAATCACACAGAAATGTAGATAGAGTGAGAGCACATTTGTGAATCTGCTGCAGTAGGCAATGTTCCATACCTTTTTCCTTCTTAGATTGGTGCAAAATTAGATTTCACACCTGTTAAATTGGGCACTGTGGAGTTTGGGAACTTGCCTATGTAAGACCTTGCAGTTTAGACACAAAAACCTTCATTACTTTTGCTTTCTATTCCAGTTGAAAGTCAATTGCATTACAGATTGTATTAGCAATGAGCAATGAGAGGGGGCAGGGCAATTTCTGAGACATTCAATTTGTGTTTTCTGGGTTATGTGTAACGCTGTATGGCCAAGTTCAAGTTGTGTGCAGATGTCATTGACAGAATACACATTTAAAATGTTAAAAAGTGGCAAAGCTTAAGTATAGCCTATTCCTTGGTGAGAACATCACTGACACATTATTTATAGCCTATATTTGATCTGAGACTTGAAAAGCAAGTATGCAAAACCTTGGTCATTCAATGCAAAAACCATAACTTTGCTTGTTTGAGGCAATGTGGATGACAATTTTCTATTTCATTCATACCACTTTGGCTAATTTGTAATTTAAACAACACAATGTATGTCACATCTTGATATATTTAACGTTATTTTTCAAGACTAAAGGATTTTGTAATTCAATTTTTTTTGTGTTTATTTTCTGTGCACGTCAGTCATGAACAGAGAAATAAAATGTCATCTATTGCAGACCATAGGTCACAAGAATTGGTTTTGTTTTAGAACTTTTCTGCCAGCTACTGGCAAGCAATTGCACTGCAGTCTTTTTACAAAGAGATGTGAACAACAGTTCAGTGTTGATAGATTATAAAGTAAGAATGCCACATCTCTTTCCTTTTTGTAAGAAGAACGCTCAGACATATGTCCCATATAATAGCTGAAACCCAGTATCTTCACAGATATTAAATTTGCAGTAAAACCTATATTTAACCTGTATAATTTTCTTCTGCATTCATGTGCACAGATTTGGATGGCATGAACTTTCAGTTCCACCTTAACATGCAAGGATTATCCTTGCACCCATGATTTAATATTTATAATTGTAGTTAATGAATGATAATTTATAAAAATAGGTGTAATCCAGACATATATAAATAAGTGTAATAATTAATAATAGCATAATAAAACCAAACATGTTTTGAATATTTGGCATAAGGAATTTTCTTTAGATAAGTACCTGCCAGAGAAGGTGCTCCCCCAGCTGATTCTTGGTTCATGTCATCCTACCTAATATTCTCATGCCATTTAGCCTTTTTCCTGTTGACTGGAGATATCGAGGCACTATTTACTGTTCTGAAACAATCACTGAATATTGCATTTAAAGAATTGCATACACTTTACAAATTAACCTTAAATTAATTACTAGCATCTTAGTCATAGGTCAGGTTTCACAGACAGGGTTTAGACAAAGCCAGCATTAGCCCTAAGTTCATTTAGGGCATTTAAGTAGCTTTTATAAACGTGTCTCAGAAAAAAAAAAAAAAAAAAAAATACTGGTGTGCATCTTGAAACAATATTTTAAGATATGTCTGTACAAGTTTTCAGTAAGAAAATTATAAAAGTAAAAATGAAAATTAGATGTATATGACTTTCTTCTTTCAGACGAATGCAATCGGAGGTATATTAAAAAATATCCTGGCTCTTCCAAGCTTTATAATGGGAGTAAATGGGTGTATGTCTTTGGAAGTCCATCAAAGCGCATTCCATTCATGATTATAATCAGGCGTCCTACATCGTCCTACACCTATACTCCTACATCCTACATCACACATCGTCAAGTGTTACTCTTTTGGCGTAAGTCAACTTGCGTAAGCCGCCTTCTGGAAGCTAGTTATTTTAGTTGATAAAGTTTTAAATATGGATATTTTCTTACACGAATGCATCGCTTCACTTCAGAAGGCCTTTATTAACCCCCGGAGATGTGTGGAGTACTTTATTCATGAACGGATGAGCTTTGATGGACTTCCAAAGACATAAACCCATTCACTCCCATTATAAAGCTTGGAAGAGTCAGGACATTTTTTTAATATAACTTAGATTAAATTTGTCTGAAAGAAGAATGTCTTATACACCTATAGAATGGCTTCAGGGTGAGTAAATAATGGGCTAATTTTCATTTTTGGGTGAACTATCCCTTTAAGCCTTGTCTGTGAAACCGGGGGATAATGTACTAAATTGACAAACAATTTAGGTTGGGTTAAAATTCACTTGCCAGTTGTCAAGCTTGTTCTCAGACTTTGTTCCCTGTAAGCATGCTATAGGTCAGCATTTCATTGTGTTGTTTTTAAAGAAATGCATTTATAACTATGGGTTGTATTGAACTATAGATGCAAGATTAACAGGCTTTAAAATGTCGCTCACATGACCTCCACATAAAGCAAATCTCAAACACACACAATAAACCTGAACAATTAAAACAAGTACACAAGTGTCTTTATTTACGCAAGCAAGTTTGTTTCTAAAGTTCGAAAAGAAAAAGCCACTGTCAAGCTGTTGGCACATTTATGTACAAAACCAGTTAATTTTACTGCCTGCTACAAAGCATTCTCAGTGAAAGTACAAAAAAACTAGTACAGAATGTGGATAAAGCTGAAAGCAATGTCAGGGTAATACTGGATACGCAACATCATTACAAGTATAGGTTTAAGACAGGGTTTGGAAAATCATCACAGACTTGAAAGGACAAAACTCAAACACTACAAGCTAATAAGATATTTAGCTTTATATTGTTAGCGTAGCAACTGTAATACTGCACATTTAGAAAAAATATAGTTGACCCCAGCAAGACAGTCAGTCATAAGTGTAAAAATCAAAATAAAGGATTTTTTTTTCCTTTTTTAATTAGTTAAAACTATTACCATTAGATGCATAACCATGCCACAAATAACAACTAGATTTACAGTTTTTTTTTTTTTTTTACCTACTACAAGTTTATTTTGTGGTTTTAAAAAAAAGCTGCATGACTAATAAGAGTACAGGGACTCTGCGCTGATTCAAAATGCACTTACACCAAAAAAACTCACAATGGTCCATAAGTGCACAAAAACAAGCTTTTTTTGTTTTGTTTTTTGAGACACTGACAAAAGTACTTTACTGCAAAAGTAGGGGAACTGAAGTCGGCAAGACCGAGCCAAAACATTGAGTTTGGCGTTACACATGACTGTACACCCATATCTTTCTTGTTTATTCAAAACATATTTGAATGTTACCTTGTTTATTCAGCCTTCCACAGTGTTTGGCAGAGTCATTGCAATCAACTTCTCCATTTAGATTTATACTTCTCTGATATGAATGACAATCTCAAGAATATCACCTACTGTAACACTGACTGGCGAGATGTGTTTTAGAAATTGACATGAAATGTGTTTACACTTAAAGAGATATATACAGTTCAGAGGAATGACCAAAAAACTGTTTTCGTTTGATTACTTGCATTTAAAAGTTAAAGCTAAAACTAAGCAATAAAACACCTGAAAATGTTATTCGCATGTGAGAGTATGGCTTGCAATGAATGAGAGAAAACAAATATCCATAGAGTCTCCCAAGGCAAATCCTACATGACCGCTCTAGCTGATTTGAGACGTTCTTTCACGGTCCTTCTTTCCCAATCAGCAGCCATCTTTGTTAAAGCTTAACAAGCGTTTACTAAGCACCAGTGTCACACCTTCCATTAACACTGCGCACAGATAGCATATACAGTTAGGCCAAGCTACAATATAGCAGTAAAAGTCACTTTAAGGTACTTTTTGAAATCCCTGGCACTCCAAAACTGAATTTGTTGGAAAAAGAATCTGTACATTTTTTATGCTGTTGCTGCTGTAAGTGTGGCAGCTTGAGCGATTTAACCTGCAAATCATAAGTTACAAGTTTAGTCACATTTTGGTTTTTTAAAAAGTTGGTGAATCTAAATCATGACTAGCCATTTATAGGGTGAACTTGAAGACCGTAAATCATCGGTGTGTAATACAAAAATGTGAAAAGTGTGCTTGTAATCCCTTTGGCTAAACCCAAAACCCCAAACAAGACCCAATGAGACATAAAAGTATGTGGTACAAAAGAGAAGTCACTCAGCTTGGTGTGTTTGTCAGGATGTGTTCTCAAACACGTTAACAGAAAAGGGAGGTAGAGGAGAAATGAAAGGACAAAGAAACTAAATCTAAATCCTGGGTAGTCAGAGACGTTGCCATTGAGACGATAAGCACGCCCCTAGACCAACATTCTTTGTCACACCCGTAGATAGCAAGTGTTACAGTTATTTGCCTCCCCAATCCCATCCCTCTCCTCTCCCCTGGAAACCATAGAAATTAGACTAAGTTAAGTTTAGTTTATATATGTGTCTTCAGGGAAGGGAACGGCATGCTTGTGTATGTGTGTGTGTGTAAGTGTGTGTGTGTGTGTGTATACATATTTATATGTGTGCGCATGACCGCGTGCTTTATGTGTATGCATTCAGACGCTCTTTAGAGCGAGTAGAGTGGATATCATGAAGCTCCTGCTCCTCCTTGGACTTGATATCCTCATATTTCTGCATCCGGCAGGCGTCCTTCACGTAAGCCCAGTTAGCCGACAGCACCATCAGGTAGTGCACCTACAGCAACACAGTGGTTAGAGGGGAGGGTTAGTGTTAGTGCTGATGACCATTCTGTACCCATCCCCCCCCCCCCCCAAAAAAAAGGTCAAAGAATTACTCTGGAGAAGACAGGGACAGCGTTTAGTGCCCCAGTTTAGACTGGAGATCAACCAGATCAGTTATTTCCCATGTCAGGCAAAGCGGCAACCAGTTCCAGCTGAATACAAGCCAAGTTAGTTTGTTTGCTTTCACATGTTATCACTTGTAACTGTTGGGTTAACTTGGGGCTACGCAGCTGGTTATGGTGGGGAGGTGGGAGGAGGACAAGAACTGAAACGATTTTGCAAAATGGAAGGGCCTGGGTGTCATTTTAATCAAGCCAATTATGGGACGTCATTATAAAAAGTCGCTGCCGTGGGCGATGGTGGTGGGGCCCTTGGTGGACAGAGAGTGTTTCGGGAGGTGGGAAGGGACACCCCAGACCAGAGCTGGCTTCAGAAACGCGTGCAGTACCTCCCCGTGTTCTTAGACGTCAGAATGACATTGTTACGGATGAGGACAGACACTGCCACCACCTATGATAGAAGCCAGATCATTAAAAATGAGAAAGGAAGAAGGTTACTCCTTTTCACCTTCATGTCATTCCAAACTTGTATAATATTCTTTCTTCTTTGGAAAAGAGGAGATGTATAATTTACACTGAAAGTGCAGTGAAAGTGAATCGTGAGCAAGGGCTGTCAAGTTCCAAAAGCATCATAAAAAAATCCATCTTCTGAAGCCATATGACATCAGCCACTTTCACACAGAGATTCCGGAAAATGCACTGATAATGTGTCCCGGGATTGTTTGATTTTGGTTTATTCACACTGCCAGTGATTTTGTGGAATATGTGCATGCGTTCACACACATCCCATAAAGACACATGACACACCCCTTACGGCATTGGTCCTGCCTTTGGTTCACACAGGGCACTTTCCGGAACTGTTTCCAGTAATGTTACTACTAGGCTTGTGTTCAGACAGAAGGCACTCTAGCAATTATATGGCAATTTTCTGGCATCAATGCTCTGTGTGAAAGGGGCTATTACTGAGAGATAATCTTATTCAAATCTTATTCACATTCTTGTATATTGAAATATGCACATCAATGATGGCAAACATCATTGGTTCTTGTATGTCTTGTAACCAATTTTTGCAACCAAATTTTTGTCAATTTGCGAGCCTTTAGTCACCATTTACCTTCATTGTATGGACGAAAAGGACTGACAAACATCTCAGATGTGAAAAAAATGGGAACAGAGTGAATAAATGATGCCAGAATTTCAAACTGAACTATCCCTTTAAATATGGATGGTTCCAGAAATTGTGGTATAATTAATGCTTTTTCAGAACAAAAATGGCTCCTGTAGCTGCGTTGCAATGCCACAAAAGGAAAAGTGAGACACTCCAATTTTGCTGAAGTTCCTCTATACACCAATGGGTGGCATCATTGGTGCACCAATCAGCAAGCTGCGAGTATGCAGCAATATTCTCTGAAAGGTATGATGTAATTATATAATCAAAAGAGCACAAATTATGATCCAATTCTGTAGACTCTTTGTTTCTAAGTACTTAATGTCCAAGCTGTTTTCTCATTTGCAAACCATGTGGAATGCAATTAACTCATAAATGAGGCCAGAATTTTCCTTTCCAGAAAACTAATGCATTGTGCTTTTCAGATAAGCTTAGGCAGAAGACAAAAGCACAGTACTTGGCAAAAAACTAAGGTAGACACAGTGTATTGACAGTCTGCCTCAAATTAAATTGATGCTATTCTATTTACCTTCTACATAAGCCCTTATATTATTGACTAATGAAAATGGCTTTCTAAGGTTCAAACCAATAGGCAGAAAATGGTGTCTCACAATCACTTATCGCTGTTCCAAACAAGCTTCTCTCCTTCCTTCCCTCTCCTCTTCTGTTTCCATGGCAACAACACCTCCTGCATTTTCAATGATGAGCGTTTCTCTCCCTCTCTTTCTGTCTCCTTCTCTCTTTGCTCACTCACAAGAGGCCTTGAATGTCTATTGCATTTTAGACAAACCCACACATTCTTTCATGATTCTAAACAAGTGCCTGGTTTCTATAACATACTTGCTTAGATTACATATTACCCGTCTCGCAGGTGTCACTGGAGTCAACGAATTAATGAAACTCATGAATCAATCTATATTGAATTGTATTGCCCCTGAAAGGAAATGTAGATTCATTGGGAATTTATACAATGCAGAAACGGAGTAACAAAGAAAGATAAAAGCTAGCGAGAAAGAAAGCAGTGGAAAAGCTCACCATGGCGATAACGGCTGCTCCAGCCCCCGCAAGTGCGCAGACGAACAAGTGGAACGTCAGATCCAGCTGAAGAAAGAGACAAAAAAAGACTCTGAAGAGAAGAAAACGTGGATGGTTTTCTGAACAATTACCATGAACACTAAAAAAAAAAAATTTCGAAGTTGTAAATGAAACAAAGTTTTTTGGAATGCATTTTACAGGAAAATACTATTTCAGTCTTTCTGTCAAAATGTAATGTTTAATTCAATGTGTTACTTGCCGTTTCTTTAACTTTAATTAACTGTAAAAAAAAAGTCTACACCAGCAAAGTGCAGATAAATCTAGATCTCTAAAACAAATAAAAATGATAACCTCAATCTATCGTGACATCTTTACTTTGCACATTCATTTTATTTTCAACTTCATTTTTCCAAAGCAGCACATGTCAACACTGACCTTTAAACAGAGCTGATAAATGCCTGTAATCTCTAATAATATTGTGAAAACATGACATCCACTCCCATATAACTTGTGGCACAGTCCATAAAAGGAGCTGAGCAATCTTGCTAATAAATTTGTATATTATTTAACAATTATATATTTATATGGAGAAATCCCCGCTGCACTGTGTGTCTTCAGACTTAAAAGCACAGAAAGGTTTACAATTTATTCATATTCTCTCTCTCTCACTTCCCCACCCTTCTTTTATGCCATAGGTCGCTGACTGTAGTGGCGGACTGAATTTAGATGAAGATGAAGGCCATCAGTCAGGATAAAGAACTGCCGACTGACCTCATTAGATTCACACATCTTGATGAAGTTCTCAGAAGCAGTGCATAGTTTTTTCTCCTCACCAGTGGACACAATTCCTGCAATTCAAATTAAGTGAGTTGTGTTAACATCAGACTATTAGAGAGTTGATATGTGCTTATATAAAAAAAAAAAACATAATAGTAATAAATAAAAAACATGCATACATGACGATTAGATTTGGCTAAATTGTCCCAAGTCATGGTTAGGTCATTTTTAACTTTTCCATAATGGGTTTCATTATGTCATGAACGTGTAGGTGAATGTGATTTCGCCAAGTAAAACATGTTCCTGGATCAACATCTTTGTTGATCCTGGAACAACATTCCAATCAACCAATCAGATTTGAGGGACAAGTTTAGGCTTACAAACCAGGGTCATGTGCTTCTACATCGGTGTAATTCACCTATCATTTTCCTCTGATTTTAGGGATAAATTATGGATAGGGTTAGGTTCAGGGGTAAGGATAGGGTCAGGACTAAATTTTCAGACTGGAATGTTGTTGCAGGAACATGCCTTGGCAAAATCATGATGACCGATGGGATACACCACAGCTATAGTGTTGATTTAACTAGAAAATAACTGTCATTGATGTTGCAATCTTGTTAATGAATGACTATATTACAATTAAACGTCATAATGGTGCTCCCAGCAGTATTGGTACATAATGGATTTTTGTAAAAAGAGTGTTTAATGATATCATAAAACTATATAATAAAACTAAATACAGGTCCTTCTAAAAAAATTAGCATATTGTGATAAAGTTCATTATTTTCCATAATGTAATGATAAAAATTAAACTTTCATATATTTTAGATTCATTGCACACCAACTGAAATATTTCAGGTCTTTTATTGTTTTAATACTGATGATTTTGGCATACAGCTCATGAAAACCCAAAATTCCTATCTCAAAAAATTAGCATATCATGAAAAGTTTCTCTAAACGAGCTATTAACCTAATTATCTGAATCAACTAATTAACTCTAAACACCTGCAAAAGTGTTCCTGAGGCTTTTAAAAACTCCCAGCCTGTTTCATTACTCAAAACCGCAATCTTGGGTAAGACTGCCGACCTGACTGCTGTCCAGAAGGCCATCATTGACACCCTCAAGCAAGAGGGTAAGACACAGAAAGAAATTTCTGAACAAATAGGCTGTTCCCGGAGTGCTGTATCAAGGCACCTCAGTGGGAAGTCTGTGGGAAGGAAAAAGTGTGGCAAAAAACGCTGCACAACGAGAAGAGGTGACCGGACCCTGAGGAAGATTGTGGAGAAGGACCGATTCCAGACCTTGGGGGACCTGCGGAAGCAGTGGACTGAGTCTGGAGTAGAAACATCCAGAGCCACCGTGCACAGGCGTGTGCCAGAGTCTGGGAAGACTGGGGAGAAGGAAATGTCAAAATGCCTGAAGTCCAGTGTCAAGTACCCACAGTCAGTGATGGTCTGGGGTGCCATGTCAGCTGCTGGTGTTGGTCCACTGTGTTTTATCAAGGGCAGGGTCAATGCAGCTAGCTATCAGGAGATTTTGGAGCACTTCATGCTTCCATCTGATTTCATTTTTCAGCACGACCTTGCACCTGCTCACAGTGCCAAAACCACTGGTAAATGGTTTACTGACCATGGTATTACTGTGCTCAATTGGCCTGCCAACTCTCCTGACCTGAACCCCATAGAGAATCTGTGGGATATTGTGAAGAGAAAGTTTAGAGACGCAAGACCCAACACTCTGGATGAGCTTAAGGCCGCTATCGAAGCATCCTGGGCCTCCATAACACCTCAGCAGTGCCACAGGCTGATTGCCTCCATGCCACACCGCATTGAAGCAGTCATTTCTGCAAAAGGATTCCCGACCAAGTATTGAGTGCATAACTGAACATAATTATTTGAAGGTAGACTTTTTTTGTATTAAAAAAACCTTCTTTTATTGGTCGGATGAAATATGCTAATTTTTTGAGATAGGGATTTTGGGTTTTCATGAGCTGTATGCCAAAATCATCAGTATTAAAACAATAAAAGACCTGAAATATTTCAGTTGGTGTGCAATGAATCTAAAATATATGAAAGTTTAATTTTTATCATTACATTATGGAAAATAATGAACTTTATCACAATATGCTAATTTTTTGAGAAGGACCTGTATATGCATTCTGTTGTTTAGCTGTTGTGAGTTATTTTCCAATAGTCTCTGCCCTTTGAAGTCTGGATAATGCATGTAGCCTGCCACATTCCGTAGCTTCTGCACTAAAACATAAATAAACTGCAACACAAAAACATAAACCTGATTGAGAAAGGTTGTTTGAAGTCATCTCAGACAGTTACAGCCCTACAGCCGGCTAGACATGGCATTCACTGATAACTTATTCACATAGTGATCCAGAAGCACTTGAATGTGACTAGAAAATATCAGCAATCCATAGATCCATATTTTATTGTGCTGGCTAAGTATTTAATTGACACCACCATATTACAGGAAATTACAGGAAACATGTCTCATCTGATAGTGTTAAAATGAGCTACGCACCAAACTGACGCAGGTCGAAGCAAAGATTAGTATTGTACACCAGAGTGTTGTTCTGACAGGTGTTCCAGATGTTGAAATACATGAAGACTGGCAGAGAGGTGAAGGCTGTAACTCCCAGCCAAGCCAGCATGAAGATATAAGTAAGCATGATGAACTGAAGAAGAAAGAAAGAGATATATGTGCTCCATGATTACACCATTTTCACACCATATTTGTAACTCATAAAATTAGGGATGCATAATATAGCAGTGACCTTATGAGCCATCTGAAAGTTTTCTGTTATTCGAATCAGATTTATATCAGATTTCTTTTTTTAATTCAGTAAAAACCCTTCTTTTCTACTATACAATAATATGCTTTGATGCCTCATTTAACTTGAAGCATGTGCTTTCTTTTAGTGTGAAAGTTTTTTTTTTTTAAAATAAGCAAATCTAATCATTTAGAAAATCACAGTTTCGAGATCAATACATCATATTATTTAACATGGTCTCCTGCTCATCATACATTACAGTAGTTTGGGTGGTTGATCTTACCCAAGCACTGACACAACGCCCACAGGTGGTTATCTTAAAGTCCCCATAAAGGTCCCGGATGGCCCCAGTGGTGAAAAATCCCTCCACCATCAGTAGAATACCATAGACGAAAAAGGCTGCTGCCACTCCATAGATCACATACTTAAAAATGTCAATCCTGAGGAATCAAAATGATAAATAATTAGTGACTTTTAATGAAAAGGGTGTCAGTGCTTATCTTGCATACAACGGTAATTCAATGACAATAGAGGGCATAATGGTGGAAGATTGGTTTGTGTTTTTGTGGTTTGTGCAGATTGGTTTGTGTGTACATTAAATTAAATTAAAAACAAACATATAACTGTCTAATTTACTTATTCTAAAGCCTTACTCAGAAAAAAAGAAAAAAAAATGGCTGAAGAAATGCCGCTCCACACCATTATTCCTTCCTCCACCCACTCCTTTCTCTTGTTCTCTCCTTCCATCCTGCTCTTCTTCCCACCAGTGGAGTTCCGGTGAGCAGGTGTGCTCGGTTGATCTGGTGTGATTTCAGAACGCCTAATTCGCTGACTGGGACTGATTCCAAAACCTAACATGGTAGCTCAGAAAAATCAGGCTTGGCAAAAGTGTGTGCGTGTGTCACTGTTCTTTAGAAATATGAGTGTGGGAAAACAAGCTATTTTCTTTACTCGCTCTAGATTTAATTATTCTGTGGTGTCGCTGTTGAACAAACTTGAATAAGGTGTATGCAACAAGTCTGTTTTTTTAATGGTAGATTTAACCAATAAACCACAAATAGACAATGAATGCAGTCAGCACAACCTCATTTCACCAAGTACAACATGTTACTGGATTAACAACTTTTAGATTAGAGTTTAGAGTTTATGTCAAGTTTAGGCTTACAACCATGGTTAGGTGCTTCTACATCAGTGTTATTCACATATAATTTGCCTCTGATTTTAGGGATAATTTATGGGTAGGGTTAGGTTAAGGGGTAGGGATATGGTTAGGACTACATTTTCAGACCAGAATGTTGTTCCAGGATTAACATATGTTGTAGAATATGTACGCGGCAAAATCGGCAAAATCAGGACGTGCATGAAGTAATATGTCATATGAAGTCAAATGTTAATTCACATGAGCTTGTGTTATTTGCAATAGACAAGCAATAATGTCAGTTACTACATTATGGAGAAGCACTGGTGAAAGAAACTGAATTGAATTCATGTGCATTTGAAGTAGGGTGAAACTAAAAAATGTCACCGAAATTAGGCTCAACAGGCAGCAAATGTTCTTTTTTATTACAACTTTGATACTGTGGCACTCACATGGTGAAGACGTTCAAGGTATCAACAGGCGGCCGGACAACATCAAAGTAGGTCTGCAGGATGGTGACGGTCCCAGAGAGAGCCTCGTGACCACAGCCACAGAAGAGCGCCACCCCAGCATACAGCAGGATGGTCGCAATCAGAGAGGCGTAGGGTATCCCACTCAGACATTTGAGGCAGCATTCAGAACACCCTGGGAACAAGAGGGAATGTCAGTCCATAAGACCAGTAGTGTATGACAACCAATAGCGATGCTTTACCGCCCATATAGGGCAATGCTGTTGACAAATATGTAGAAGTGCAAGAGAAATTAGAATCAAGTACAGGGAATGTGTCAAAAATGTATTCAACTAGGTATCTTGTTGAGTGAAAGTATTTAAATGTACACTGTAAAAAAAATCATATAATCAATAAGCTATGACAACATATGTTTTTACATTGCTTTAACTCATCAAAATATGTTAAGTCATTTTTTAAGTCAGTTTAATGTAATTTAAGTTGAAATGACTTAAACATCTAGGTTGATTGTACTTAAATATTTAAGGCAGCAACTTTTTTACAGTGTAAAAAGTCGTTTTTTTTTTTAATTGAATAAATCAAGAGAATGTTGTTTTTAAAGAAATTATTACATTAATGCAAGGATGCTTTAAATTGATCAAAAGTGACAGCAAAAACGTTTACAGTGTTACAAAAAAGAAAATAATTTAAAATAAATGCTTTTCTTTTGAACTTTCTATTTATCAAAATCAAAATAAATCAAAATTAAAAATGAAGTATCACTGTGTTTCTACAAAAAATATTACATTGTTACAAACAATACATTTTAAATATCATACCATAATAGAAAACACATTTTAAATTGTAATAACATTTCACAATATTATTGTTTTTACTGTATTTTTAAATGCAAACTTGGTGAGCATAAGAGACTTATTTCAAAAACATAATCTTATGTTTATCTTATGTTTAAACTTAATGCCCATAATCATTATATAGCTGAAATAGCTTGAATGTCAGTTAAAAAAGCATAAGTCCTTCAGGGTTATAAACAGCAAAGACTACATCAATTCAAAGCAGGACAGTTTATGTACAACAAATGAACATGCGTATATCAGCAGAGTCCCATTGGTCTATTACCCATCTCAGAGTGGTAACAGTTTCACCAGATGAAAGTGCAAAGCAATTTCTATTTGCACGGTCAAAGAGAACATCCATTCACACACGTCACAGGGCAGGAAGTCTACTGTCACTCTCTAACCAATCATAACTACCACAGCTGAAAGATTCATGGACACAATTCAACAGCACGCAACCACTATTGATTGCTAATATTGCAAGTCGAGAATGGCACCAGTGGCGGCTATTCCACAGCGCGACACAGCAATGAATTAAGGGGTCATCTTAAACAAAACCCACCAGTACAGGAAAGCATAGTAGATCAGGTCTTCAGAGGATGTTCACTATCATGTACATTATACCTTAGAAGAAAAATAAGAGTCCTTATTGTTGAACTCAGTTAGTCAAGCAGGCTAAATGTTTCACAGCACAACCTCTTAAGCCCTGAAGCTGAATGCTCACGGTTTTTGAGCTTACATCCCATCTTTTCACTAAGCGCCTTGTAGCCAAGTTGCTATTGGTGCAATAGCATTGTGTCTGCATTCTCCTCACTCCTTGTAGCTGTGCCCCAGAACCTGCCGTTTACAGTGTGGAGTGTGTGTTTTTTTTGCAGCAGTGACCCAGATGTTACAGGGGAAACAGACTTACACCTCCATTATACCTTGCGAAGAGCCTGCAGCTCTGAACAAAGTATAAATACTCTGGAGAGCAGGCAAGCGTTACTGCATCAAAACATTCTTTATGTAATCCTGTATACTGACCTGAGTTTTAGAGTAATGTACAGATTAAGAAAAGATAACAATGTGTATGTATTAATCACACCATGCATTAGTAGAGTATACTGGAATTTCAATCAGTGCTCAAACTTTTCTTATATGGCGCTAAAAGCGCTATATGAATGTAACTAATTATTATTATTATTATTATTGTTATTAATTATTAAATGTTTTAAGAACACTTAAGTCTGCAGTCTGTGAATAGATCAGTAAGATTTTTAGGGGGGTACTCTGGGTTTGGGCCGAACTCCGAGCTTTGGAGCCCTCCCCCGGACAGCACGCCAAATACGCATTAAACTTTACTCCCTCTAATTGTATGTTAGTGTGAACTCGTGAATTAATTAATTCAGTAAGGATACTGATCCTGATCAAAATGAGACCGTAAAGACATTTACAAAAAAAATTAACAAAAAAATACTTTAAATAAATGCTGTTCTTTTGAAATTTCTATTCATCAAAGAATCCTGAAAAAAAAGTATCACAGTTTACACAAAAATATTAGACAGCACAACTGTTTTCAACATTGATAATAATAATAATAATAATAATAATAATAAATCAGCATATCCGAATGAATTCTGAAGGATCATGTGACACTAAAGACTCATAAAGACACTCAAGACTCCTGTCATCACGGGAATAACTTAAATTTTAAAATATACTAAAAGTATATTTAAAAGTTTAAAAGTTATTTTAAACTGTAATAATGTTTCATAACATTACTGTTTTCACTGTATAGTCTTGGCAATCATAATAGACTTCTTTCAAAATCATTCAAAATTATTACCAACCCCAAACCTTTGAAGGTAGTGTACCTGTAATTAAATACATTTTGAGCAGGAAAACATTTGATGTGTTCCTATATTGCAAGTTTGAATTATTTGGACACCTTTGTGGTCTAAACTAGCTAAATGAAATACCATATATTAGCGATTATATACTTTTCTGGATATTGAATCGTCTTGGAAAGTACAACAATACGAACTATATAAGTAAAAACTATATTTATAATATACCTATAGTAATCTACACAAAATCATCAGCATCCCTGATGTAGTGCCACTTTTTTTTCCAGTGTAGAGTCAGCAGAAAAGTCCACATGCCATTAAGACATAATGTCTTCACGTGTTCGCTATTACTTGGATCCCTAAATCCAGGTGTCTTTAAATTTGAATGCCCCTCATTTTAGGCAGATTGACTGTGATATCTGGGAGTGAAGTAGAGTGACACGTTACTTATTTATCATGCCAATAAACATCACCAAACTGACATCCCTGTGGTGTTCTCAAGATGCAGTCTTGAGAGAGCTGAAACAGATTAATGAGGGAGCCAAAGTCTGTTCTTTGATCTCAGTGGGATGAGACATGAGATCAATACTCAGACTGTCAGTGGAAAACTCAAGCCTAACCCTGCCTCATCAAGTGCACCCCTCTCATGCCATATGCACCGGTAAGGTTTGCTTAGGTAAGAATATTGCTTTTTAGAAATGATGGTTCAAAAAAGTCTAAATCAATCTCTCTGTCCTTGAATCTGCCTCTTTATTAAAAACCCTCACGGTGGATGTTTGATTCTTTCACTGTTCTTTCACATTCAAAAACAGTGGAGAGTGTTTTCATCGTATAGATGCTCTCAGGGGGGAAGTCTGTACAGATATTCTATGCAATTAAAATTGCACTCAGGCATAAGAATGAAACAATGTGATTGTGCCTCACCGTGAACCAAGGTTTGCTGCCCAGTGTGCGTTACGAAATAATATATTGCAAAATGGTTTACAACCATAGTAAACAGGTTGGAAACAGGTCTGTGGTTATTTTAAGTCTCTCTTTTGCTGTAATATAAATTACTTTTCTGACTAGTGAAATCATAAAAGTAATAAAACTATGATCATGATAAATTGGTTAAAAAAGACGATATGCGTTAATTTTAACAATTGTATTTGAGCGAGTCACTCTTTGTAACACTGCTGACAGAAATAAAGTCATTACAACTACATCACAAATAATAAATGAAGTTCTAAAACAGAGGTGGTATAATTGGCAGGCACTTTCACAGAAACACTAATGGAAGAAGACAAGCACCCTATATTGACTACATTAAGGCTGAGAGAGGTGGTGAGCATCTCTCACACAGGTGAATTGCTTCCTGCTTGGTAGTATCTCAGCAAATACAACTATCTGTCTCCTTGTCCACTGGTCCAGAAGATCAAAATCAGACACCATTAAAATGGTAATCTCCTTTCTTTCCTCATACAGACTTTCTTATGTTTAGACCAACTGTACGTGGATTTCAACCAGCTGACAGAGTTCAATTTTTTTTTAGTGTATCATCATCATATTGCATCACTTAGTTATTAAATATTTAATAAAAATAAAAATATATATAAAATATATTTTTGCCTTCATGAGATTTCAGTTGGTTTCAAGTATTATCTCAAACTGATTTAATATTTAAAATGGAGTAATATATTTAGACTAAAAATAAAATGTAATATCCAAACATTTAATTTGATATACAAACAAAATAAATTCATTTTAAATGGAATAAAACAGAGGAGCAGCCCAAACCTCAAAAGCACATTATAAGGCCATCAAAGCTGATGAGGGAAAATGGTGTAACCCAAAAATAGACACCACACTTCCATTTCAGATGACAAGTTGTTTCATCCTCGTGCAGCACTGCTGGAGTAATGTAGGTTTACAACTGGAACACTCGTCTCATTTCCTCTTTGTCCATTGTCTTTTGTCCACTCCAGAGCAATGAATATGCCACATCTATCTGGATAACAACAGGGCGGATGCGAAAGATTATTTAGAGTCGCTTCTTTCTACATCTTACATGGTCACAGTGGACTTAGAAACGCATCCTGTACCTTCAGCCAACCTTCCAAATGGAGAAAAGGCATTTTGGAATGCTTGCTCCTTGTATTCCCAATGTGGGAGTAGGAATTAAACACACCAAAGCTTCTGAGGCGAAAAAGTATATCTGTCCCAT
The DNA here is from genome assembly GCA_026230005.1 of Gila orcuttii. NCBI lineage: Eukaryota > Metazoa > Chordata > Actinopteri > Cypriniformes > Leuciscidae > Gila > Gila orcuttii. The sequence continues at coordinate 24,992,342 of JAPDVR010000002.1, read as the reverse complement.
TGTTATTCATTGGAAAACAATACGCCCTACAAAAATGTCTAGACTAAACCCTTTTCCTTATCCTACAAATTACATTATTTTTTACATGGAAATGGAATGGAATGGAAGAGCAGCTCAAACATCAAAAGCACGTAAGAAAGGCCATCAAAAATGACGAGGAACAATTATGTAACCATAATACACTACATTTTCATTCCAGATGTTTTGTTGGTTCATACTGAAGGGAGCATCAGGGACAATAATAGTGTAATCTTTTAGAACTACACATAGAAAACTTTAAACTAATAGACACTGACTAACAAATTCAACTATTTCATGTGGTCTTAAGTAAAAAAAAAAAATGTTGTCATTAAATACCTCAAAATCACCTCAATCATGTTGTTAAATTAGTATTACTTAGTATTACAAAATGTTTTTAAATGTGAAACATTAAAATGGGCATTTTATGTATTTTGAAGAGTTTGCATACTATTTTTTTTTTAAATAATTATCTTGGAACACCACAATATAGTATAACAAATTGTCTTGAGACGCTCCAACCTGCAATGAATGGGCAGATTGATTGAAAGCGGTAACATTACTCCTGCCACTGATGCACAGCACATATCATAATCCACCTCTCCCCTTCTTTAACCAACAAAATATTAGGTTTAAATAAACAGTTGTTTCTAATGTTGTATAATATGTAGTATTGCAACACCCTCTCCCTCACACAAATATTGAACAAAACAGCTCCGCAGATGCAGGACTCTGAAAGGCTCGGTTAGCCGCAGCCAACTGCCAGCCTGATCAGAATGTGAAGCAGCTCCCCAGCATGCAGCTAATGGCATGTTGAACGACCGCAGACCAACCAGAGAGAGAGAGAGAGAGAGAGAGATAGAGGGAGATGATGCATCACATCTGTATAAATGGGAACTCCAGGATCATCATGCATATCTATTTCGTTCATATGAGCCACTCAAAAAAGAACATGGATTTTATCTCCCATAATCATGATTTCATTTTTTACTTTAAAGCTGTGTATATAACTTTTTAAATAAGCAGTGAAGATTTTTCTGTTAAAAGAACCATAGAAGATGCCAAATCAAAGTATCTAAGGATTCTCAATAGCAAACTGTGTGTGCTACTTTAAGAGAGCAAACATACATTCATATTGCATTTTATTTTCATTATTTATTTTTTTTAATTCAAATTAATTTTGTAGTTTGAAGCAGAATTTTCCATTGCTTTTGCTTTGGCATAATAACACTTATTGGATTTGTTAGATTATTCCACAAACCAGCTGGGCACATTATAACTTTGTCTCCCGCTTTCTGCTCTTGGCATTTCTCAGTCAATCTCTTAGGCTGATAGAAGTTACAGTTTTGGATACCAGACAAGGCTTGCCGTTGACAGAAACGGATATCAAAAACGGATGTATTCTGACAGGATCCGAAATTCAGTGTAGGATCAAATATTTCTGACATGGAGATCCATCCAATCTAACTAAGGCTTTCTTAATTTAGAATTCAATTTAATTCAGAAAATAAAAACATGCTTATCATAAAAGAGGTCTTCAAGTCATTGTATGTATGAACTGTATAAATGTAACGTGCTGAGGAAAGCAGGCGAAGGCGAGGATCGAAGTGCAGGATTTTTAATAAAATAACACAAACAGATAAAACAGAACTCAAGGAACAAAACCACAAGGATCACAGAAACAAAAGCCACCAATACATGTACAAGAACTGACAAAGTAACAAGTGAAACAAAAGGGCTATAAATACACAGGGGCAAACAAGCTTAACTAGGAAATGAGGAAACAAGATACACCTGTGGAGACGAATCAACATGAAAAACTACATAAGACTACAAAACTTGGCACAAGACAGGACATGACAAAAGTACACACAAGACAAGGGGAACACAAGACAGGAATCATGACAATAAATAAATGGGTAGAAAAAAAAAAAAAAATAGACCGTCACTTTATTGACCCATCAGCAATTAAAATGCATTTGCTTTTGCTGCAATCCTTGCTTGATGTGAGGGGTGTTCCTATAACACTCACATTTCACTCCAATTCTGTGTATGAATGTCCGAAAGATAGTGAGCTATTTGCCAACCACAAATATCTGAAATCTGAAACCCCACTCAAAAGACATCAGGGACCAGGCAGTGTTTATCCCCTGTAAAGTATCTCCATTGCTCCATTACTATTAAATCAAGCACACAGGGTGACCCAGGGGGAAGCATTTATGATGTCATGGACAAGGGGCATGACTCCTTTGACTTAAAAGAGTATCTACTAGTAAACACTATTAATTATATGCAAATGGATAGCAATGCAATCAGGTACCATATACTGTTTAATGTGTTTGATTAATATGCACAGTATGGGTGAAATACTAATTACTGTTGGTGTTCAAAAAGCTTAAGATTTGGACTGTATCAGCTGACAGTTAAATCCATAGAGGCCTTTAGGGATGCTTAAAAGACTCTGGGATATTCCTTTAGCAGTTATACCCAGGCTGCACTGCTCTATACATAAAGGAACCTGATGCCACTTGCTTTCATTTATCCATCTAGTCGCTCTTATTTTAGCATTATTAACACTGCTGCCTTATCATGACAACGTAGCAAGCAGAAGCTTTAGTTTTACACAAAGAGTGCTCACAGGTGACCAAATAAATTTCTTCACTACAATTATTGTCCACAGTGATTGTAATTACTGTGCCATTTTCCTAGAAATATATGCTTTACTGAAAATATGCATCTCGTGAAAAAAAAATATATAATTTTTGCAATTCAAATGAAAGTGATGAAAGTTGACTGAAAAATAACAGGGGATGTTACATTGAACATCTTTCCAATTACTCAGAGCTCTCATGGGTCATAAAAAGGAGGACTGAATCAGGCTGCACATGTGTGATATGGTTTGTGCATATAGCCCACAGGCTTACTTTTAATCGCCACTTCTTAAATGATTTATGGAGAAACTTTGTCAATGAATAATAATATGTAAAATGCAAATGTAACTAATGTAATGTAGCTGTGTAACCAGGCCCATACTGAACTAGAGAATGAACAAACAGAAGAGAATTGTCTGTATTTTGTTGTAATATATCGGTGCTATAGTTACAATTCGATGTAGATTGAATACTAAACCTATGAGAGTTTAATTCTAGAGATATATAGTGGTAATATTTAATAAACATATGGTATTGTATATAGGTGTTTGGGCACAAATTCATAGCTACCATTGTTTTCAATTTTGTACATATTGTACCAATATTTTCAATAGTCCTTAAATTCATATTTTCACAATTACAAATTGTACAGCTTGGTTGGGAATGACAAGAAAAATAATCTGTTCACAAGATATTTACCTTTTTTTCTTTTCAACACATCATAATTTTTATTTCAAGTATTACACCACAACTCAAGGCAATTTTTGAAAAGATAAAAGAATATAACAATGAATAATAAAATATTTGTGTTCATTGTACTCTGTTTATATTAATTTGCATTGCATTAAATTAAATAGCATTTAACGTATAAAAAAATTAAATTAAAAAAGTTCTAATATGACCTTCATATAAAAAAGAAATCTGTTATTGATACAATATGAAAGCTTCACTAGAGGATGAAGGCACTACAGTGACGCCCGTGGGCAGACCAAGAGCATGCTCCATAATTCTCCTGGGTTTGACAGGCATTGCAACTGAAAGTGGCAGGCCTTCATTAAAACCTGCGAATTAGCAAGCAGTCTTTGTGTTGATTATTTTGTGCACTTCTTATTCTCACACCAATGTCGTTAATTGGATGGCTCCATAAGGGAAGGTTGAATAGAGCCACCCTCTGAGATTAAATGAATTAGTGAAATATATTTAAAAAGCTGCTGTTGCACCAGTGACTGAACTGCATTTGTATAAGTGCAGCTCTTGCAAAATTTATGAACGGTCTGTGCCTCGATGGACTTACTATAATTGCATTTATTACAGACATTATGACAGATACTGAATTTTATGACCTGTAAATGAGTTTCAAAGGAGTACTTGACAAACAGTAGACAACATTTTACAGAGACTGAGTGCTCAAATATATAAAGCCATAAACCAGCACCAAACCTCAAACAAAGACAAGACTGTACCAATTTCCAAAGTGAGTGCTAAGTAAATTGGTGGCTACATGCTACATGCTTTGAGGGGTCAATGAGCTTCATAATGTATGAACGTTAGCTTTATTACCCCCTCTTTCCTCTCTGCCCTTCTTTCCTCTCATTCATTACAGATAATCAGTCGTTAAGGCAGCGCAATACTGCCAGTTGTCAGACATCACAGGCATCAGTGCGACAGTATTGGGTCATGAGGGGCAGCACTAAACTCGGCCTCAAGAGACACAGTTCTGCATGATTCAGTGTGTCATGGACAAAATTCTTTTCTCTTACTCCTCATACTTTATTCACCCCAAAAATATAGCTGAAATAAAAATAAAAATAATAAACTTAAAACCCATGCAGACTTGATCACTGCAATTAGGGGTGGGCGATATACCGGTAGACACGATTAACCAGTATACACTTTTCAACCGGTAGAGATGTTGAACTATCGCCCCTTGTTATGCTCACAGTTACGCAGTTGCTGTGCTAAGCAGTCACAAAATCGTATCTTTTGCATGCATTTTCAAGTATTGCGGTTCAAAAACAAGTTATTTTAAGCTGTTGAAGTGCAGTAAGCAGCGAAAGACAACTCATTTAACTATATGCTTTTTCTCAGCGCTGTCTTAGAGATGCGCGCACATGAAAGTGCGTGAGAACTGAGTGCTTTTTGCCA